>JAMXBD010000654.1:0-600000 GCA_024138025.1 Combretum micranthum
GGAAAACCCATTTTTTTTTTGTATTTTTTAGAAAATAAGTAAGATGATATATATATAGCTGAAAAAATATTTTCTAATACTATATATATGTGTGTGTGTGTGTGTGTGTGTGGTGTGTATAAAAGAAATGAGGTAAAAAGAGATTTTTGTTGATTTTGTATTTTTTTATTTTTTTAATAAAAAGAAAAGATGATATTTTACAAGGATAATTCTAAATCATATTGGTTGTAAACTATTATCAAAAGGCTTGTATCAAATTTAGCACAAATCGTCAAAAGGATAATAATCCTAAATCTATACTCATATTTCTATGATTTTTATAAGTTAATCTAAAATTTATTTATTAATTAAGCTAAAATTTATAAAAATTTTATTTACTGATACCTAATCATCAGTAAAAAATATAGCATGCGGATCAGTATAATCTCTCTCGTAACACACACACACACATTTTTTCTTTTCTCTTTTATTTTTTACTATTTCCTGGTTCATATTACATTCAATAAGAATATTCACAGAAAAGAAATCCAGTAGAAAGAAAACAACTAACAGGATAAATTAACAAAACATGACAAAAATTCAAGAGAATGGACTTTCACATTACAGACTAGCTTTAGATGTGTTGGAAGTGCCGGTTGCTGGAACGCTGATGAAGTGGAGGTGTTTCGCGCTGAAAATCTAGGTCTCCTTTGAACTTGTTCCCAAGTTCGGATCTTTTAGGTCCTTGTCTTAAGCTTGAGGGCAGCAATACAAAAATGAGCTCAAAATGAAAAAAATAAAATAAAATAAAAATAAATAAATAAATACTCAAAATTGAGCTCATTAGAGCTTACTGTGCAACACGCGCATGTCTTCCCAGGCGTGTGGGAGCTGGCTGACGCGCAACTTACGCACTAAAATAATTTCATCGAACCCTTGTCTCATTCCCATACTTCAATGCCTTAGCCAAAGAGCTATTTAGCCATGGGTATAGTTGCCAATTTAAAATACATTTGAAAGAACCCGAACCAAGTCAAATGTGATTTTAATAACAACGGGCCAAAATTAATTCGAGTCCACGGTCCAAATTAATTTTCAAATGAAGTCCAAAGCATTATAAAACCGATATTAATCTTATGATAAGCCCAAAATGAAATTTTCTTTATATTTTCTTCTTTTTCAATTTTTTTTGTTTCAATTTTAGAAAGTTTATCTATTACAAAGATGATTGTTTTTATTTATTTTTTAATTTCTAATTTTTTATATTCTCTTTTTTTTAATTTTATAATTTTATTCTTTTTTGTTAATTAATTTTTTTAATTTAACTAATATTTTTTGTATTTTAGATAATTTATTGCATTTTCTACTCTTTCTATAATTTTTATGATTTTTGAATTTTTTTTATTTTTTATGATTTTTTTGAAAAGGAAGCAAAAAAGGAAGTGGTGACAGTTCCACTAAAGGCAATCAAATTAATGAAAAAGTACAAAGCAGTTTTGCTTCTGCTATAATACTAACAACCCACATCGCCTATCTTAACTTCTATCTAAGCTAACTCATTGTCCTACAGGTGTTCTTTGTGATAGTTCTCACTAACTCAATAAATATAAAAGAGAGTGTCTCAAATATAGAAGAGTATAATAATAAAGGCCTTTACTTTTTAGTAAAAAGAGTAAATAGAAAAGTTCTGCAACTTCTAAAAGTAAATCAGAGTATGTTCGAGTGCTTCTTTTGAACATTAGAATGGCTCAAATCAATGCTTAGCTAATCTCATGAAATTTGCAGGCTTTTAGAGCTTTTGTTTCAATGATAATTCTCATGCCTTTTCACTCTAGAACAAGTCTTAAATTTATAATGCTTCAGACAAATAGTCTTCTATTGTAATTAAGGTAGGAAATATTTCTTCCGTTTGTTGCTTCAATATCTTAATGATTCTCCAACATATTTTAATTTGAATTCTTTCTTCAAATGCTACAGGGAGATGTTAAATACATGATAGAAAATATTATAGGTTGTGTCTACAAGATTTTAGCTTAGAACTTGTCAAAATGAGCAAGATAGAGAAAAAGTATAATTTTGAATTCCTTAATCTTCCTCATGTTGGTGCAATCTTCTTATCGTCCTTTCTATTTCTAGTCATGATTGATCACAATAAAACTTCCACACAAGTTTTCTTTAATGCAAGTTCTAGGCCTCAAAAATTTAGTCAATGCCAATCCTACAAAAATGGTAGATTTTGATGGGCTATATATAGACCTTGGATTTTGAGCTTCCTGGATTACCCTATGAAAATCCCTTATCTTCATCTTAGGACATTCATAAAAGTGAAATAACGTGATCTTGGTGGAAACTAGTGAGTTCTGAGACTTGAAAAGTCAACCAAATCTAATCCCGCTAAAAGTGACCTGTTTTGAAGGACTATATTTGAAGCATTTGGGTCACCCTGTGAAAATCCCTTTCATATTGTTAAGACATTTGTACAAGTGCAATAAAGTGATTTTAGTTGAAATTTGACAGTTCTAGGCATCGAAAAGGTCCACTAATTGCAGTCATGCAAAAAATGGCCGATCCTGGTTATAAGCCATGGCTTTTGAGCTTTCGTGGTCATCCAGTGAAAATCTCTTCTCTTTCCCTCAAGACATTTGTACAAGTGCAACATGATGATTTTTGTTGAAATTTGCAAGTTCTAGACCTCAAAATGGCAACACGTCCCAATCATGCAAAAAAATGGCTAATTTTGATGGACCATAGGCCATGATTTTTCAGTTTTTGAAGTCTCCCTACGAAAATCCCTTTTCTTCTTCTTAGAAAATCCATACAACTGCAACATAGTGATTTTGGTGCAAATTTTTTAGTTTCAAGTCTTGAAAGGCCAACTAATCCCAATCCTATTAAAAATAATTGATTTCAATAGACTATAGGCCATGGAATTTTGGCTTCCTCTATCATCCTATGGAAAAACCCATTTTTTGTTCTCAACACATCCGTACAAGTGCAATAGAGAGATTTAGGTCAAAAATTGTGAGATCTAAGTTTTAGTAGGTCTAACAATGCTAAACCTACAAAAAATGGCTAATTTGAATTGGATATCGGCCATAGACTATATTCTTCTGAGGTCACCTTATAAAAATCCCTTCTCTTCTTCTTAAGACATCCACAAATGTGAATTAAAGTGATTTAGCTTGAAATTTGTGAGTTATAGGCCTCAAAAGGTCAACCAAACCTAATCCTTCTAAAAGTTGAAAATTTAGTTAGACTATAGCCCATAGATTTAAGGCATCCAAGGTCACCTTGTGAAAATGATATTTTTTCTTCTCAAGACATCTGTACAAGTGTAATAAAGAGATTTTGGTTAAAATTTGTGAGTTCTAGGAATCAAATGGTCCACCAGTTATAATCATGCAATAAATGGCCGATTTTAATGTAGTATAGTCCTAGGATTTTGATCTTCCAGGGTCATCTAGTGAAAATCTCCTCTCTTCATCTTAGGACGTCCGTACAAGTGCAACATAATGATTTTGTGGAATTTTGCGAGTTTTAGGTCTTGAAAGGTTAACCTGTCCTAATCTTACTAAAAATGCCCGATTTCGATGACTATGAAAATCCAATTTTTTTTTTCTTCTCAAGACATCTGAGCAATTGCAACATAGTGATTTTTGTGCAAATTTAAGAGTTATAGGCCTCAAAAGGCCAAACAATCCCAATCTTGTTGAAAATGACTTTTTTTGGTAGACTATAGGCTTTGGATTTTGAGCTTCCTATGCCATCTTATGAAAAGTCCATTTCTTCTTCTTAGCAACTCTGGAGAAGTGCATCAAAGTGATTTAGGTTAAAATTTGCAAGTTTTAGGTCTCAAAAGGTCCATTAGTGCCAATCTTACAAAAAAATAGGTGATTTTGATGGGTTATATACCATGGATTTTGAGCTTCCAGGTCAACCCATGAAAATTCCTTCTCTTCTTCTTAAGCTATCCAAACAAAGTAATTTAGGGAATATGGGGTCACACTATGAAAAACACTTTCCATCCTCTCAAGATAATTATACAAGTAGGAAAATTGATTTTGGTCGAAAATTGCATGTTCTAAGCATTGAAAGCTCCAGCAATCCAATAATGTGAAAAATGGTCGATTTGCAAGTTCTAGGCCTTAAAAGGTCAACAAATTCCAATCTTACTAAAAAGACTGATTTCTATGGATCATAGGTTGTGGATTTTGAGCTTCTCAAGTAACCTTATGTAGAAACCCATTTGTCCTTCTTAGCACATCCTTATAAGGTAATAAAGTGACTTTGGTTGAAGTTTGTGACTTCTAGGTCTTAAAACGTCCACCAATGCCAATGCTACAAAAAAAAAGGGCAATTTCGATCGACTGGATGTTGACTTTTGGGGGTCACCTTTTGAAAATCTTTTCTCTTCTCTTCTTTTTAGGACATCTAGAAAAAGTGCAACAAAGTGATTTTGGTGAAAATTTATGAGTACTGCCTCAAAAGGTCAATCAAACCTAATATTATGAAAATGGCCAATTTTGGTAGAGTATAGGCTATAAATTTTGAGTATTTGGATATCACCCTATGAAAACTTATTTATTCTTCTCAGGACATTTATACAAGTGTAAAAAGTCATTTTTGTTGAAATTTATAAGTTCTAAGCATCAAAAGGTCTATCGATCCTAATAATCCAAAAGTTGTAGAATTTAGTGCATTATAAGCCACAGATTTTGAGTTTTATGGGTCATCCTATGAAAACCTCTTCTCTTCTTCTCAAGACATCCATATAAGTGCAATACAATGATTATGGTGGAAAGTTGCAAGCTCTAGGCCAGAAAGATCATCATGTCCTAATCATGCTAAAAATAGCCAATTTTGGAGAACTATAGGCTATGGTTTTTAAGTTTCAAAGGTCACCCTATGAAAATTACTTTTCTTCTTCTCATGAATCCATACAATCGCAATAAAACGACTTTGATAGAAATTTGAATTTTAAGTCTGGAAAGGCCAACCAATCCCAAACTTGCTAAAATTGGTCGATTTTGTAGACTATAAGTTATGTAGTTTAAGCTTCTTAGGTCATCCTATGAAAAACCCATTTCTTCATCTCAGCACATCGATACAAGTATAACAAAGTAATATAGGTTTAAATTTTCAAATTCTAAGCCTTGAAAAATTCACTGATGAAGATCTTTCAAAAAATGGTCGATTTCAATGGATAATAGGCCATGGATTTTGAGTATCTATGGTCCCCTGTGAAAAACCCCTTTCTTTTCTTAGAACATTTATGAAAGTGCAACAAAGTGATTTTGCTTGAAATGTGTGAGTTCCAAGCATTGAAAGACCCACAAATCCCAATCATGCATAAAAGAGTCAATTTTGGTGAACTATATGCTACAAGATTTGAGATTTCAGGGTCATCCAATTAAAATCTTCTCCTCTTATTAGGACATCGGTATAAGTGCAACATAATCATTGTTGTTGAAATTTGCAAGATCTAGACCACAAAAGGTCAACATGTCTTAATTATACTAAAATGGTCGAATTCAAGAGATAATAAGTCTTGATTTTTTTAGGTTTCTAAGGTCATCCAATGAAAAGCACTTTTTTTCTTCTCTGCACATCTATACAAGTGGTATAAAGTAATTTAAGTTGAAGTTTACGAGTTCTAAGCCTCACAAGGTCCACCAGTGCCAGTCATATAAAAAATGGTCGATTTTAACCGACTAAAGCCATGGATTTTGATCTTTTGGGGTTACCCTATGGAAATCCCTTCTCTTCTTCTTGGGAAATCCACAGAAGTGCAACAAAGTAGGTTTGGTGGAAATTTGCAAGTTGTAAGCCTTAACAGGTCAACCAAACCCAATCTTATTAAAAATTGGTTGATTTTGTTAGACTATAAGCCATGAATTTTAAGCATCCAAGGATCATCCTATGATTAAAAAAAAAAAAAACTTTCTTCTTCTATGGACATTTTTAAAAGTTAAATAAACTGATCTAAGATGAAATTTGCGAGTTCTAATCAAGAAAAAAATGACAAATTTCAGTGGATTATAGGCTACAGATTTTTAGTTTCCAGGGTTATCTTGTGCAAATCTCTTCTTTTATTCTCAAGACATCCATATAATTGTAACACAATGATTTTCGTTAAAATTTGCAAGTTACAGGCCTTGAAAGGTCCAATGTCACAATCCTGCTGAAAATGGCCAATTTTGGTAGATTATAGGTCGTGTTTTTTGAGTTTCTAAGGTCACCCTATGAAAATCCTTTTTCTTCTCTTAGGATATCTGTACACATACAAGAAAGTGAAGTTGGTGCAAATTTAAGAGTTATAGGCCACGAAAGATCAACCAATCCCGATCATGCTAAAATGGGTTGATCTCGGTAGGCAGGTCATGGATTTTGAGCTTCCTTAGTGACCTAGTAAAAAACCCGTTTCTTCTTTGCAATAGATCAGTACAAGTTCAACAAAGTGATTTAGGTTAAAATTTGTGAATTCTAAGCCTTAGAAGGTCCACCAATGCCAATCTTCAAATATGGTCAATTTTGGTGTATATAGGCCATGAATTTTGTGCTTCTTAGCTCACACAGTGAAAATCCCTTCTCTTCTTCTTAAGACATCCAAAGAAGGGAAAAATAACACCAGAAGGTATTAACATTTGGGGATAAGTTCATATAAGATATCAATGTTTTGAGTAATTAAAGAGACCTACAAACATTTCACAAAGTGTATCAAATAAGGTATCAACATTTTGTTAAATTCATTTATTGTATTGATGATTGGATCGGTTTTTAATTAAATCTCTTTGATTTTCCATCAATAGTCAATTATTGATACCTTATTTGACTCACTTTATAAAAAGTTAATACTCTTTTTAACCAATAAAAACATTGATACCTTAAATAGACTTGTCCCTAAACATTGATATCTTAAATGAACTAATCTTTAAATGTCGATACCTTTTAATGTAATTTACTCTCTAATGAAGTGCAAAAAGTGATTTTAGTGGAAATTCAGGAGTTCTATGCCTCGTTAGGTCAATAAAATCAATCATCCTAAAAGTTCACGATTTTGGGGGACAATAGGCCATAGATTTCGAGTTTTTGGGGGTCCTCTTATGAAAAACCTCATTCATATAAGTGCAACAAAGTGATTTTTGTTGAAATTTAAGTTCCACTAATCCTAATCATGCAAAAAATGGCATATTTCAGTGGACTATAAGCCAAAGATTGTGGGCTTCTGGGGTCATTTAATGTAAATCTCTTCTCTTCTTCTCAAGTGACCTTGTGAAATTCCTTTTCTTCTTCTCATGAAATCCATACAATTCCTACAAAGATATTTTAGCACAAATTTACAAGTTTCAGGCCTTGAATGGCTAACCAATGCCAATCTTACTAAAAATAACTTATTTTGGTGGACTATAGACCATGAATTTTGAGCTTCCTAAGTCATTCTTTGTCTTAGCATGTTTATACAAGTGTGATAGGCCTTAAAAGGTCCACTAATACCAATCCTATAGAAAATGGCAAGTGAAAATCCCATCTCTTCTTCTAAGGACAACAACAGAAGTGTAATAAAGCGATTTGATGGAAACTTGCGAGTTTTAGGTCTCGAAGGTAAAACAAACCTAACCATGCTAAAATTAGTTGATTTCGGTAGATAGACCATGGATTTTGAGCATGTTGTCCCCTTGTGAAAAATCCCTATCTTCTACTGAGGACATTTGTACAAGTGCAACAAAATGATTTGGGGTGAAATTTTCGAGTTCTAGGTAACGAATGGTCTACCAATCCCAATGATGCAAAAAGAAGGCTAATTTCAATGGACTACAAGTTACGGATTTTGAGCTTCTAGGATTATCTGGTGAAAATCTCTTCTCCTGTTCTGAAGGCATTTGTATAAGTGTAACATAATGATTTTTGTTTAAATTTTCAAATTATAGGCCTCAAAATGTCTACATTTCATAACCCTCCAAAAAATGACTGATTTCAATGGACTATAAGTAAGGATGTAATTGGATTGAGTTTGAGATGGGTTTTGCAAAACCTAAACTTGAACCGAATACCCTATAGAGTTCTCGAAATCCATCCTAAACCCTATATGGTTCTTATCCATGAGCCCAAAACCTACTCGATAAACTATATAGGATACTCGAATCCGAACCCAAACCCAAACCCAATCGTTACAATTTTATTGATTGACATATAATGAAATTGAATACAATTGAAATAGAGATAGGAAAAAAAAAGATCCTATGATTATGATGCACCTTAAGAACCTAATTCAATTCCAATCCCAAATTGCAAATTTATAACATGAGAATACAGTAGTATGGTCTCTACACAACATACCATTAACAATAACAACTTTATGGAAGTGGACCGAATCTAAGATGCATAGCACTAACATAATATCCCTACACAATTTCTCATATGTGAGAAACCAAATTTGTGTTTTCATATCACTTCACTTGCTTGCATCTTGGGAATATTTAGTAGGCAGGGCAGAGTCCTATTCAACTACCAAATGAAGAATATGGCAAAAAAAAAAAAAAAAAAAATCCAAATGAAGACAAAAGACTAATTGTCGAGCCTAGATTTTTCATTTCCCGGTTTAATTTCATTTAATTTGATTTATACCAATCCTAACCCATTTGATACAAACCTTCAACTAGGAACTAAAAGAAACTTGATTTTCAAAAATTTTAGGAGTCATTACCTGATCAAAATCAGGAAAAAATTATAAGTTAGGATCAATTGGGCAGTTGATCCTAACTTAACCACTAGTTTGCGAAAATAATTGATTTAAAACCAACTTTGTTAAACCAGAGAATTTTGTATTCAAGGGCTACCCTATTAAAACGATATGTTTACTACCTTAAAATTCTTAAATCAAAGCTTACTTTTTTAATACTTCAAAATTTATAAAGCATGATATTTACAGTTTAATCATCATATTTTACAAATGAAAATAAAGCTTCCAATGTTTACATTTAATATTTACAAAGACAAGGGAATAGAAAATTTTTCATTTTTTATGTCATCCCAAAGATGCCTACAAATCCGTTAATCAGAATCATACAATATGTAGCTTTTTTTTTATAAAAATTTTAATGTATTGGTTATTTTTAGAGTTTTGAATTCTTTAATGATAAGTTTATTAAATTTTTTTAATTTTTTGAAAACATAATTTTTTGTGCTCCTAATGCTACCAATTTAAATATATATATATATATATATTTTGGGAAAACAGAATTTTTCTAAGCAATAAACTTAACTATATACTTTCTTTTATGTCTTTATTATATATATAAACATTTCCTTAATAAATTAAAGTAAGAGATGCACTTATGTGATGCGTGCAGGTCGGCTCCGGATCAAGTCGAACTTGGAGTAGATTTCTGGTCAGATTTGAACTACGGCTAGCGACTACCAAACTTCAAAACCACCGATTTGGTGATTCTAAATGGCATACAGGTCGTTGGGTGGGGACTTTGGTGGATGAAGAATGCTCTTGTAGTGATGGTTTGTCTCAAATGTGGCAAGGAGTGATAGTTCCAAAGCTTTTAGTGGTGGCGCACGATGGTCCTGTAGTCGAAGCTAATTCTGATAGCTTTGAAGGCCAATCGAGCTACCTAAATGGAGCTCTTGTCTTGCTAAAACTTCCTTTAACTTTCGATTTATTTGATTTTTACTTATAAACTCCAAAATTGGATTTTTATCATAGAACCCTAATTTTCAAATTCTTCCAATAGAGCTTTTTTGTTTATTTCTAGTGAAATTTATTGTTTCTAATGCCATGAACGAAGGATTCAACCCCTATTTATACTAACTAAGGGTCGAATTAGGTGGGATACGACCATTAACTTTGAAGATGAAGTGCATGTGTAATTGAACTTCCTAAGCTTGATTGAATGCACTTTTTGCAATTTTCGAGCTTAATGAACATGGGAAAGAAAACAATGTGTTCAAATTTTTAAACATGTGCTTTTGGAAGCTAAATGGAAGATCAAATTCAAACTTATACTTCGTGTGCAAAAGCAAATTTTTTTTACAAATTTTAGATAAAAAATTGAATGCTAAATCACAACTTTTAGGACTAGTTTTTTATCTGAATTTGTAGTATCTCATGTGTTTTTTAATTCTCCTCCCTCAATTTGTGAAGAACGAAGTAAAAATGGGTAAAAAAATGAGCCTGAAACAGCTCCATCATGTGAGAAAAACACGTCTTCACTTAAGCAAGTGCGTCATAAGCATGGGCGTGTGTATCTCACATGCCTAACTGGAAAAAAAAAAATAAAAAAAGAAGAAGAAGAAGTCTGATTCTGCGCAAAATCAAACCTTGGTCTCTCCTTTGCATATGCATATGTTTTACCATTAGGCCATTAGCCTATACCTCAGTCATGGATTGCACATAACAATTACTTAAGCCTTTTAAAATAGACCCAATTAAATAAACCAATTCATATAGTTTATTCAATTGGGTCTAAGAAAATTTATAATTAAAATTAATAATATATCAAGCTCATATTACTTTTATTATTATAAACTTATATATATTTTAATCTATTTTATTTTATTTTATTATTATTTTCTTTAATTTTTTTTGTAATTTAGGCTTAATATAATTTTAACTTTTACTATTAATTGAAGCCTTAAATAGGCAAAAATGGAGTACCTACAACTATCTCTCTTTATGATATTGTTTAATAAAACTTCACCATAGAGATAAAAAGAGAGACCCCATTTTTACCTTTTGAAAATTTATGACAAACTGGAGTTAGAAGCATTGCCCTTACAATAGATCCACTAGGGATTATGATTGTGCACTTTTGTGTCAACTCAATGAACTTGGGAAGCACTCCTTTGAGCTAGTAAGTCTTAAATTGGAGTATTTAATTGGATATCGCTTATTTTATGTAAGCGATCTTAAAAGATGGGACAGTTCTCCTTCGAGCAAGTGCTCCTAAGGGATGGATTTAAACGATGCTCCAATGAGCAAGTGATCCAAAAACTAGGACAGTGCTCCTTCAAGCAGGTGATCCTAAAAATGGACGATGCTTCTTCGAGCAAGTGATCCAAAAACTAGGATGGCACTACATTAAGTAGGTGATTCTAAAACTTTAGTGGATGACGTTCCAATGGGCAGGTGACCCAAAATCTAAGATGGCACTCTTTCAAGCAAGCGATCCTAAAACTTGGACTAGAGGATACTTCTTCGAGCATGTGATCGAAAAACTAGGAAGGCACTCCTTTGGGTAGACGATCCTAAAACTTTGACCGGATGACGCTTGTTCGAGCAAGTGATCCAAAAACTAGGATGGTGCTCCTTTGAGTAGCAATCCTAAAACTTTAGCGGATGACACTCCTTCGAGCAAGTGATCAAAATCTAGGCGGTGCTCCTTCGAGCAAGCGATCCTAAGGATTGAAATGATGATTCACTAATGACTTGATTTGGAATGCCTTTTTTTTTTTTTTTTGAAAAGTGAGTCTTGAAATTTTTTTCATTTTTTTTAAACAATTTGCCAACAAGTAAAGAGTTTCATTGACTTCAAAATTGCAAATAAACAACAATCTCTCCTTTATTGTTTATCCATTCACTTCTTTCTTCAAAGTTCATTTCTTGGTGGCCTTTTTCCATTTTGAGGGGCAGTAACCTTTAATTTAAGACATTTGACTTTCTAAATTCTTGTGTTTATCATCACTTCCTTGATCTTGAATTGGATATCTTAGACTTGATGTATTTAGTCAAAGAGGATTTTCTCACACTCTTTGGCTTGTTTTCACACGGCTCCGATTCAAAATTTTAGTCTGATTTATAAATAATACGTCTTGGTTAATCTACTAGGTCTATTTTCGAGTTGTGATTAGGCTTTTGGTCATTGGCTTACAATAAAGGGATATCATGTGCAATTTATTTAGCAAATTTTATATTCTATCTCTTTAAGTTTTACAAGTCAAGAATCTTTCCAAGCTAACTATAGTGGGCTTGCCTCAATTTCAAAAGTGCTTTTATTAGGAAAATTGATTCCTAATGATCAAAAAAGGCTCGATAAGATGGTGGTAAATGGGTTGTAATTCTTGGGTGTGATGGAGATGGGTTTTAAGTCGTAAGTGTATTTTGGGTTTTGAAGTATGCCCATTCTCCTTATTTTTGGGCTAAAACACTTTGATTTAGCTTTTCTTGATCCTTCCCTTTTATTTTCTTCTTCCATCTTTTCTCTTTCTTCTTTTTTTTTTTAACCATTCATTTCTTTATCCTTATTTTTTAACATTCTTTTATTTTTATTTTTATTATTATTTTTTTTTGGCTTCAAAGTATTTAACCTATGCATAGGCTTTGTGTATGAAGTTGAGCTGCTCATCTCATTTCAAAAGATTAAAATTATCATTAACAAAATTTCTCTTCTGAATTGATGCAACTACGGCAAGCATAAATTAGTTAATTTATTTTTCCTAATTAATGACCTTACCTCTAGATACCCTATTGTGGGGTGCCCTATTGCAGGGCAGTCATTGATAGGGTTTAATTTTTAGAAATCACTTCCTTAAAAAAGCCCATGGCATTAACAAGGGATAAGTGTATTTAAGTTACTCAAATGAATGCCTGGTATCATTTTGATATATACCAAGTTCAAAACAGACTTCCTCTAAGGAATGGGCCTTATTAATTAAGTCAGCTAATATCACTCGACTCTAAATGTTTAAAGGTAGTGTTTGGTATTTGGCTGCCTCTTTTCATCCTAAATTTTCAACCAATAAAATATCCATAGAAAACATTCATTCAAGTATTTAAAATTACCCCATAAAGGATAGTAAAAGACATATTTCTAGCAAAAAATATAGATGATCTATTTTTATAACAAAGATAAGCACCATCGTCAATCCTCTTCCTTTGTCTCTACTACTCCCCTTACAAATGCTTGTCTCCTAATGATGTTGACTGATAAGTTCAACTGCTGTAGATGATATGCTATCTTATCAGATGGCCGGTAGCAGTAAACTCTCAATACTTGAAGAGAACTTGCTTGAAATCCTTGCAGGAGTTGGAATAGAGTTACTGCATCTAGCCGGCTCAATAGATTCCAGGAGCTTAACATCAATCATATCTTGGACTTTGTTATGTAACCTTATAATTTGATTTCAATTCTTCAAATGGATGATTATAAGAAATGATGGATTTTACCAAATTTTTCAAGAAGATTGGGACAAATTTGGCGAAAAATGAAGAATTTTGTGAAGGACTTCAGACAAACACTGTAGTATCATATGCTCATGTTGTTTAAATTGCATAAAGTTCACGCCAAAAGGATAAAGGTGGAAAGTGACAAGACACAAGAAAGACTCTACAGTGTCCCTTGCCTATTTCACTCTTAAAAAGAAAAAAATCATCCACAAATTATACATGAGAAAAGACTCTACAATGTTTTACTCATGTAAATTAGGAAGAGAAGAAAAATTGGTCATAGAATGTTACATGAGATCAAACACTACCATCTCCTCTCATTTAATTCTTAGAAATTAGAGAAAATAGACCACATAATTTTACAAGTAAAAACACTACAATGTCTGTTCAGTGTCGTTTTTAGTAAAAGGAAATTTTGAGATCAAAAAGTTACACAAGTAAACAATACTAACATATCATTCTCATGTAATTTTGAAAGCATTGTTATATTTTAGAAAAATGCATTATTTTAGGAATGTATAAACTATTACTTCAAGAAAAAGGTGAATTTGGGATATTTTTATAAGACTTGAAGGCATCAACTTCAACATTAATGAAGATTGACCACTTACCTTACTTAAAAAATTACTTTCCTATTTTGATGAAATTACTTGCACATCAAGAAGAGGAGCACTTTCCTAATTTACAGAGCTAAAACCTTCCAATTTTCAAGAAGAAGACTTCCTTTTCAAGGCTTTAGGAGACATCTATAAAAGAAGAAGACCTCAAGAGCAGTAAAACACTGAAATTAGAGTTTTTTAGAGTATTAATACATTACTTGAATTGTTGTAAGTTGAGGTTGTGCTTTAACATTCACATTGTAATAGGGGATATGCTTTGTTTTTGTCATTGGTATGATTTTGTTGTTTCTCCTATGGAAGAGTATACTTCTAGTTTAGGTCTTGATGAACCTTAGGATGCTTATATGATTTATTATTCATTACTTTTCATATATTGACTAAATGCTTGAATCTAGTTGTGTTATTTTGTTTATTTATCTTGAATTAATAGTCCATAATATTGTTTCTTAATTAGATTTCTTGTAAATTAATTGAGAAATTATTTTTACGAATAGATCTACACAATTGGAAAGAGTTCCATACAACCTTAGAGATATGATGAAATACTTATTCTAGAATAGGAGAAATCCTTTTCATAGGAATCGAGAACGATAAAGCGATCTTAGGGGTTTTAATTAGAAAGAGATTTTAGTTGATCAATGAAGAATTAGGAATCAGTAATCCTAAGAAAGATATTGGGCTATATCATAAATTCCTCCTATTCAAGAATATTAATCATAATAGTAGAATTATCCTTAGTGAAATCGCATAACACCTAATGGGGATTCAAAACCTAAATATTGTTAAAATTTGGATAATCTTTTGAAACCATTTACTTTTGATTTACAACTAGTACTTACTATATATTCATCTTAATTCACAATTTTTGCAGGTTAAACAACAAAAGAATAGTGAGTATAGTACTCATTGATCCTTGTGGGAACGATACTCGTAATCAATAGCTATACTATATTATCGATAGGTCTACTTGCATGAATTACAATCATAGCTAGGCTTGAGTTTGAGATTTTTAGCTTGCTATTCATTTTTTATTACCATTGATTATATAAAAAATTCAACTTAGTTTTGAATATAATCCATCAAATTGAATATAGAAGTGGTGCTGCTTCTAAAAAGTTGATTGGTTTATCTCTTGAATTAGTGCAAGGCTATAAAATGCTATTGAAGAATCCACTTAGTTTGTTAGAATCGTAAAAATGTGTATAGTTTATCCCATTATAGCGCATAGCATGTAAGTTCGCAAAAGCCACCTAGCACCTTGTTGCAACTTTGAGTGACTTGCACTAAGGAATGGTTCAAATTTTAGGATACCATTACATATGCATTTTGATCACAATTTGGAAGTTACATAATTGTTAATCTAGTAGGGAACATTAAGTAGATTTCCAATTTATAAATAAATTCATGTGATGTAGCATATGGACTAGGATAATAAGAAATTAACTAAAGTGTGAAATTTCCAAGTTAATTCTAACTAAATATAAGAGATAATTGAGTTATTTAAAAAGATGTGTTGTTTGGTGTTGACTAGTAGTTAATCTTGGTTGAACCATTATGTCTTTTGGTTGAACATTGTGTCTCTTGGTTGAACCATTGAGTTATGAATTTTCATGATAGGTGGTTTATATTAGCTTATAACAATTTAAAGATGATATAATGATTAGTTTTTAATATTCATCTTATAACTCATGAAATTGAGGAAAATTATTGAGCATTTGGGTTAAAATTTGTACATGAATTTTACACATTTTCTTTTCATTTTTTTACTTTGTTTATCTCTTAAACACACAATCCATCTTATAAATTTCTACAAACTTATGTGATCATTAAGAACAAGGATTGCTACTTTTTTTTTTTTTATAAACACTTAGTTGTATCCTAGCAAGAGTTACATTTTCTTTCGCTAAATTTTATGTAAGACTCATAAAACTTTTTAAAAAGCATTTTTCATGTGCCTCTAAGTGTCCTTGTTTCTCTAAATTATTTCTAAAATTTTTCTAATAGAAACTCTCCATAAGTAAAAGAAGGTTTGTATTAAAGCAAAAACTTCTCAAGCAACAGGTGTTTTAGCATAAGCTATATAACAAAAATAAGCTTTGCAAAATCAAAAGTTAGAAGCCATATTTAGTTTGGAGCTTGAAGAGAAAAAATAAGTTAAGCTATCAATCATAAGCAGCACAAACCAAAAACTATATTGAACCAAAAGTTAAGAAACTTCTACAATTTCATTGATAAATATTCAATCCATTATCCAACACTAAAATGATAAAGGAATTAAGCCAAAACTAAAGATACATATATAAGTTTTGAAAATAAACTCTTGATAGTTAAAAGAAGATTTTAACCACAGAAAAACCTTTAAAGCAATAGGTGTTTTAGTTTCTCTATAGACGAAAGCTATAGAAGTTAAATAGTAGAAGCACAACAAGGTAAACACACAAGTTAGAAGTCACATTAAGTCCAGAAGCTTGGTGAGCATAATTAAGTTGAAACTAACTATCATAAACTAGAAACTATATTGAACCAAAAGTCATCGGAATTTTTATAGTTTTGTTGAACTATTTAATCCATCATTAGACCATTGAAAAGATAAAACGAATAAATGCAAAAGTGACAAATATATAAATATAAGTTTTGGAAAGAAACTCTCCATCGTCAAAGGAAGGTTTGAATCAAAATTAAAAAAAAAAAAAAAAAATTCTAAGGCTACAAGTAGTTTCATAGAAGCACTGTTGAAGAAAGTTAGAGAAGTTAGATGACAAAGCAAAGCTAGGCAAAGATAGAAATCATAAGCCATATGTAGTTCAGAGACTGAGTCAAAATAAATTGCAGATAAGCAGTAAAAAATGCAAGCATGAACTAGAAACAATGTTAAAGTAGATGTCATGAAAACTTGTACTGTTTTGTCATAGAAGTATTTAATCTATCATCTAGCCATTGAAATGATGAGAGTACAAGCATGAACCAAGAACTATGTTAAACCATATGTCATGGGAAATTCCACTGTTTTGTTAATAGAACTATTTAATCAATCATCTGATTGTTGAATGACAAAAGGAGTTAATGCAAAAGTAAAAACTTTTGGAAAGAAACTCTATACTTAAAAGAAGGTTTGATTTAAAGAAAAAATTTTAAAGCAATAGGTGTTTTAGCATAAGTTCTATTAAAAAAAAAAAATGAAACAGCTGAATAACAGAAGTAGAGCTAAGTAAGGACATAAGTGGAGAACTATTTTTAGTTCAAACACTTGGAAAGTAGAATTAAGATGGAAGCTAGATGTTAGAAGTGCAAGCATGAACCATAAACAATGTTGAACCAAGAGTCATGACATAAGAATAAGCATAGTCTAGTAGTTAAATATATTTTTGTACATATATTTAAGATATTATGGGTTGAAAGATACTTTTTTTTTTTTTTACATTTACAACATGCATTTATTACAAATTAAATTACTACTCTTTTTTCTTTTCTTTGACAATAAATAATAGCGTACTACAATAAATAAATAGGTATCACATCTAGATATAAATAATAGCATACTACAATTAATAATTGTATTATCCATATTACAAATGAATCTTGATCCAAATTAATTATACTAGCAGTCGATACACCCACGATGCATATGATAGAAAAAAATCATATTTAAATATATGGTGAATTCATTTTTTACGACTGTAAAGAGAAGTAAGAAAGAAAACATATATAAATTTATTGAAAATTTTCTCAATTGGCAAATAATATCTTTGATCATATTTTACTTTTCAATTATGGAGAGAGCGGTTATTTTTTTGAAAAAGTAGTTATAGAAAGCAGTTACTAATTTAAAAAAAAGTTACAGTTTTTTTATAATTAAATAATATGTATAATAAGAATTTAAGACACTAAAGTCACCAAATCCCTCATTTTTACTGACATTATTTTTCTGCAACTAATCTTATTAAAATGTACATGAATTATTAAATAGTTATTCTATCTAGATATATTTTATGATCTATTTATGCTAAAAGTCATCATACCGCACACTATTTATAAAAATGGACATGAATTATAGAATCTGTGCTAAAGGCAATCATATTACATACTAACTATATAATTTGATTTGGTATTTTTTTTCCATAACTAATCTTATAAAAATTAATATGAATAATTGAATAAATATTATATCTACATATATTATATGATCTTTTTTTGTTAAAGCAAAACCTATACAGATATTAATTTTATTCTTTAATTAATTATTAATTTTCAAGTTAAATATATACAATCTCTTATGAAATGCACTAAATACTCTTAATTATTGTTTGAATAAATTTTTTCATGAAGTTTTGAAAAACACTACAGTAAAATCATCGAAAAAATCATCATAAATATATAAGATTTATATAATTATAATAATGAGTAGATATAAACAAATAATTTTAAGATTAATTTAATTAAGGTTTGGCACCAAGTCATATAATTTTATGTCTATCCCAACATAACCACTTGCGAATCAAAGCAGGTCGATACAAATTTGATGCCTAGGCTTGACTTTTTAGTGGCCACACATAATGTGAGCAGAATAACCAATAAGATTAGTTTTATCAAAATTAATAGTAAGACCATAGAATTTTCCTATCCATATGTTGGAAAACATATTTAATTATCTTACTAAATTTGTCGCCTTAACATGTACAATCCGCTTTCATTATGATATAAATTAAGAGGGAAACTACTTTTTTTTTTTTTTTTTTTTGCGCTATATTTTAAGCACTTCTTTTACAGTATATTGCTTAATGGAAAACAAACATCATTTGAAATACTTGCTCGTCGCTGAAATCAATTTCATATTGATCCTTCGAACTTCATGAGTCTGACTTCACTTTAACTCTTACTTGACTCTACATTATCAGAAGCAATCCCGTACCGATTCTCTACCAACATGCTGATAGAAGGGCTGGAACCAGATCGGTTTAAATTGTTGATAAATTAGGGTTTGATGTTAAAAAAAGATCCACATGTGATTACTTTATCTCATGTAGAGCCAAGAAAGATTGTAAGAGTTCAGATAGAGTAATAATGTTGATCAGCATGACTTTAGAAGAAGTCATACAAAATTGATTTTGTTAGCATATAGTTTTTTTATAGGATAAATTATATTAAAAGATACTAATATTTAAGGATAATTTTATTTAATATACCAATATTTAAAAAAGTTTAAAAGAGATCCTAATGTTTGAAAAAATGTCTTTTTGAGTTTTTATTTAATATCATTCATTTTAATACATGTCAATAGAGATATTAGAAGAAGTGTTTTTTTAATTTTAATTAAATATTTTTTATTGACATGTGTCAATAAAGATCTCAATAGGCCTACTTTTTCAAATATTAAGATATCTTTTTTGAACTACTCAAAGATGTTGATACCTTAATTGACCTACTTCTCTAAATATTGGATCTCTTTTGAGCCACTAAAAATATTGGAACCTCAAATAAACTTATCTTTAAATATTAGAACATTGTGATATAATTTACCCTATTATATATATAGTTGTTTATTATTAGTACTAATCAGCATTAAAAAGCTTGTAAAACTCAAATATCCATTCGTAAAAGTCATATTACAAAGTGAGCCACTGGTATTTTTTTTTTTAATATTTCCATAGCTGAAGATCCAACGGGATTTTGAACTGAAGGGCTAATTAAAAAAGGAAAGAAAAGTTCATGGTTTGATTTGTAACTAGTCCATTAAAAGCAACTTTTATCATTTAATAGCATATTATAAATTTTATATCATGAAAAGTGAAACAACAGAACATTACAATATGAGAATTCTGAGAATCAATGAAGGCTACAAAGTGATCTCCAAAACACCATATTTGTCTTACTAAGACGTTCGGTGTGTTCTCCCTAAAGCTTACGGAATTTAGCCATTTTTAGACTTGTAGCTGGCTTATCAACATCTCTAAATCTATGGTTGATGAGCCCTGTGGACCACATGCCTCTTTTGCTAATTTATTCCATTCCTTGGCCTTGTCCTTGATTTTCTTTCCCTTGTCTCCTTTCATCAACTCTTTCACTGATCTTGACACTTTGTCTCTTTTGACGTCACTATCTAATGCCAATCCCATATTCCATTTAGAGCAAACATAATGAGAATTTGTAGTTTGGTCTCCAAAAGCCGGCCAACATAGCATTGGGACGCCAAAACTCACACTTTCCATTATAGAACTCCATCCACAATGTGTCAAGAACCCTCCAATGGATGTGTGGTTCAAAACCTCCTCTTGTGGACACCACCCTGAAATCAATCCCCTTTCTTTTGTTTCTTCATAAAATTCAGGAGGGAGTATTGTTGCTTCACCATTAACTAAGTCAGGCCTAATGACCCACAAGAAGTTTTGTTCACTTCTAGCAAGTCCCATTGCAAACTCAACCAATTGTTCTTGTGTTAGGAATGCTACACTTCCAAATGTCACGTATATCACCGAGTTAGGTTCTTTAGTATCGAGCCATTTAAGACATTCTATATCTTCTTTCCATAAATTGCTCCCAATCGAGCTCAAGGCATTGTTGTTGTCCCTCAATGTTTCTTTGAGAAAACATGGAAGTGGACCAATGGAATAAACATTGGAGCAAAAGCTTGACAAAGAAGCTAAAACTTTTTTCAAGTGCTTCAAAAGTGTGAAAAATAGTTGCAACAGAGGTGTGTGCTCTTTCAGCTGCTTCCATTGCGAAATTAAAGAGAACATCATTAGGATCCGTTGTTCGAACAAAAGATGGTAGGTCTCTCAGGGTGATGTTAGGCATTCCAGGAATCCAAGTGACAATCGTGTCCAAGTAACCATTTGTTAAATAGCTTTCATCTACGACAAGAAAAATGGAGAAAAAAAATGATAAATCATCCTAACTTTTATATCCACCATTCCAGCTCTAATTCCAGTTCTAGTTCCAGTTGTAGTTCCCTCATTGTATCCATTAATGTGTATGTCTGTACGCGCGCGCGCGCGCACACACACATATATATATATATATATAAATATGTGGGAACCTTTCTTTAACATTTATTAAGTAAGAGAATCGATACTTACTTCATATATATTTCACCATTTTATTTCAAAAAAGTTTGGGTGTCCTTAACCTTTAATACAAATGATGATGTCATAATAATTATGTGAACCTTTTTTTCGCATATTATTTCAATTTTACCATTCAAATTTTGAAATGGTTTAAATTTTAAATGGGAAGATTACATGGTTTAATGTTTCAAAAGTGAATCAAATGAGGTAAATGTTTTCTAAAGTTCATTTAAGTATCAATATTTCAATAATTTGTCAATTAAATTTCCTAAATATTTATTAATGATCAATTATTAATACGTTGTTTAGTTTACTTTGTAACATGTTAAATCTTTTTTTAACCACTTGAAATATTGATATCTTAAATGAATTTATGCCAAAATAATTATTCCTCTTTTGAATCACTTGAAATATTGATACCTTAAATCAATTTATCCCCAAATGTAAATACCTTTCAATATAATTTACTCAATATTAAATACCCAATTGCACTTTCTCTTGTCAAATGCTACATCTAACGTTTGATTGTATCAAATATCATATCCGATTAATATTTTCACGTGCCAAAATGTACTACTTCATAAGACCACAAGGTAAACACTCATTGGTAAGAAAAGTGCAAATTAGAAGTAAGATTGTAAATTTGTTTAAGGACGAATTTCTTAAGTATGATATTTCACGGATTTCAATGTTTGGATGTTAAAAATTTTAGTGATTTTGATATTATTTCTTTATAATATGCAAAAATTGTTATTATTATATTGAGTATATAGTTTTAATAAAGGGATAATGTCAAAAATGATACATAAACTTTTCCAAAAAGTTCAATTACACACTTGAAATTTGGTTTGAATAATTAATATCTAATTAAACTTGCTTTAGATATGAAAAAAATCCTCAAAAGACTTTGTTCACGTATCAAAATTGTCAAAACCAGACTATAGAAAATTGTCAAAACCAAACTTTAAATATGAAAAAAGTCTACGAAAACTTTATTCAAATACTAAATTGTTCAAAATGTAACTTCAGGTACTTGGTTAAATATTTTATGAAAGTTCCGGTACTATTTTTGTGACTAACCCTTTAATAAAAATTGGACAATGCATACAGCAATATCTCACATCCCCTTTGGTTAACAAGAAAATTAGCAAATATGTGATGGTCACATATTAGTCAGTATATAACTTCTGAAGACAATAAGAAGCTATACCGATAAGAAGAAGGTGAACCAAGTTTTATTTATGAAATTCCTTTACTTTTTAAAAAAGAACATATTACAAAGTTCAATTGTGTAATTATATTTAATGGCATGTATGTAATATATGTATAACCAAAGCTCTAGAACCTGCATGGTAACTGTGCGTAAGGAGGAGCTTGAGTTTGACTCATTAAAATAAACAAATTTTATTTTGAGTTGGAGTTTCAATCTTATTCAAATTTAATTTAAGCTAAGGTAGTCTAAGTATGTCACAGTGTATTCAATTCATTTGCAATTCTAAATAAGTATCATGTTACGAATGGTACCTGAACTTTGACAAAATATGCAATTAGATACTTAAACATTTAAATTGATCAATTTAGTACTTAAAAAACTTTGAAATTGATTAACTTAGTACTTAAAAGAACTTGATGGAGGTACTATTGACGTGCATAAAAAATTCTTTTAGATAGTAAATTGATCAATTTTATAGTTCATGTATTATATTGATTAATGTCAAAGTTTTGATACCTAATTACAAATTTTGTTAAAGTTTAATTACCATTTGTTGACCAATTTCCACACCGAGATCCACTAAATATAGGTAGATGATTAACATTTTTAAAAGTACTAGTGTATCAATCACCCGTTGTATGAATATGCAAAATTGATAAATGATTATCTAACCAAATAAGTTTTTTTATTATTATTATTTATAAGAAGAAAGAAAATGATAAGGTGATTTTATATATATAAACCTTAGCACGAGTCGAGTCAGACCCAACAATCGGCTCAATCCGGCATGACAGGTCTGACCCATCGACCAAGCCTAATGTATGGATCAAGACCTGTATATGGATCGAGCAAGTTGTCGAGCCTTGGCCGGGTTAGGCACTTGACCCATGCAACTTGCTGCATTAGCCAAGTCAATATAAAATAAAAAAAAAAAAACACACAACAACAAACAACAAAAAAAAAAAAAAAATCAAAGTAAAAAATTTATTAATATTCACCGTATTAAATATATCATTGTCCTTAACAATACAACTAATAAATTGAAATAGCCATAAATTCCTAATTTTTATTTTATAGGTGTATTGTTGAATTTAAGCATGATATATATATATATATATATATATATTGATAGTGAATTTAATTTTGATGAGTATTATGATGTGTGAAAGTGTAGAATTATTTAAATATGTTAGATTAATTATTTATTGAGTTTGTAAAATATTAATATGCCTTAAAGTGTGTTATTTGTGCTTAGAATAAGTGGAATGTATATATAAATATCCTTAAGTAGTAGAAAAAAAATAGGCTAAAAACTTAGCCATTAAACCCCATTATGTGCCTTAAGACAAAAATATTAATTAACCCAAAACAAAGTCATTAAGCCTTTAATGCCCTCATGCCCTTAAAGTCAACATAGGATAAGTTTAAACTTTTTAACTTCAAAAATTCGGCCAAAAATTTCAGACCAAATCAAAAGCCCTCCATTTGCCCTAAACTCATTCCTCTCTTCATCAAAAGAGCTCCCAAGGTGACCCCTAAGTTGAAGTTTGATTTTCTACAATTCTCACCATCAAAAGCTTGATCTAGAGTCCTTAAACCGAGCATAGAAGTCCAAGTGGTAAGTGTGTTCTCTATTTTTTCATTTTCATGCTTGTATGTGTTCTTGATGATATTTTGTTTATGAATTCGTGATCCATGTTGAATGGATATTATATGAAGTGTAATAGGACTAGATTGGTTAGTTTTATGTGCTTAGGATGAATTTTGAAGTGTTGGAAGTGTTGGTGAATGCATGTGGTTGGATGACCTAATATTGAAGAAGATGATGAATAGTGATTTGGAGTTGATGAAGTTTTAGAGGTGTTTGCTGTTGTTTGAATGATGGGATGATCATATAACAAGTTTTGGAAACTTTAGAATGAGTTTAAAGAATTTTAAGAAGTGTAAAATGCATTTTGAAAACAGGGGATTTCGTCATTTTTTTGTTCCAGTGTACACAGCCTGTGTACATGGCCGTGTAGGCCTTGAAATTCTTAAAAGTTGCTCTCAGGTCATTTCTTTTACCCAACACGGCCTCCGTACACGGGCCGTGTACCCGGTCGTGTAGACTTCTCCTGTTTCGCAGCTTTTTGTATTTTAGCCGTAACTTTTTCATCCGATCTCCGATTGAGGTGATTCAAGTTGCGTTGGAAAGCTAAGGAAAAGATCTAAAACTTTTATGTTTTAAGATTTTACAAATTAAAAAAGTATCAGTTCTTAAATTTCAATTCTTTCTAGCTGATACGCTTTCCAACAAAGTTTAAAACTTATTGTTGTTTGCTAAAAGTTGTTCAAAGCTTGATAAATGGTCATTTAAGTATTTGTTGGGTATTGTATGATAATATATGATATCTAAATGCTATGTGATGATGTTATAATAATTTATTTGAATTTCTTTGGATGATTATACTTGAGCTTTGATGAAAATATATACTTGAACTAAGTATGATTGTAATTATTTCTTTTTGCAGTGATTGATTCCCTTTTGATTATTCCCATTGACTCTCGATCTAGTACAGGTACGCAGTAACCTGCTTGTTTCTGTTAGGATAGGCATTTAAAACTTAAATATATAATAAGAAAACTTAAAATGTGATTGTTGCTTGTGTTTTATGCCGTTAAAATCTAATTCCTACCCCAGGTCATGTATGAACCTAACGGCGACCCCTCATAGTTTGATGAGTTTTGGGATAGAAGTTGGTATCCTCGGTCGGGGCACCTTGCTCGGTTGAGCACGGTAGATCTAGGCGCTTAGGCCACTCCTGTCATTTGAGATGACTTTCATTAAGTGGTACGGCGGTAGTCGACGGGGGGTATAGATCGGTGAAAATTTATTTAAACTTGGTAGAAGTACCATTGTTTAGTTCAAACGTTTATGAGAACGGTGAACTATATTTTATGATATGGACTGAGTATAAATAGAGCTAAGTAACGGCTATTAACCCTGGAGGAAGCTACTTTTCTCTTTGACTTAACGATATCTAGGACGGTATGAGTACCCGATACTTATATCAACCCCCTGAGCGTCCGAGTGTTACTCAGGTCCCCTCGCGATCCCTGTTGTCCGGAGTTTAAATACTCCCGTGTTGATTGATTAATTAAAGATTAAAGAATAATTGAATGGATTTGTTGCATATTGCATTTACACTAAGCTTGTGTGCTTCATCTCGCTTTTGTATTCGTTGCTGTGTACTGGGCCTCTGGCTCATTCTTTTAACAATTTCAGGTGATGACCTGGACGAGTCCTATGCGAGCATGTTATGGCTCCGATTTTGAGGACTTCTTGGAGGAATATGAGGACTAGAGTTTGACCAGGACTGGACGGAACCATTCTTTTTGTAATAGACTAGATAGTTATTAGAATGGATGTTTGTAAAGCTTTGTTACTTTATATTTGTTATTTTGTTTAAGGCTTGTAAGACCGTGGATGTAATATATGTATGTATATATCTAGCTTGATCTGCCTTTGTTTGAAGTTGTGTATATATATGTTAATATGTTTTGAAAAGCTACTAAGTAATTATTCTCAAAATGATTTATTCTTTAAGATTAGTGAACAATTCATCAAACAATCCTTTTAAGACAACCCTTGCGTATAATTCTGCAGATTATATGCGGTTGGGGAACTGCTATTGCTTATTTCAACTAGGGTAATAAGCGGTCCTTACATAAATATACTTCAAAAATTGTCTCACTGGATTTTTATAGACTTCTAATGAAAGTAAAGTCCTATTTTTTAACAATATAAAACTTTTTTTTTTTTTTTGAGGAGTTGTTCACCACTACGACTATTAAAATTTTTTTTTTTTTATCATAGGATAGCTTTATTTAGCTTATCAAGAACACAATTCCAATTTCTAGAATATCGCATTGCATTATTTTCATAGTGAAAGTGAAGCATTATTCCAATTTCATAAGCACTAAGGATTTGATTTCTAACCTATTATAATAAACATGAACTTCATTTTTATCCACACACCATCGTACCTCTGTCTTTTTCTCTCTTCACATTTGTATCTTGTCTACTTTATTTCTTGCTTATCAGATTAATGCTCACATCAAATCATTAAAATATACAACAATATATTTCAGATATATTCTTTATTCTATATTGTTAGTCGAGTTTTAAAATATTACGTCATAAAAATGAAAACCAAAGAAGACATTAATCTTAATTTAGGTAAGCATACCATTCTAATAAATGATAAGCACCATACTAGGGATGGTGGAGCAATTCAAGGACCATACATTTTTGCCTCAAAGGATAAACGCAGCTATAGTAACAAGTGGGTGTCCTCAAAATGACCCTACATTTATAAAATGCATAAACAACTTGCATATATCATGTATTTTATAGTAGCATATTACTTATTTCACAACCAAGAGTATGATGAGGTGGTGGCAATGGCGAACAGGTATTTAGCAAAATGGGACAAAGATGGGCCAGTCATGATTTCTTAATTTTAGCTCCCTACTTTGAAGAAAATGAGCCAATAGGAAGAAATCATCCTCATTGGCGATGTACTACATTGTTTCTAAAAGCCAATGTCTTCATTTAGATCCTCAAATTGGCAATTTTTATATTTTTTACAGGTTTTGGTTTTATTGTAACTTCTTAGAGATACCTCTGGTTTTAATTCCTCCTATGGTATTTTGTTTATCCTTTTATATACTTTGTGTGCTTAAGTTTTAAGACTCTATATATTTGGCAGTTTTCTATGTTTTTATTTTTAGTAGCTTTTGAGTGTGCTTTTATTTTGCATGCCTATAGCAAAGGAACAGCCTTATCAAAAATACATATGTGAGCCATCTTGCTCTGTTTTTTTCTTTTTTCCTAAAATCTTTGAATCATTACATTGTTTTCAATTTTTAATTCCAATTATCTAGGTATTCATAGAATCAATATATTATTAAGGATCATTTTTGGTGTTTTTGAGAATCAACAAACTGTGATATGAAACCTAATTATTTCACACGTCAAAGTAAATATGCTTCTATATAAATAAATGTAAATATTGAACAATTTTTTAAACAAATGGACTAAAACATATTGTTCTTAAACTAAAACTTATATTAAGTACAAATTGATTATCTAATTTTAAAATTATTTTTATTTTATCTTAATTTTAAATTTATTTTTACTTTTAGATTTATTTAAAAAATAATGGACCAGTTCAACAAGCCATAAACCGACTTACGAACAGGCAGGTGGCCCCCTAGCCTACCTAATACCCTAGCCTATTTAGGGTTTGTTTGTGATTATCTTTTTTGCATCTGTATCTATATCTATATTGAAATGATATCAATCAATATATCCATTTTAACATCTATATTTTATATATTTAATCTATTTGATCTTTTAATAAGAATTGTCAATTATTTTTTATCTATATCTATTTCTTTATAAATAATTTATTAGAAAAAAAGTTTAAAATAAGTTTTCATATGTAATTACCAATAAACAAATAAACCCTTAATCTACTGTCAAGGCTATATAAAGAGGAAGAGTAGCTATCAAGAAATGTCAACATTTCCTCGTATAGCCACCAAAAACCAAAATGACCTTCATTATTTTATATATTAAAATGACGTGCGTATGTATGTGTGTATATATACATATATATATATTTACATATGTCATATGCATATGTTAATTAATTAATTAATTTATTTATTTATTTATTTATTTCAAAATTAAAATCTTTTTTTTTATTTGAAGGTATATACATATATATATTAATATCTATATTACCATTAATATTAAAGATAGCTATTAGCTCTCTAATATTTGTAAACTTCTTCTCTTATCATCGATGGATCTTATAAAGGAAAAGGTGCCGAAATTATCAAACACATTACCTTTTAATGGAGTGTAGCCTTTCTCCCTCAATGCAGCATAATATTTGAAACCCAACAAGGAGCAAGCCGAGACAGTCCAGAAGTGCACGACAGGTATATTAAATATTTCCATAGCCTGACCCGTAGCGAAAGACATAAATCCATCCGAGATGACACAAGTTACTGGAGGAACTTGTGAGGGTGTTGTCTTTATGAGATTAGATAAGAATTCAAGAAATGGAATGGCCATGTAATTTCTGATATTAAGACAGATAGCAGTAAGGTCTTGGCTAGCGTTATCATCCTCGGTCACAGGCACCCCATCTGGGATGGACCGGAACTGGAAATCAGGTAAACCTTTGAGGCCATCAGGACCCCTAGATTTTAGCAACCTTCCATGGTTGTAGTCGGTGTTGACAAATGTTATGTGGAAACCTTTATAATGGAGAAGCTTAGCTAGTTTTAGCATAGCTCCTATGTGGCTTTGGTATGGGACTGGAACACATACTGCATGAAGCTTTTCCGTTGGTTGAGAAGCCATGTCTCTTTTCCTCACACTCTCTCTCACTCAAAAACAAAGAGGGCAGAAGCGCAAGCTCAAGCTCAAGCTTCTGTGCTTCGAGAGAGTTTATAAAGATAAGGCTCGGTTGTGCACATATATAGGGTTGCATGCTTATAGCCGTACACATCACGGCTCCTAGTCATACAATATACAAGGCTAGCGCACATCCTTAAAGTTAAGGAATATTTAGTTTATAAAATTATATATGATACTGTATGCCGAGAAAATACCTTTTTCTTTTTCACATTTATTAAAAAAGAAACGGTTAATGTAATGTGGTATTTCAACTCTTTCGAGACGTGAAATTAATGGCATAAACTTTGAAATAATTGATTATTATTACTTTAAGTAACAAAATTAACTCGGTTTATGGAGTTGATACTCTTAGCAAATTGGGAAATTACGCATGTCAAGTAACTAAAAAATTAAAAGAAAAAAAAAAACGAGCTGACAAATTAACACATACAAATGAGAGTTAATTTACCTCCATATTATTTAATTAGAGAAAGTATATAATCCTCTTGCTTAATTGTCCGATTTCCTAATTTTTTATCATTTTTTTTTTTTTGCCATATTTTATCATTTACCCAATACATGTTATTTTCCCATTAACTAGCACTATCAACTCACCTAACCGAGGTGGAAAGATAGTATCGACAAGCGCAAAGAACTTTGATCAGGTCTTAAATATACTTGCAGATTGTTACCTACAAGTCCATTTACTTTGGCTTGTATTTGTTATCATTATTCGGACAATCCATACACCTTAAATAAATCGAGTTATTGAAGTTTTTATTGTTGGAACTTCATGAAGTTTCCTTGACTGAAATTAAATTAAATTAAATTAAATTAAATTAAATTAAATATTAATAGAATATATAATTAAATATTAATAGAATATACCTAATAGAATAAAAATTTATGAGTACTCTAAGTAAAACACGATACGTGATATCTAATAATTTTTTATTGATATAAAGTAGATTTCCCTTGAAATAAGTAATATTTCGCATGGCAATTTTTGAGGAACGGATTTTCGTTGCAAAATATCTATTATTTATACTAATAAACCGTACTGTTATTCCTTTTTTTTTTTTCTTTTTTGGGATAAAAACTGTAGTTGTTGTTGTGTTGTTGCAATCTCGCTTCATTTTTGTTTATGATAAATCTCTAATTTCTCTATGAATTGACGTTCGGCCTATTGCCTTCATGCTTGCTATAGCTATCTTCTTCGTTTTTATTTAAATAATATATTATTGTCTGGATCATATAGAACACCAAAATTTTCACTGTACTTGAATGAAACAGACTGACTTATTCATAATTTTTCCATTTCCAATTTGTTTGGTATCCTGACTAATACGGTGCGTCCCCAACTAGCTGTCGCTTTCGTGCTTAATTCGTGTCTCGTGCGCATCTCTTGCAAATTTTGTATGTTTTGAAGGTTGGTCAATTTCGGTTTTCTAATGTCTTTCCCCTTTTTTTTAATTATTATTTATTTTTGCCAAACTCCAAATGTAATTATTGAAAAAATGTCAGTCAGTGAGTGTAATGCGGAGAGATTAATAATAATAATAATAATAATGGGTTGTTGCGTCGTAATTGTCTTATCTTAATCTAGATGTACACAGATTAAATAAAGACCATGCCATGTGTTGTCCACTATCCACAGTCCAAACATCCGAATACTACAGGGATGTTGGTAAAACATATATTTAATTTAATTTTCTTATTAATTTTAGTGCTATATTATATTTATATAAATAACTTCAAAGTGAAGCATAGTTAAATCTAACTATATATTTACTAATTTTTTAAAAGATATATATATAAATGAAACATGATAAGATCATGGTATTTAAATGTTTATATGAATATCCAAAAATAGAAGAGCTGTTTTTTTTTTTTTTTATAATTTGATGGCATGAAAACCACTTCTAAGAACCTAATATATATGAAGGAACTTTTACTGTTCTGTTATTTTCTTAATATTTTAAAAATAAATAAATGAAAAATAGATACAATATTCATATTGCTCTAAAGACTAAAACCTAACATTTATGAATATGCTAAAATTCAACGGTTAGTCGGTTCGTTTGAGTGATGATCAAAGAGAAAGAATTTAATGGATATTAATTTATGCGCCACATTTTATAAACACATGGTATATAAATACTAACTAAATTTACATATATACATGTAAAGATACAAATTACAAACAATAGGAGGTGATTCTTTTGAAAAATACTATCTAATCATTCATTTTTTATATAGCATTTCTATTATAATCTTACCATAAAGAGTTATTATGATGTTTAATTAAATATAATCACAATTCCATAATCAAATCCCTATCAAAATGAACATTGAATAATCATTTACTAGTTAAGCTTATGAATAAGAATTCAATGTTAGAAATAATTTTTTCAATTATCTTTATTTAAATAAAAAAATTAACAAATAAAAATTATACTATAATTCTATTCCATTTTTTAATAATATCAATTTCATAATAGTTTTATTATAAAGTGAAGGGACAGTAATTTTATTACATCTATAAAAATTTAATTAATGTATATATGTTATATGTCTCTCTCTCTCTATATGGACGGAACTGATAAAATCTGGCTGCGAGTATAATATTTTAGAATTTTCTTTGTTTCTCGTGATGGACCGAGCAAATATAATCCAACTGCGTATATTTAAGAATTTTTTGTTTTTAATGATGAGGACGAAACAATGTAACCTGGCTGCGTCAACGCGCTTGTTTATTTACAAGGTTGGAAAAGTCGACGCCGTGACATGTTTTAGCCGCGTGGAGAAACAGTAATTGTAATTTGGAGATAGAGCCCCGTTTGTCGTTTCAACCAGACCGATCGACCGCTCATAGTCTCCGATAGAAGCTATTACTACTAGCTGCTAGCCACTACATGACAATTCCATACGGGATATTCCTGTAGGATCACAAGAATAAATTATATTATAGCAGAGACGACATTAATCTAAAACAAGTCATATGGTATCGCTTTATTTACGTGCCAAATTTTTTGTGTTTTGTTATCTTGTGTTCGATCCATTTATGCCCGTGTGTCTTGCATACAGTATTTTGCGTGCTTTGCCGCGTGCATCCACATGTCTTTAATCAAGTCCGATTTCACTTAATTTACACGATTTTTTTTTTCGACTCACTTTTTTTTTCCTTTTTCGGTGGTTTTCGGAATTTAAATTATGAAAATAAGCTTTAAAAAATTTACAATGAAAATATAACAAATAAATTTTGCATTTAATATGAATTGAAACTAAATAAAAAAATAAATGGTAAATTATTATTCCACCTTAATTACATTGGAATTTGAAAAAAAAAAAAGAAAACACATAATTAATTCATTTTGGAAAATATAGGGCAAAGAGCCGAGCGATTGCCTCGTTGACCTTGACCATCAACACCACAAGGAAAAAATAGGGTAGATTACAGTACAAGATCACACTCGGGAATAAATTTATTTTAGGTCACAACTTTTCAAAAAATTCAAAAAAGATCACAACGTTTAATAAGTAAGTTTATTTTAAGTCATAACGTTTTTAAGTAGTTCAAAATAAGATCACAATGTTTAGAGAAGCAGATTAATTAAAGTCATTATTTAATTAAAACGCAGAAAACCCTTTTTTTAAGGCTCTATTAACATGTATCAATAGAAAAAATATTTAATTAAATCTTAGAATGCACTTTTCCAAAGATTATGACTTCTTTTGAATTTTTCGAAATGTTATGGCCTAAAATGAACTTATCGCCAAACATTGTAACATTATAATAATTTACCCAGGAAAATATATGGTGGTGAGATGATCCCCGCTCGGTAGTGCGCCTTAGGGCTTTTAGTTTTAATCATTGAGCATTTGATGATGCTCATAAATCAATTGTCCCTACTCTTCTTGGGTTTTGCTAACCTGCTCCAAATGGTCCATTATTTGTCACATGTCAAACCACTGACTCTTATTGATGTTGTAGTTATGCTTACCTATGCCTTCTTCCTCCATTGAATGCCGAGGTAGGCCATAATCTTCAAAGTTGATGTTCAAGACTCGATCATCCTCATCTCTCTTCCGCAAGGCTATTGTGGTTGTCTCCATCACCACATCTATAATATTGGTTATTTTCAAGATCAATACTAAATGCAACTTGTTTGCTATGACATCTCGTTTGAATTTTCCCTTTGATTTTGCTTTCACATAAGCAAGAAAGGTTGAATCCATACAATTAACAATGACGATGATCGACTTCCATATGCTAAGTGGGAATCCTTTCTCCTGAGCACTCGTCGGAAGCATTGCACAACAAGTATTGACACCTAATGGTCAGCACTATAGCATTGGGTCCATTAGGAAGATATCTTTATTAGAAACATGTTAATGTCAAATATGGTTCATGATTTTCACAAAAAGTTCAATCAGATACCTAAAGTTCGATTTTGAACAATTTGATACCTGAAGCAAGTTTTCCCATATATTTATCCTACGTGATTAAACTTGCTTAAAGTAGGAAAAATATATGAAAAACTCTTCAAATACCAAATTATTTAAAGCCAAACTTCAAGTAAGAAAAAAAAAATATATATATATATATATATATATGAAAACTTGCTTCATATAGCAAATTATCCAAAACTAAACTTCAAGTAGTATTGAATTTTTTGCGAAATTCAATACCATTTTGACATTATCCCTATTAGACACATTGCTTAATTCTTCCTTTGAAAAATATATATCAGTTTGTGGTGGATCAACATACAAATTAGGGTGAGGTGATGCTATTTCGTATGCTTTAGGTGGTTACTACACTCTCACCTATACAACTGCAACACCACAAACCTAAGGGAACGCACTTCCTATGTCATAATTCTTTCGCATGCTCTCACCTTCACCGTTTATTCTTAATAATTCATTAATTTGATCTGGTATAATGCGAATCATGGCGTTGAATGTGGATAAAGTTTGTTACCCGACATCTAGCTAAGGAACAACACCATCATCCTCTACAATCTCGTTCATAGTCGCGTTCGAGTAGAATATCTGAATGAGATTGGAATATATCCCGTTTGATAAGTGCATGTGTGAAGTAAACCAATGCATAATGGGCATCTTTAAAGGCATACACTTGTTTTTAAAATCATATCGTATCTTTCCTTATGAGAATACCCAAGTACAAAAATTCTCTCTCATACCATTCTCTCGTGGAAGGTATGGGAAAGTAGACCTCATCTTAGTAGGAGGAGTAGGCAAACTAAGTGGCTATTGTGTAGGTGAATGGTGACGTTAGCAATATTTGACATTTTCTCGCTACAGTAATGGGATGATTGTCCTTCCATGATTTTATAAGAGTTGATGTATTTGTAAATGATAGTTTGAGTGTTTTTTGAGATGGAAAGTGCAAAACACTTGGAGAGAAGTGATATGGAAGTACCCACACTGCAACCTCCTTTATAAACATAGGAACATTTGTTAGGGACCAACGACCTACATTGTAATTCGATGTGGCACATTAGTGCCTAACATTAAAAAAAAAATTGACGTTGGGCACCAACATACCCACTTCAAATTCCACCATGGTATACTAGTGCCCAACATTCAAATGAACATTGGTCCCTACATTGCTCATACGAAGTATGGTCACTTCTTTAATCGAAGTGGCCATGTTGGAGGCAAAACGCCACATCAATTTTTTTTTTTTCACTTTCAATGTAAGCACCTACATTGCATTTCCCACCGCAAAAAAATATAAAGGGAAGGAAATGGATGTGGCTACATCAAGTTTTTTTTTTCCTCCTCCTTCAAATTTAAGCACTTTGATCTTAGAAGTACCCACATTGGCTTTCTCACCTAAAAAAAAAAGTAGGACCAAAATGGACATGGCCACCTGCTTGAAGTACCCGTATTGATTGTTACTTTATACATTTTCTCTTTCCTACCCACAAGTCAATTCATCCATTTACATTACTCATGTTCACAAGACATTGATCTTTAAGTCTCTTATCATAAACTTGACATACTTATGTTATTGAAGCTCGAAATGACTAATCACAGCAACTTTTTTGGTAATGCGCCAAACTTGAATGACTTTAATGATTTGTAGCTTTTCAGTGGTCCATATCCCAACACTTCACATGAGTTTACCACCTTGTAAACTAAATGGGGAATCCCAAATTTTCGACCCCTATGTCCACGCTTAGATTCCTAAAAATATGCTCGTGTATGATTTAGTTGAAATCGTGTCTTTAACTACACACTGCCATCAATGCAAATGAGAATATAGATGTGGTATTTGTTTTATTCATTTTTCTTTGATTGCAACCGTGTCTTTAACTTCAATTATCGCCCATTTGTGATTTACCACTTTTACCCCTAACTAGGTCATCCAACCCATTCCAAAGTAATCAACGTCACAATCAATGGTACCATGAGGTAGCTTAAAAAAGGACCGCTGGTATGTGAAATATTTCATCAAAGGATGACCACAACTAAGAAAGATCTGGAAGTGATCAATGCCAAACATGCGGGAAGGCCATGAAATAATTGAAGAGCACACCACCACCGAAAATGATGCAACTAATCTTAATGATTGGCAATTCGAAATGGTAGCATGCAATGAGTTGCTTGAAGTGATGGCCGTTGAGAATATATCTTCATGTAGTAAGCTACCTTTGCTTCAAAAGTAGCTTAAAAGATTACAGGCCTACTATCATGTGGTGACAAACATTGAGAAGCGATACAATCAACATTTTCAAAAAAAAAAAAAAAAAAAAACATGAGAAGCCCTTAAGGAAGTGTTGTCAAGCCTTCCTTTTAGGTAGGATCCTTTTTAATAACTAACTTGTTTCTAATATATTTGAAATTTATATGTTGATTACAACATTCATTCTGTTCATTTAACGTACTTGGTATTTTTCATCAGCATCTCCCTCACCTAAGACATAGGAAGTCTCTACTACATACAATCAAGGATAGCTATATGTGCATTACCGCACACACTACAAGAAATGGACCTTTAAAGATAGAAATTTTGTAATAAAAACTGATAAAATAAGTTAAATTTCTACAAATATCAACAACGATAATTTTGCAATAAAATTTACATTCAGAGATGGAAATTTTATCTTTAAATCTTAGTTTTTTTTTTTTTTTGTAGTGATACTAAAGCGATGATAATGGTTCCCTAAAGCATGTTATAGCTTTCCATACATTAGAAAGCCCATATCACCCTCACAATTACCTAGAACATTCTCGACACCCTAGTTCATATGATTTCTAAACTACATTTAGTATATCATATGACAATATCCAACAACACTACCTCTGATATGCATTTGAAGTAGGTGTTCAACTCAATCTGTGATGGAAGTTCTTCCATATTTGATGTCAACCACATACTAAATTTGTAATGCATGTAAGCCTTGAGCTTAAGCTTGAGTAGTTACATAGAGTAGAAACGATACAAATCAATTGTCTCTATGTTCAAAGAGTACAAATACGATATTTAAGTTTTTTCAAGCCTACTATTAACGACAAAGGTCCCCCTGTTGACTGCAAAACCGGTGAAATTATACATTTAAAATGCTTCATCGAGCATTGAAGCCAAAAGAGCTCTTGCTTATTTATACAATGCACTATCCAACCATGTAAATCCCAATATTCATAGATGAATGCCATTAGAAAACAACATAAGCCATCAAAGAAATCCTTATGGCCTTCCTAAGACAAACAGCATTTGTTTGGCTATTACTTCCCTACAAGAAAGTGTACTTTCCTACTTATTGATATATCGAACGTGCTAATCCAACATTGGTACAAACTTAGGCTAAGTCTGTTACGTCTGTGATGGTAGGTAACTTCAAAACTGCTTTGTCTCCCTCCTCCTCCCTTCCTTGTTACAACAAATCTAGATCCATGTTTAAATTCCATGTGACTAAAGAACTCCTTAAGGAATATTAGAAAGAATATTTGGTAGATGATCTAATCCTTAATGAGGAGAAATGAGTTTGTTCAAAAACTTGTATCGTGGTCATCAACTGATGGATAATCTCCTTACCAATCATAGTTTAAATTTATAAAAACCCTTTCATGAGTCTACTACGAAGGAAAATAGGCAATGAACCTATCGAATCATAATATAGCGTTCAAATTGGGGTCAGCCAAGAGTAAGGAATAAGTATTGGTAATCACTCTAAATCTCACTATTTAGCAATCAAGAGAAAGATTGATTAATACTATCAACTAAGGAAATTGCTAATGTAATGAACTAATAACAAGATCACTCCAAACGCAAGTAAGATTTAGAAAATCAATGACTAAAATGACCTAGATCTTATCCTTGATTTAATTTCATCATGTGAATCATAGAACATTAAAGATTGTCCGATTTAGTTCTTACACCGTTGAATTCCTTAAACAAACTGACAATCCTCTCAAATCTATCAATTTATCTAATCTTAGATTGATTAATTAAGATCTCTCCTTAATCAATAACAACCTAAAATTGCATGAAGCACTTCAACTGAAAGAAAATAAGAAATATGAAAGATCCTTTAATCTATCTCTAGATTTACAATTGAATCTCATCAGCTTGCATAGCTCTGTTCATAAAAGCAATTTCTCAATTGACTTAAATGAAAATCAAATATAAATCCGTATTACAAACATACAAATCTAAGAAACCAATTAAGAACATGCACTTTGAATATAAGAACATCAATTGGATTATATTAAATTAGATCCTCAACACATGACGAAAATCAAAATCTGAACAAGATCTAGATCTAGGATCTACTCTTCCATAGAAGTGAAATCGACAGGGAAAAAATGAAAATCAAAAGGAAAAGTTGAATCCATGAGTATAACCCTGAAAATTGAAGCTCAATTGTGATGAAAATGGACCTACAATCCAAATTTGATCTGCACCAGTATTCTTTGTGAATTGTCTTGAGCCAAAATCTCCCAAAACTCACAGAGAAAATATGTATAAAATGAAAGGATATTAACTCTTCCTCCCCCCCCCCCCCCCCCCCCTTCCTTCAAATTTCTCTCTCCATGGAGTATTTATATGGTCACCAAGATTTAAAACAAGGGTCCAAATGGGGTGTGGAAGAGCTACTGCGCTGCTGGAATTGAAAAATGGTCACAAACACCCCTCCAAACGACCCTGTAGGGCAGCTTTGCACCAGCTGGAATTGAAATTTCAACATACAGCCCTGTATGGATGCCTGTTGTATATTCTGATTGCTCCCTATATCAAATGGTCTCTAAAACGGGCTGCTAGGAAGGCTATTTGGTGTTCTAAATCCTTCTTAACAAGGCTGTTTAGCTCCATTTTTGTTGCATTTGATTTGTTTCTTTTTGGAGAGCCTGAAATTGACAAATTAAGCAACTGAGACTATTTTTAGATGATTTCTACTTAGAATAACAACTAAATAAGCCCAAAATCATCTTAAAAATAAGGATGTTGTAGCACTTATCATCAACAGCCTCATAAACATCCCAAGCACTATGTACTAGCAGTCACTCATCTTAAAGGTTCTCTTAAAGAAGCAGGCAAATTGCCCAAGATGTCAGGAGCAATCATGGGAGTTCCTAAGAAATTTATTGAAACAACCTATCCTTTAGGTGCTTAAAGGCGTAGTTGTTTCGTCACACACATCACCTCCAAGTGATATGTATAAGGTTTTTGTTATTTAACTTGGTAGGTATTCAATTTTTATTGTGAAATCATGATTAGTTTGATGGTTTTGCAAAGATTGAGAACCTTTTATCCAAAACATGTAGAAAAGCAGTTAAGAGTATAAAACGAAATTTAAAATCTAAAACATCTTAAGATAGTAGCCAAAAAAGGGGAGCTAAACTCAACCTGATTACAAAGTTTAGCACTTAGTCAAAAAGTAATAAAATAGCTTTTAGTTTACAGTCATCCATAAGGATAAGAATATAAACATTCACATAGTTTTTTCCTCAAATTCCTATGACTCTCTACTTGTCTAAGTCAATCTCTAACTCCTCGGACCTGAAAACCATGGAATCATGATGAAGGTCCACGAAGTGATCATTCTTGATACTAAAATAATTAAAAGTGAGCGGTGAAGCCTAGTACACACTAATCAAACACATACATGCATGCCATGAATGATTAGACTAATGCAACAAACATAAATTAAGTTTGATTAAGTTTAAGTCAGCATCCAAGTACTCCCAACATCCTAGAAATACAAACATACACAAGAGTACTCAAGACTCTTGCCAGACAAAAAAAAGTAAGGTTCCCTCAGCGAATCACGCACTAAAAAGGGGGATTTGATGAGTCTCTAGTACTTACTAGAAAAGAAAGAAAAAGTATCATCTGGGTCATCTCCTCACACTGCAACTGACGAGCACGATCCATTGTGATGCTTTATACAAGGTTCCATTATGCGTATAACTCATCAAACTTCGTACCTACTTCTAGTCAGCTGCTCGATCTCGAAATTTCCCTATCAACTATCTATCGAGCCCAACCACATATTGTAGGAGCCTAAGCACCTAAACTACTACATCATCCCGGAGTTGCAATCAAACTCGCAACCCAGTCTAGGGGTACCACACTCCTAGAGTAAGAGATCTAGTAACAACCAACACTCAATTAAGCTAAGTATAAATTCTTAGTCTGTTATTAATACCATCCTAGCAAGCAACACATAATTAATGCGTATCTCGATCGGTTTAAGCTTGCCATCCCTTTCCAAGCTTGACATCCAAAACTGTTCATAATTAAAGTTAGGAATTAGTTCAAGATTTACTATCTTTATATCATTTGCATTGCTTGTTACATCTAAGTCACTTTAGTCTAACCATACTTTACTCAAAGATAATGTTTAAAGGTTATTTATTTCATTTAGCTAAGTTGTCTAGTTAATTATATAGGTTCGGATCGGTTTTAGGGCTTACATTAACCAACCCTTAGTGGGCTATACTTCATAGGTCTCAATTCTTAACCTTTCAAGAATAGGTTCCCATGGTCTACTAATCTCATTTAGTTCTTAGTGTCCTACTCCAATTATTAAGTATGAATTACTTTTATTAATCTAAAGCTTTTAGACTTTAAGTGTTTGGATGATGTACACCATGAATAGGATATTAGTACTTGTTAAATATGTAAAGGTCTTAGAAGGTTACTTAAAGTTAAGGGAAGAACTAGGTCAAGTTTCGTGTGATTCGGCAAAAGATGAAGTTATGAAGGAGCTGGTAAAGAGCATGGAGGGTACACAAGGGCATGTATCCCATCGTATTCTTTTAGAGAGAGAGACACAAAGGGGTACACAAAGGCACATATCCCCTCGTGTTCTTTCAAAGAGAAGCATGGGGGGAATATGGTTACATGCATCTCCTTATGTTCTTTTGGGTTTCAAGCATTTTTATAGAACAAAGATAAGTACAGGAGAATAGGTTGCATGTATCTCTCCGTATTCTTCTAAGTTTCAAGTGTTTTTAGAACAAGGAGAAGCACAGGGGAAACATAGTTTCATGTATTCTTCTAGGCTTTAATGCATTTTTGAAACAGAGAAAAGTGCGAGGAAACACAATCGCATGTTCCCTCTATGTTCCTGTCATGCTTTTCTGGGTTTGTGATACCTCATCCTATACCATTATTTTTTCAAAAAGGGTTTTGAGACAAATTTTGGTGATCTTAAAGGTATTATATGACCATATTCAAGCTTAATCTACTACATTTTCATCATTTATTTGTTAAAACTCATTTAATCAAAGTTGAAAGCCTAAAACTTTTAGTTCTGATAGCAATAACCAAAAATATTAAGTTTCTCTGAAATTTTCAAAACCTTTCATATACAACCCTTTATTTAACTTCCTCTAACATCAACTACACCAAAATAGATCACTCACAATCGATATCAACAAATCCCAACCTTCAAATCACACCCAAAACACCATGTAACACAATCATAGCAGACCCAACTCCAAAACATCATAATTTCATGAAAATAAGTTAGTTTTGATGTCTTACCTCATCCCAGATGATATTTTCACTTGCTTTGGCTAGGAAGGGAATTTATGACTCCAAAATCACTCCAAAACTCAATTTCTTAATATTTAAATATGTATCAACTCACCCAAGTCGTTTTCATGCTTAAAATGTTAAAATACTCACACAACAACATAAAATCTCATGCTTACCTTGACATGAATTTTCTTGTGGTAGTAGGTCTTCTTCCTCTTCTACCACTACTTCATTCTCTCATTTTCCTCATATAAAAGACACCACATGAGCTAACTAGTGCTATACTTTTGCTAATTCCACTTATTTAGCACTAAGAAGGGGGTTAGGGTTTTGGAGAACTTCACCTTAGATCTTGAGAGGGTTTCTAAAAGGAGGAGGCAAAAAAGAAAAGAAGTATTTATATGAGGAGAGGAAAGGGCAGAGTTAGGATTTTAAACAAGAGGAAAGGGATCTCTTTTTAAGGTTTTTGCCACATGGCACGATCCGATGCATCTAAATCTTGCATATGCAAGACCCTTAGCTTATTTTAAATGGTTTAGGTTTTTAATTAACCTCTTGGGCTAATGATGATTTAAATATCAATCAAGTCTAATTATTTATAATTTTCAATTTTTAATACGCATAAGTTCTTGGATAGGGGTAAAATCATAATTTTGCAAAATAAAAGCTTTTAACAACATTTTTTTTTTACTTTTCTTACAAAACTTGTCATTTAAAGGACTATTATGAAATTATAATTTAATTTATTTTGATTTGAATTGCTTTTAAATTTCAAATTTAGGTTTTCGGTATGGGGGCTAATTTTGGTAATTTTGAAAAATTTAGCAATTTAAATCTATACATAAATCCAATTGAATTCCATTTACTTTATTTGATTTTGATTTCTTATGATTGGTATTTGATCATTTCATTTATAGTGACTTGCTAGTGTATGAGATGTAACTGCTTGAGGAGGAAGGGGGAGAGGAGAGGTAGGATGACTTCAATGTCTTGTTTGGGTGGAATAAAAAATACCATAATGCTTGTACTTTCTATAGTGCATAGAATTCATTAGAGTTAGCTTTCAATTCAAGCAAGCAGATCATCATCCACACATCATAAGCTAAAACCAAAAACTGTGTAAGCGCGTGTGTGCTTAAAGTATTAGGGATGATAAGACAAAATCAAGGGGACCTACACTTTTGGTGGCCTGAAAAGTGACTCAAATATGGGGAGGGATCTTTGTCACTACCGAAGGCACAAGCACAAGCATAGATGAAGAAATGGGATGAGATAAGGGATTTTAGGATGTAATGATTGAGAGTTAAAGAGGAGGTGTAAAACCCATATTTATAATAATAAAATAAAAATAAAGTCAAAGTAAGAACGATATAATTATTAATTAGATCCTTAAAAAAACTAATAATTTATACCCTTAATGAATAAATTATAATTTAGGATAATAGCTATTAAAGTTGGAAAATAAAAGTCATAAACTAAAGATTTTAAATATGCCATTGTAATATAAAAATAAATATTTTATATTGAAGGATAAAAATGTCATTTGATATCAAATAAGAGGATTTTATAGTCAACCCTAATGTTTAATTAATTAATTGTTTTTCGGGTTATCAATTACATAAGAAATATAATAGGAGTCAAATAGGCGTAAGGAGTAAACCGGCTAAAGGCCGCGCAACCTATCTTTCTACGTCGGCAGCGTAGCCTATATACACCGCTAGTGTATAGCCAGTGTACATGAACGACCCGAGAGTTCAAGGCCGCTAGCTTTAACACTTACACCGCCAGCCTTCATTATAAGCTGCCAGTGTATCTTCCAAAACTACCGGTGTATGTTTAGAAGACAAAGAGTTTCCACGAAATTCATTTATATCTATCCTATTGTTTCTTCTCTAAAGTACTCCTAAACCAAGAAATCCTCTCCATTCTTGTTCTTAGCATCCATAGCAGTTTGAAAAGTCCACATCAAGGTAAGTAGATCTCTTCTCTACCTTTAGATTTCAAAAGAAAGCCATCAAATTATTAGAGTTTCTAATTGGATTTGAAGGAGAAATTAAAGAAAAACCCTATCTTGCTTGAAGATCTAGATTTTGGTGATCAAGAAGGATTAAAGATCACATTTTTAAATAAGTTTGTATATTCTTAATCCTTATGATAGTATAGAGATTAATTTTGTTGAGTTTTTTGTCTGATTTTATTGAATGGATTTCTAGGGTTTATAAGATATGTTAAGGAAATCTGATCTTTTGAGAAGATTTGTGTTTCATTCAAGGAAAAAGGTGTGGATTTGTTATTCCTTGGAGATTAGGGTTTTAGGTAGTGTTTGAAATTTAAATCTAAAAAAAAAAAGGTGATGTTTGAAATTAGGTTTATTCTATAAAAGAGATGTGTTGAAATATGTTTTGTTTATGTGATCAGGGTTTTGGGGTTTAAAGTCCTATTCCTTGAAATTGATTCAGGTACAACCTTACTTTACTTGTTGTATGTGCATGTAGGTTTAGAGTTGTAAATTAAATTAATTCTATCTGGCTTATAATTGAAAAGTTTGCTAATTGTGCTTGGCTGCTATTAGTATAGACCACGTAGAGTATGATAGTAATGCTGACAACTTGATGTTCCTTGTGCGTCGTTATACCTAGTGGAGTTGTCCCTAGAAATGATTATGGTAGATTAGGAGTCGTGCCAATTTAATTGTCATATGCAACGATGTGAGAAGTACCAACATCACTATACATATATAAAAGTATTTTATATAAAGAATTGTTTCTTCGGGGTCATGATTCACTCCGGGTTTAGATTAATTACAAGTGGTTCTAAACTATGTTGTTTGCTTGACTAATCAAAGATAATAATCTATGTTTGTTGCATTAGTTTAGGATTGTATGTGAAATTTACATGTTGCATGTTCATGCGTATTTGGTTATGATATAGCATACTAGGCGTTTTCGCTCATCCTTCATTTTTCAAGTACATGTGGAGATAAGACAGTTTATGACTTGTTTAGGTACGATATATATGTTAATTATGGGATGGCAATAGTAGACTCGACTGCCTGAGGACCAATAGATTTCTAGATTCTGGAAATAGGAGAGAAGATTTAAAAACTATATGAAGTTTACCTATTATGAGATTTTTATATGTTTTATGTTTTTAATATTGAGTTATAAGATTTTCTTTTATATTACAAGTTTGGATTAAGTTAGCTTTGGTTTACCAATAAGATTGTTTAAGGAGTTTGATTTCTATGAGATATTTTAAATAATACCCCTTTATATGTGAATATTGAAGATATATGTCTGATTATTTTATGGATTATTGTTTCATAGCCTTAGCATGTCTATCCATGTTAAGAACACGTGGCAGGTTGTAATGCCATCAAGTTATGGTGTTACAATCATAGTGTTTAGAATATTCAATATAGTAGATATATAAGTTTTCATCCAAAATATTATTAATTAAGTATTTATCATAAGATCAAATCAAAAATATTCAATTTCCCTTGTTAGTCCCCTTGCTCTTTGGTAAATTCCTCTAGAAGGAGTTGCAAATCATATTCCTCAAGTATAAGTTTTTTCGCGGAAAGGAGAACCTACATATTTATATCTATATATGCACACATACATATGCACACTACGTTCCCAGAGTTCAACATTCCATTTTCTTTTTTTTTTTTCCAATTATAATGAAAAGGAGGGATTCGAACTGGGACCTCTCATATGAGAAACCAAGAAGACGCTACTAAACTATAAGGTCATTGGCCTAAGTTCCCATTTCACTCGATGATGATATGTGTTTTTTTTTTTTTTTAATTTGTGATTGTAAAAATTTTTCATAATGATTAATGAAAATTAAATTTTGGTGGATCACAATGCGTTATAGATATTTAACATTTCTAAAACCTCATTGACTTACAAATATTTAGTGTTTATATGTTAAACAATTTTATAACTCGCATAATAAATCATAAATTATAGGATTAGTCTTCAAATTTATATTTAATAAATTTGCTTTGCATTAGATCTTATTTTTTAAAGCTAATTTGTTAAAGCAACTAAAATAATTCTAAAAAATAAATAATTAATAAAAAATAGATTGTATAAATTAAATTAATTAAACAAAATAAACTATTCATTAAATATCTCATACAACAATATAAAATTAATTAAATCATTGTTTTTTTAGTATAATTTAAAATAAAAGGTCTGAGTTATGATTCATGTAAACCCTGAATTTTTCACATTATATCCGACTTCAAAATAGATTATATAAACCAGTTAAAAAATTTAGATTCTGTGAAGTCTAATAATAGGCTAATACTTAGATTTTTGGATGAATGAAAGACTTAGGATCGAATAAAGAGATTCTTTAACCCTAGTTAATACCGAAAACGAAATCGTGTGTCTTGATAACTAATTCAAGATATGATTATTATCTAGACCCGAAACCTAGTATACTAATAGATTTAAATAGAAAATGTAATATAAAGATTAACTGATTTTTGATCTCGATAATGATACAGACTAGAATAACGAGTAGTAATGAGTTTATATTAATTTAAACCCTAATTTTTAGATTCCTAGTTAAATTTAAAAGCTACTAATAAGAATTATGTTTAGTATCAAAACAAAGTATAAATATATATATTAGTTTCAGTATTAAGCTCAATTTTGTATAAATGATCAATACGCTTATGACTAGAAAACGATGATCCAAAAATGAACTATCAAGATTTTAAATACACCACGAAAATATAAACTGACAAATAACTCAAAATCTAAACTTCAAATAAATAATCGGATCACGCTATTGTTCTAAACCGAGTTTTCTTAAGCTATCGGAGCCTGAAACAAAAATTGACCCATAGCTTAAGAAATCCAAATCGCGGGAGATAAAATATACGAATAATTAACTACGTATATATATAACCTAAATTTGTATTATTTGGAAATCTAAGTGTTTTATACAACTTTATACTCATACTTTTACACGAAAACTTCCAAATACTAGCTAATATATACCCGTATAACCCATAATTAACTCAAACTTTAATTAAATAAATAAACTAATGTATATATGCATGTTTTCCGGCTGCATTCGGTGCAATTTGAGGAGAGGAAGAAGGCAACCGAATGTTCTCAATAATTAACCCAAATTGTCAACAAAAGCAACCCAAGGACCAATCAGGAAATGCCACCTCAACTTGACAATAAATGCATGGAAAATAACAGCTGAAAGAGATCAAATTCGGAGGAAACAAGGGAGAAACGCTGCAGCTTCACCTTCTCTTTCTCTTCTATATATATGTAAACAAATGCATTAATGAGTAAACAAACAAACTCCATTAACTCTCAACTCCTCCAGCACGAAAATACTCCCAAACAACCACCAAATCGAACCAAAAACAAAGAACAAATCCATCGAAATAATCGAGCTCGGATCAAAAGAAATACAAAGCATAAAACCCTCAAAAACAAGCTTAAAGGTAAGTTGAAGTAACTCGAGTTGTTTTTGTCCGAATCTAAGCTTTGTATCTGACTTAAAATCATCTTAGGAACTTATTAAACACAAACACGAGCTTCGGATTGCACTCAACAAGCTCCAACAAGGTAAAACTTCAAAACCCTAGTTTTACTTTCACAAAATCGAGATCTATTTATTTATGTGTTTAAACGTGTTAAAAGTTGTTGTATGTCCTTATATATGATGTATAAACTCTTAGAAGTAGTTTAAGTAAGTTTTTAACATATAAAAATCAATGAAAAAGAATCGAACCGAGGAAGAAGATGATGAACAGTGTAACGCTGCCTCAAAGCCGGCAGTGTAAACGATCTACGCCGGCGGCTTACTATGGATAGGCCGGCGGCGTATAGACGGCTTACACTTAAACAGAGGCTACGTAAAATAATTTTCACGCAAAATTCGACGTAAGCCGGCTACCTGGAGATCTACGCCGGCGGCATAGGACCGGCGTACGTTGTAAGCTGGCAGCGTTCAACACCGGTGTACTCGATATGAAATTTTCTTTAAAAAAATTTACACCGGCATCTGGGGATTTAGGCCGGCGGCCTTGAGCCGGCTTACAGCTAAAATTTTACAACGAAAGCTTTTCTGACCTAAACCGAATATATAAATATATATATATAATATCTACTAAGTATGTATATGTTTGTTATATAAATATGTATTAGATATGTGACTTTAATACAAGTATTTAAGTCTATTTAATTATATCTATTAACTTTTGAAACCCTAGAACTAAGAAAATATTTAGAGTATTATTAGTCTAATATTTGTTTTAACAAAATAAAATATATAAGAATGGAAATTGAAATAAGTTAATTTCTTGAGCAATGTGACTTCTAAAAATAACCAAACATTATGTGAGATAAAAATAGGAAAAACCCGACGATACTAAGTATTAATATCGAGTCTAGGACACAAGGCACATATAGGAATTTAGCTAGATGATATTGATGAATATTTTGTTTTAAATAGGTGAATTTGACTCATTAGAAGATCTACCAGTGGACTACTACGACTGAGTCGGTATGAGCAGGTGAGTAATTCAGTCATATTGTACTGATTGTGATTGTAAATAGTTGAATATGTAATGCAAGATAAACAAATGAGTGTTTGTTGAAATTGATATGATATGATTGTATGATTGCTAAAATATCTTTATACAAGCGATAACACAATGGTTGGTGTTGTGCAATAGTATAATGTTATTGTGTGTAATATATGATCACCTCGAAATTGATTAAGACTTTTTGACTTAACAAATAATATGGACATGCATTACACGAATTGCATTATTGCATATATGGTTGTGACCGCCTGCTACGTATTAATATTTCGGATCTCTGTTTTTGCTTGGTTGATCCAAAGTGTGAGTCTTCCAAGGTTCTCTTTGGTCTGGCGGTCCTATGAGGAACTAAAAGGCACCGAAGAACGTCGCCCGTAGAATCGCTTTGAAATGATTAATACTTAGGGAGTTTCTAAGGGGATTGCAGGAGATGGTTTGTGGAAGCCACTATATTCAAAGTGATAACATTAAAACGAGAAATCGTTGATTCTCCTGTGTACTTAGTCTCTCCTGGGCAGGTGGGTCATTGAGTTTTGTTCTTCAACCCATTAAAAAGAGGGCGCAAATCTTTTTCCTGTTTGGATTCTAGATCATCCAAACTTGTATCTGTACATATGGCTGAGTGATTGCATTGCATATGATTGGTTAATGACTTGTGTGATGTATGGTATGTCTGATTATTCACTGAGCTGTGGTTTCGCTCATACTCCTACAGTCTTTTCAGGTTCACTTTACGTTCCTGGTTAGTTACATCCAGGAATATGGCTCCGGTAAGGGCTTTGCAGCTAGAGGTCTACAGATCTATTTTAGTTTGATGGTTATGTACTATTAGAGTAGAATATTTAGTTGTATACTTCAACAGAGATATATGGTTTGTAATAGTTTGTAATGGTTATTCACTAAATCATTTCTCTCATATATTTGTTATTTCTTATCAAGCAACTTAAAAGATCCTGTTATTTTGAAAACCTGTCATTCTGTGAAGGTAATCTAGTGATAATATTCAAGTGTAACTTGTTTATTACTACTAGGGTACCCTCGGGGCGTGACAATTCATGTGCTTGTGTATCAAGCCATGCTGGTCTACCTATTTCGTGTGTCTTGTACGTTGTGTGCCACATGCCACATGCTAAAATGTTTGTGTTCATACCTTTATTTTTTCCTTACATGCTTTGCTTGTTTTGTCAAGCCTACGCGCTCGCAAACGCTCAACAACGTACCGTGGCCTATCTATCATGCTTAGAAAAATATGAGCACATGAAAATGTTTTATTATTATTATTATTATTATATTTATGCAAAATCGTGTTTTTTTTTAAATGCAACCCATTTATTTAGTCCGTTTGGTTTGTTATCGTGCCTAGGGATGCAACCGGGACGGGTTAGGAGGAGTCATATAAGACCCGAACCCGACCCGCTTCTTAATTGGTTTCCCAAACCCACCCCGCGACCTATAGGGTTTTTCTTCAATACCCAAACCCGCCCCTATAGAGTTTTGATCCTGACCCACCCCATCCACTCTGTGACCCACTTAATTTTTTTTCCTCTTCTCAACACTTAGTTAAATTACAAAATTTAACGATAATTTTATCCTATAGGAGTATAATAGTTAGTTACAACTATGCTTGAATGAATTTTATAAGATATACCACAACTTTATTAAGAAATATGAAGGTTTTAAAACTATAATAAGAAGATTCTCAATGTAGATGAAAAGACATTACTTCAATTACATAAATATACATAATACATATGTAGGAAACCGTGCCTTGTGAAGACTCAAGAATAGAAAAACATGTTTTCAAAACACATTAACAACTTACCAACACTTCATTCGCTCTCCAACAATAACTCAAAAAAACCAACCTCCCAACACACTCATTTCTAATTTTCTACTTGTCTTCAAAATACATTAATAGCAAAAGCAAATATAAAACATCATCAAATGAATCATCCAATATATACATAAACTCGAAGCTCAGTCTACCATTTGAGACTATTGTTACATGCATCTGACCATTCCAGTTGGATTCCCATGTCCACATGCTGAAAAAAAATAGTATCTTCTTGAGAACTCAAACTTTTATATATAATATCAAAGTTAGACTGACTTAAATGTTTATCAAAATTTAGACTGAATTTTTTTTGCTAAGAAATGGTTAATCCATGTTCTTGTCATTATCGAAACTTTACTATGTCCATACAAGATTAAATTTATTAACCGAATGATAAATTTTGCATATTTGTAGCCCTACATTAATTAATAAATCCAAAAAGGTAGCAAAACAAATTACATACCCTAGACTTCTAGAATCTAGACAGTTGATTTTTCCTTGGTAAAGTTGGTCAATCCCAATGTAGCAGAAGTAGCTCATAAAATTTCACGTGAAAATGAAATTCTTGTGTCTTCTGTTACGCAATAAGCATGAAATATCTTGCCATCTCAGGTTTAATGGAAAATCATCATTAATTAATTGGTTTTTTATTAGATTCATGAAACTTAGTTAACCTAACCTTGACTTGCGAATACTATTCCTCTCCATTATTGTCTGCAAAACAAAATGTGGATACAGAACAGGTACAAAGGAGTTGGGTCAAACTGTCAATTAATGAATTTGTATTACAATGGCGTTGTCACGTTCTCAGTTTGAATATTTGATTTGCTGAATCAGTTGTATACTTTATTGCATAATTGTGATTTTAAACTTTTAGATTTAATTTTTTTAATTATTTATATTATAACGGGTTTGGATTACTTATCGGATTTTTTTAATGATCCAAACCCGTCCAGAAACCTTATAGGATCAACAAGTAATTTTTCAAACCCGTCTCATAACTCTATAAGGTTTTTAACGATCCGAATAGATCAGATACCCGATTCCATCCCTCACCATGCCAAAGATACGGTCATCGTCTCGATTCAGACTACTTGTTTTAGTAATCTAATTTATTAAAATCTCGCCGCTTACTTTGACTGTTGACCAAACACACGGATACGAATAGTCTCCGGAAAGATGGTTGGTCCACCACAATGCATCCGCATCGTGCATTTTGGAGCATTCCGTCACTTATGTAATTTTATTCGATTGGAAAAAGAAAATAATAATAAATCACGCCACCAATCTTTTCTTTATACGATTTGTGTGGATCATCACCATATTCTAATTTTTATGATTGGATTACTGTTGTCTGTTTAGTTGCATCAGTCTTCCAGTAATGAGTATATTGGATAATATTTAAAGTTTTATATTTCATTAATTTAATCGTTTACGGAATCGTTTTAATACTAAAGATATTTAGCACTATGTCAAGGTATATACATATATAATATATATATATAGGTGTGTAGATTGAGAATATTAATTTCTATCTTTAATTTACACAAAACTGGGAGTTCGAAAAAATACCTTGTAAAACTCTGTTGGCTTATCTAGCGGAAAGTAGGTCCTTGCCACTATTCCTGAACAACTTGGAGACTACCTAAGTTTTTTGCACTATTATATACCAATAATAATAATAAAAACTAGATTCAATTCTCAACCTCTCTTATAGAAAGTCCGAGAGATATTACATATTTCACGGGATTATCTTAGCTTAAGTCGTCAAGTTATGCCTAATTTTAAGACGAAATATAAACAGTTGGATTAACACAATTAAGTCGTGGCCGTTTGATTAAAAACAAAATTTTAACCGGATGGTAATTTTGCCACATTTTGTTAAGTTCAACCGATTATGGTAAGTAGTAAATTTATCATATTCTAATAAATTTATCGTATTCTGATAATTTGTCTGTTAGTTTTATCTTTTAGTATAAGTGATAATTTTGTCAAATCATGGTAAGTTTATCATATTTTAGTATGTTGATTTTACACTAACTTTTGGAAGTGGTTGTTCGTTGTATTCTAGTAAGTTCATCCGATTGTGGTATGTATTATTTTTGTTGGATTCTAATAACTTACAACATTATCATGTTTTGATATGTTTATATATTCTAGTAGTTTTGTCTTTTAGTGCTAAATTCTAATAAGTTTGTCACATTCTAGTGGTTTTTTCAGTAGTTTGTTCTTTAGTACTAAGTAGTAAATTTATCATATTCTAATAAGTTTGTCGTATTTTAGTAGTTTTGTCTTTTAATACTAAGTGGTAGATTTACCATACTCTGGTAAATTTATTACATTTTGATAATTTATCTGTTAGTGCTAAGTGATAACTTTATCTTATTACGATAAATTTATCATATTTTGATTGGTTGATTTTATGCAAACTTTTGGAAGTGTTAAGTTCGTTACATTCCAGCAAGTTTGTCTAATTATGGTATATGTTATTTTTGTTGAATTTTGATAGCTTCATCACATTGTGGTAAATTTGTTTGATTTTGATATGTGGTAGATTTATTATATTCTTGTAAGTTCATTGTATTATGGTGGTTTATCTGTTAGTGCTGAGTGATAAATTTGTCAACTTTTCATAAGTTTATCACATTGTGGTAAGTATATACTATTCATAACATTTATGCATCATACATTTATCGTTGCATTATGGTAAGTTTGCTACATTATAACAACTCTGTCCAATTTTCATATATGGTAGGTTTGTTATATTTTAATAATTTTTATGTTCAATTCTTGTAACATTGTACAGATATGACCGGTTTACCTAGTCATGTCCTAAAATGAGGTTGCAAGTACGTAACTTAAGCCAAGTTTTTCCTCATATTTCACACATCATCTGAGTAAAAAAAAAAAAAATTTCAATGGAAAATACATACAGCCATTGCATCAAGCTTGCTTTGGAACTTTCAGGTTTTGCATTCTAAATTGGAGGCCCCTCTTTATATATGTGTGTGTGTTCTAAGCGGAATCAGGCCAACTCTCAATGCTAATAGTTAGGGCTATAATAAGTGATTGAAATATGTTTAATTTGTGACTAAAGAGTAGAAAAATGCGAGTGCTCGTTTTCTATCAGTTAAAATCAATTTGTCTGGTGCAGGAGTAGCGATGCAACTGGATAGGTCATTATAGGATTTCTGACCAATTTGATTCGTTAAAAAAAAAAAAAAAAAAAAACCCATAAGGTTTTAAGGTTAGGTTTGACCATTCCCTAAAATCTCTACAGGTTTTAGGATTGGGTTCTAGATCTAACATAAAATCCCATGAGGAACTCAACCCAACACATAAATCCCTATAGGATTGGTTTATTATTTTACTATGAGATGTTTATTTCAACTTATTAATTTTATCTCCCCATGAAATTTTTTGTAAATATGAAGAAATTTAAATTTGATATTCCGTAAATATTATTTATAATATATCTAGTTGTATTTTTGCAAAAATACCAATAAATAATAGAAAAAGGAAAATTAAAAAAAAAAAAGATGCAAATATTGTTTAACAAGTCTTTATAGGGGTGGATTTGGACAAAGTGGAAAAAACCCTATGGGACTTAGGATCAAGTTTGATAAACCTTATGAGAAATTAAGGTAGGTACATATTTTATATAACTTGTATCCAACTCACCCTAGTTGCATCCTTATGCAATGGTCATGACTATCGAAGAGAAATATTGTGTCTATAATTTCTTCATCAAATTCTTTACTTAATTCACAGTTTTTCCCTATAGGATTTTTTTTTTTTTCAACTCACATCTCAATAGTTTCCAATTTAGAGCATGAGTGGGTTTAAAGTCTTAACCCTATTTAAGCAAAAAGCTCTTACGACCTCATCAAGTACAACTCAACCAATTTCATTAAACCTACTTTATAGGCAGCTTACAATTTATCTCCTCACACTACATTATAGGCTTCAATAAGCTAATTGACTACCATACAACACTTCATTTTACATGGGAGGGCTAATAATGGAAGCATCAAACCATGACTTTTTTTTTGCCATCATCAATTCCAATTTTGAATCAACGATTGTGTGTGATATCACTTGTTAAGAAGAGGATAAGGCATTTAATGTGACAATATTCTACAAATAGCCTTATGAATGAATACACTCATGAAACTTTTCTTAATCTATATTTTTTGTATAACACCTATATAACTGACACTTGTATCTGACAATATTCTACAAATAGCCTTATGAATGAATACACTCATGAAACTTTTCTTAATCTATTGTTTTGTATAACACCTATATAACTGACACTTGTATCCTAACATTTTTTTCTTTATTCTAATCTATAAATAAGTCACTCTAGAGATGACAAATTCATAAATCATAAAAATTGAATAATAAAAAGAATCAAATGATTAAGCAATAGCATATAAGATATTTATAATAAAATTACCCAATTCAACTATATGCCTAATCTAAAAATCATATATAGTTTTTTTTTTTCCTTTCTCCTTTTTTTTCATCAAAAGGTATAAATAGATATGGTTCATAAGTAAAGTACATCACATAGAATATCAAGAAACATCTAAGTATAATATAATATCAGAGAAAATGGCAATTATAATTAATATCAAAGCCTCTAACAATTTTTAAATTCATAATTTTTGAATTTTACTTATGATTCATGAACTCTTTATGTAGACATAGGCACGATTAAGTTCCGAAACGGAAACTAAACTGGAATCATCACCGATAATTCTAGAATCGGAGCCAGATCAGTTAGCCAGTTCTACAATTGGCTATGAAACTGCCAATTTCACGGTTCGTAGGTGATTTTTTGGATTAAAACTGGTGGAACCGGTAGTTTCATTCAGTCCATTAAAAAATAAAAAATAATATTAAATATATAATTATTAATATTTAAATTATTTCATATAAATAATAAAATTTATTACTTATTCATAATATTTAATATGTTATTATCAACAACACAAATAAATATAGCTTAATATCATATATAATTAGTTTAAATAAATTTTTCTTAAAAGCAAAATTCATTCTCTTCATAACTACAATTGATATTGAATATTTTTATATATAAATAAGTGTGCATTTTAAACATATTTTTAAAATTTGGTTAAATAATTTAAAACTTTTAGATTCAATAATTATTTTGAGTTTAAAATTTATTTTATGAAAAATTAAAATTCATTTTTATTTAAAAATAAAAAAGATGATTCTATGATTCCAAAATCAGAATCGAAAACTGAACCAAAACTGTAGGAGACAGTTTTAGCTTCGATTCCTCAATTTCATAACTTAAAATTAATAAATTTCAGTTCCAAGTCGGTTTCCAAACCATACCAATATCCACATGTATGGCCTTGGAATCTTATTTACGGCTATGGAAAGAAAATAAAAGAATCATGTGGCATCTATAATAATATATATATATATATATATATACATCTATATATGATACGAGGACAAATCTTGCTCGATGAATTCAATCAATTGGGAAGTCTGGCACCTGATGAATTAATTAATTTCTCGATTTCATATATATATATATGAGGACAAATCTTGCTCGATGAATTCAATCAATTGGGCAGTCTGGCACGTGAGAGTTAATTAATTTCTCGATTTTGAAGCTGTGTTCGTTGGATATATTGGTTTGTGCCGAAAGCGAATCAAGTCAAAGTTTTAAAGGTGTAGATTGGGTGTGCTTGGTTTGTTTAATATTTATTTTAATTAGTTATTTGTTAAAAATATATATTAATAAAAAATAATATTTTTATTTATAGATAGACCGTACAAATCAAATACATATTAGATATAAATAAAATATAAATATAAATCAAATATATATAATATACAGATGAAAAACATATCATTAAAAAATATCCTTAGCTTGTTTAATAGATTATTGAGTTTAAGAGAAACTCAATATTTTAATAAGCTTAAAATGTAAGCTTGAGTTTAGCCTATTTACAAATTAAGCTCAAGCTAAATCAGGCCTAGAACAAATTATATTTGAGTAGCTTATAATAGCAACGAAACGGTTTGGCTTGGTTTAAGTTCAAAAAATTATATATAAGAATAAATTGTAAAAACCTCACTTTTATTTTAGCTTGTTTATAAACAGATAACTCCTATCGATTTTTATAATAAATAGGTAACGTGGCTGCTACCGTGCGTCCCCATCTAGCCGTCACTCTCTGTGTTTTCTTGCAATTTTGTATGTTATTGAAGATATGGCGCTTTCGTTTTCTAATTTCTTTCCATATGCTTTTGCAATTCTGGATCCCGGGAGGTTGCCAAAATCCAAACGTTTAAGCCTTGCCATCAATAATTATTGCCAAAATATCAGTATAATGCGGAGAGATTAATAATAATGATAATGGGTTGTCGTGTCCTAATTGTCTTATCTTAATCTTGATGTACGCAGATTAAATAAAGATTATATATGTCATCCGCAATTAAAAGTAAGATTGTTCATTGAACCGAATCAAAAACCAAAACGAACCGAACCGAATCGACCCGTAAAATGTAATTCTTTTATATTTCGGTTTGATTATTCACAAGAGCCTAAATGATTATGGTTCCATTCAAGAGGTTGAATCGAACCAAACCGTTTAAACCCGAACCGAACCACTTTACATTAAAAGAAATAAAAAAACAAATAAGAGTCATTTTATTTATTTATAACTCTTAAACATTATATATTATGACTTATATTACTTTAAGATTATTTCAACAAAATACAAAATTCTTATCATGTAATACATTTACAGAAGCAAGTTTTACACTAGGTTGCAATATTTACAATCAACAACACTGAGATAATTTAAACTTTTAAACTTATTAGTATAATAAAAATTTAAATACATTATAAAGGAAGAATATTATGAGTAAATGTGGAATTGATGAAAAAGAATAATTTTCTTAGTTAGTGTTATAGATTTATTAAAAATATATATTATTTTAAATTCATATTGAAAAATTTTTAAAATAGGATAATATATGTTTTTGAAATTTCTAAATATATAACTTGATATAATGATAAGTGACTTTAATTTTTGTGCAACATTTCTCAATCTAAACTCCTTTTTTTTTTCTTGTGAACTCAAGTGACTATTAATATTATTTATTAGAACTAAATCTTTTAAGTTCAAACCAAATCAAACTGAACCAAACCATTTTGAATGCGGTTTGGTTTCGTTCAATCCCTGAACCGAACCATGAACACTTCTAATAAAGTTGATGTTGCAAGTGTGCTAAACGCCATCTCTTCTTGGTCATTCGATTCTTGAAAGGATTCTACTCTTTGGACCAATATGTTTTTCTTCTTTACCTTTTCTTCATCCTAATTCCAAGTAGTATTTTCATTACACTCGACATCTCTACTAATGATGAGTTGCTTAATATTAAGATTTTATATTCCGTATCCTTTAAATTATGTGTTGTAGCCGAGGAAGATGCTTTTTTCAATCTTCTCTTCTAGCTTATGACTCTTTACTATTGGAATATGTATGTAGCAAATACTTCTAAGTACATGGAGATATTGTGCTAATGGCTTCCATCCACTCTAAGCTTCAATAGGTGTTTTATCTTGCATTGCTTTGGTTAGACATCGATTGAGCAGATAGATTACGTTGTATACTACTTCAGCCTAGAACATCTTTGGCATCTTCTTCTCTTTTAAAATGGATCTAGCCATCTCCATCATTGTGGGATTCTTTCTTTCTGATACATCGTTTTTCTCTTGTGCATATCCAACTGTAAGATAGTATTCAACTCCTTCATCTTCATAAAATTTGTTGAACTTCTTTGATATATGTTCTTAGCCTCTATCACTTCTTATTGTTTTAATATGATATCCACTTTATTTTTCAACAAATCCCTTGAAAATCTCAAATACTTCAAATCTTTCATGTACAAAAAGACCCATGTTATCCTAGGTGTAATCGTCAATTAAAAGGATGAAATACTTACAATTCCCTATTGATGGTGCTCTCATGGGTCCACACACATCTCTATTGATGAGCTCCAATGGTGCTTTGGCTCTCCATACTTGACTAAAAGGTAATGATTTCTAGGGTTGCTTCCCAAGCATGCAGCCTTTGCAAACATCTATGATGCATGACATCATGTTCTTCCATTGTAGAATCCTCAACGGGTTGAGATGGCCAAGTCTTGTGTGCTAAAGTAATGACTCTTCTTGATCTCCACTCATTGCAACTTCTATTTTATAGTGCCACTTGATGGGGAAATTTCTTTGTTCTTGCATCTTAACTTATGCAATCTCCTTGCCTTTCTCTTCCTTGTCATATAGTGCAAGAGTCTCCTTTAAATAGTAGGGTATATCTTTTTTCCACCATTTGTCCAACACTAAGAAAATTCGTCTCCATACTTGGCACCAACAAGACACTTTGGATTAGAGATATGCCTTTCTTTGTCTCGGTTGCAACGGTACTGTTTTCCTTCAACAACCACGAGCTCTCTATTGCCAAGCCTTACTTTAGAATTAACTTATGTGTCTATATCTAGAAAAATGTTCTTATTACTTATCATGTCGTTGCTACAACCATCATCCAAATAGCATTGTCTCCATTGGCCTCGGAAGCAACATGGCAAGCATAAAATAGATAATCATTTTTCTCTTCAGTGTAGTTGGTTTGATACTTCCCCTGAATGCAGCAATCTCTTATTAAGTGGCCAAATTTCATACAATTTTGACATTGTAGCCTACCTTTATATCTCTAATTTTTTCCTTGATTATTGGTTCTATTAAAAATCCGACATGTTAGGTTCTTTCCTCTTTCTCATCCATTTTCATTATTTCCAAATCTTTATCTTCATCTTTCCTTTCACCACTTATAGCATTCTAAGACCCAAAATTTAGTTTGGATTGAAATGTAATAAAGGTATATTATACTCACTTTTGTTATATGAAAATGCTAAATTATTATTGATCTTATAGAAGTCATAAAGAAATGGTAATTAACTACGTTCATTGTGATATTTCAGGTCCTGAAGGACTTATATTACAAATCTAAGCAAATTAGAGGAGTTTTACACAAATTTGGAGACATGGGCAAAGTAAGACATCCATTGAACAATATAAGCCATCGGCCTTCAACATGATCAACGACGGCCTACATTAACATAACAAGTAACAATAGCAATATCAAAACACAACGCGGCCAGCCTTTACAAAATAGCTGTACACCGGCAAATGAGGAATATACGCTACTAGCCTTTGGCCAGCATAAACCTAAGCTGCCTACAATGCTGCTCCAAAGCCGATTGCCATCTTGGTCCAAAAAATTATTCAAATTGCAAGGCTAGCTAATTTAATTTCAAGGCCTCCGACCTTGGTGCCGACCTAAGTCCTCTACATGTCTTTTCATATAAATACCCTATTGTGGATTTTGTAAAAAAAATAAATAAATAATAAAATTAAAGAGGAGGAAAAGACCCTAAAATAAAATAAAAGTTTATTTCCTTTGCTCCTAGACCTAGATTAGGGTATAAAAAGTAGCAAGTTTTCCTTTTTAATTTGATTAAGGATTCCACATTGAGATTAAGTGGAGTATACTACTTGAACATGGATTTAGCATAGGATCATTATTTAAGGTGATTTCATTCCTTTCTCTTTGATTTCTAGTTTTGGATATTATTCAAAACTTTTTCCTATTTGATGTTATTAGGATTTTGAGTTACTGATTTGAATTGTCTAGTTGATGTTTTTCTGTTGTTGATTGAATTGTTGCTTGTGTTCATATTGTTGATACTATATTATTGAGCATGTGTTTTGAATTGATTTTGGAATACATATTATAGAATTGAAATTGGAAAATTCCTTTCTAATAAAATTTGTGATTAACTAATCTGGATTACAAATCTCATAAGGATACGGATTTGAATTCAATTAGGGTTTGGTAAATTAGAAAAGATTAGTAAATTAATCACTTTCCTAGGAATAGGAAAAATTGATTGGTTAATTTAAGGTGATTACTTTCTTTGAAAAAAGGAGTTTTTGTCTGCTCAATTGATTGAAAACACTAAACCCATTAGCAATTTGAATTTGCAAGGATATGTATGGTCAATAGCATACATTCAATTATTATTCAGATTTGTTGGCCCTAAATACAATTCAATAAGAAGTGTTGGAAATCCCAAAATTCTTATAGATCAGTTCTATCTAAAAGTCCAAAAATATAATATTTTTGTTTTCCCTAGCTACAATTAGAGCTAGTCCTCACTCTCTGTGGACATGACTCTATACTCATTGAAATTTTATTACTGCACATGCACTCGGTACAGTGGCCAGTGAATATTTGTGCTTGTAAAAGGAATTTAAAAAGAGCTAAAAAAGAGTTCTAAAAAAAAACATATAGAAAAAGCGTGATCAAAAGGCATTCTACAATGTAGAGTCATCATACTTACTCGATCTCTTTTCATATGCTTCTAGAGAGCCAATCAATTCAGTAACTAATAAGGTGGATAGATCTTTTGTCTCCTCAATGGTATTCATAATAAACTCATATTTTTCTAGAAGTGACTATCCTTTTGTCAGTTATAGATTCTTCATAAGCTCTCATTTGAGTCACCAATTCATTAATTCTAGTATAGTAATCACTTATTGTCCCAAAGTCTCTCATATTTCATATTTTCAAAATCCCTTCTAAGATATTGGAGTTTCACAAGATGCACCATGTGATGAGGATCAGCGAGCGTCAAATGTTCGGGAGAACAACTCCAATGATCCATTGCGAGGCTTGGGTGGACCAACGACTCGAGCTAGGGCTAAGCGAGCGAAAGAAGCTTTGCATGGACTCGTGATGAAGATACAAGAAGAGGAATCTTGTTTTCAAAGCTTTAAATCAAGTGTGGATAAAGTACGCCTTAACATACTTCAAGTACAAGTGAATGCATGTGGAGAAATTGACCGAAAAGTAGACCAGCCAAGGATAGGCCGCCGGCCTATATAGGTACGCCGCCGACTCAGAAGGTGCGTCGGACATCATCTCAAAGTGAGCCGCTGGCCTATTTTCCAAAAGTGGCCAATTGTGGAATTTTCGATTTTTTTTGTATAGAACCAAGTGAGCCTCCAGTCCACTTATGTGAGCTGCCAGCTCACTTTCTATGTCGTAGATATTTTAATTTAATTTTTTATTTCTTTAAGGTATGTTTAGGACCTTTTATGAGGACTATATATATGTCCTTTTGAATGATTTTTGAGAGCAGACTTTGACAATATTAAAATGAAATTAATCTTCTTTGAGGGAAAACTCTCTCTTTGGTTCTTTGCAAAAGAACTCTCTTTGATTTCTTCAATCTAAACGGTTGAGGGAATTCTTCTTTGATAACTTAGGTTTCAATTGACAGGTTCGATTGGGGTCTAGTTCCGGTGAATGATTGCTTGTTCAAGACGGTCTTTTGGGGATTTGATTCCCTTACGGTTATAGGGTTCTAGGTTTAATATACCTAGGGTTCTATTTCCATATCATTTGGTATCAGAGCTTTTGGTATTCTAAGAATCCATATCCAGTTCGACTAGAGGTAACTCAAGTCGTTCATATCCTTTGTTTGTCTTGATTTTAGGTCTAGCAGTTTTAGTGTGTTTATTATATTAAAAAGAAGAAGAAGAAGAAGAGTGAAAAAAAAAAAAGAATTGATTTCTTTTAATTAGGTTTCTTGTTTAGGGCTTGAAACTAAAAAAAGAAAAGAAAAGTCATTGGGTTTAAGGTTTGTAGCTTATCATCTGATCATACTTTCGAGCGAGTTGTTTCCAAGCATATTGGTGTTGGGTCTCAAGGCAGGTCGCTTGTGGTTTACATCAGTTTAGAGATTCAACGATGAAACTTTTTTTTCGAGAAAGAGGAATGATGTTTTCAAGCGTATTGATGTTGGGTCTCAAGGCAGGTCGCTTGTGGTTCGCATCAGTTTGGAGATTCGAGGACGAATCTTTTTCGAGAAGGAGGGAATGATGAGAATCAGATGGCATCATATCATATTTAAGTTTATATTTTTTTAGGATATTTATTATTTCCTTAGGGATATTTATTGTTTTTATTAGGGATATTTAAGTTTCTATGTCTTTTCGGATTTCTTTTTATGTCTTTTCATGTTTTCTTGTTTAATTATCAAGTTTGTCTTTACATATTTCTAGGAGTAATTAATAGGTTGTTTATTGTCAAGTTTGTCTTTACATATTCCTATGAGTCATTAATAGGTTATTTTTCCTTATTTATTGTAGCTTAGTTTTTAGGCTAATTAAAAGCCTATATAAATCTATGAGATGTAACATATATGACATATATCTTTGATAATGAAAATATGAGAGTTTTTTCTCTTTGAGTTCTGGAAAGAACTTATTTATGAACTTATCGGGAGTTTCTCGTAGCATTCAACCCCTTTGACTTATCAATCGGTTTGCCATCACCGATTGTGGCATCTACGACTATACCAAGGTTCTTGCCTCCATATAGGCAATGGGTCACGGTTTCCACCAGTTTTCTTAGACGATCGTTGGGGTTCAATTCCATTTGACGAACGTTGGGTCTTAGGTTTAATATACCTAAGGTTTTTCGTATCATTTGGTATCAGAGCTTCGGCTTCTTCAATCAAGTAAAAACCTATCATTTATCTTATTTACTGTTTCAATTATTCGTTTGTTCTTTGATTGTCTTGTTAGAATTCAAAAGTAAAAAAAAAAAAAGGAATTCATGAAAGGACAAAAAAAAAAGGAAAGAAGAAGAAAATTCATGAAAAAAAAAGAGAACAAGAAAGTGTCAATATCAGTTTTCTATAAGAAATTTAGAGTTGTGTTTCTGTGATTATACTAGAACCGTGTCCTTATTACTGCTAATCTTATTTGTTGATTTGGAACTACTGTTTGAAAGGTTGAATTGCCTTATCGATTTATTTTGAAGTGGTATCAAGTGAGTTCTGATCAAAGAGTCTTTAAGAGTGAGTTGTGAGGAATATCATCTTTGTGTGTGTGCGAAAACACGAGAGAATCTTCATCTGTGAGTGTAAATAGGTGAGGGAGTGAATTGTGAGGTTTGCATATTATCTATTATTCTACTAACCTTTTTCTTGCAGCAATATGTATGGATCTAATCCGACTGAAGGGGAGAAAGGGAGTACAGGTAATAGATTGGAGATGGATGTTTTGTTGAATGAGATGAAAAAGATGTTGAGTGCTGAGATGGAGCAAGTCCATGAGAGGATTGATAAGCTAGAAAGTAGTAGGGAACAGGCGAGTAATCCATCTATGGGGTGAAGGCATGAATGGCGACCAAGAAGGGGAGTTAGGATAGAGGAGAAGGAGGAAACTGATTCTGATGAGTTTAGTTTCCAGAGGGGGAGAGGAAAAATACAGAGGAGAGGAGACACTCAAAGGCATGATAGCAACTTAGGAAGCATTAAAATGAAAATTCCTTCCTTTCAGGGGAAGAATGATCCTGAGTCATATTTAGAGTGGGAGAGGAAAGTGGATCATATATTTGAATGCCACAATTACTCTGAAGAAAAGAAGATTAAGTTAGCTGCAGTGGAATTTTCTGATTATGCCAGTGTGTGGTGGGATCAGTTGGTGCGAAATAGGCGAAGGTATGGAGAGAGACCTATTAGCACATGGGATGAGATGAAGACGGTTATGCAAAAGAGGTTTATCCCTAGTCACTATTATAGGGATTTGCATAGGAAGCTGCAGGGGCTGACACAGGGGTCCAGGAGTGTAGAGGACTATTATAAGGAGATGGAGATAGCCATGATCCGAGCTCAAGTGGAGGAGGAAGATGAGGCTACCATGGCCAGGTTCATTAATGGGTTGAATCGGGAGATCGCTGATGTGGTGGATCTACAGCACTATGTAGATATTGAAGAGTTATTGCATAAGGCGATCAAAGTTGAAAAGCAATTGAAGTATAAAGGAACTTCCAAGTTTAAAGCTACTTCTAATCCCTTATGGAAGTCGAACTGGAAGAAAGATACTACAGGATCAAAATCAAAGGAGGATGTGAAAGCCCAGGGTCCAGTTTCTACTTCAAAAGGTAAAGATGATTCTAAACCTTCTGGTAGGACTCGTGATATCCAATGTTTTAAATGCAGGGGATTTGGACATATTGCATCTCAATGTCCAAACCAAAGGACTATGGTTATCTTGGATAATGGCGATATGGAGAGTGTGAGCTCAGAAAATGATCCTGATATGCCCTCTTTGGAGGATTGTAGTGATGTGGATGTGGATGTGGAAGGGCCTGTGAAGGGAGAATTTCTTGTGACTAGGCGAGTTCTTAATACTCAGCCTAAGGAGGAAGGAGAGGAAGTGCAGCGTGAGCATATCTTTCATACCCGATGTCATGTGCAGAATAAGGTATGTAGTTTGATCATTGATAGTGGTAGCTGTACTAATGTCGCAAGTACTTTGTTGGTTGACAAATTGAAGTTGAAGACATTAAGGCACCAGAAACCATATAAACTGCAGTGGCTGAGTGAGTGTGGGGAAGTGAAGGTGACCAAGCAAGTTCTTGTTTCTTTCTCCATTGGGAATTATCAAGATGAGGTGATGTGTGATGTAGTCCCGATGGAAGCTAGCCATATTTTGTTGGGTCGCCCATGGCAATTTGACAGAAAGGTGAAGTATGATGGGTACAAGAACCAGTATTCTTTTGTTCACAACAAAAGAAGTGTGGTTTTGACTCCACAGCAACCATGGGAGTCTTGTGAGGACCAAGTGAGAATTGCAAAAGAATTTCGAGAGAAACACTTGAGTGCTCCAGAAAAGACTAAACAGGAGAGGAGTGAGAAACAAACTCTGGTGAGCCATGAGAGAGGAGATTCCAAAACACTGAGAGGAGTGGCAAGAAACAGTGAGATTAAGAGTGCTATAGTGGCGAGGAAGCAATTGCTTGTACTCATGTACAAGGATATATATCTTACTACCACTGACCTTAATTATTCTTTGCCTAGTGTGGTTGTTTCTCTTTTGCAGGAATATGATGATTTGTTTCCAGAAGAAGTACCAAAGGGATTGCCTCCATTAAGGGGCATTGAGCACCAGATTGATTTCATTCCAGGTGCATCGATTCCTAATCGACCAGCTTACAGAGCTAATCCAGAGGAAACAAAGGAGATCCAGAGGCAAGTGGATGAACTGATAGACAAGGGTTATGTGAGAGAAAGCCTTAGTCCATGTTCAGTTCCTGTTATTTTGGTTCCAAAGAAAGATGGAACATGGCGAATGTGCGTCGACTGTCGAGCTATCAACAAGATTACAGTTAAGTATAGACATCCTATTCCTAGACTTGATGATATGCTTGATGAATTGCATGGTGCATGTTTGTTTTCAAAAATTGACTTAAAGAATGGCTATTACCAAATTCGCATGAAAGAAGGCGATGAGTGGAAAACTGCTTTTAAAACTAAGTTTGGATTATATGAATGGATGGTGATGCCTTTTGGTTTATCGAATGCGCCTAGCACATTTATGAGATTAATGAATCATGTTCTTCGTGCCTTTATTGGTAAATTTGTTGTTGTATATTTTGATGATATCTTAGTTTACAGCAAATCTTTAAATGAACATGTTCATCATTTGCAAAGTGTTTTTACCGTTCTGAGAAAAACAAATTATATGCCAATTTGAAGAAGTGCACATTTTGTATGGAAACTGTGGTGTTTCTTGGATTTGTTGTAGGTTCAAATGGCATAGCTGTTGATGAAGAGAAGGTGAAAGCAATTCGGGAGTGGCCAACACCAAGGAATGCAAGCGAGGTCAGAAGCTTTCATGGGTTAGCAAGCTTTTATAGGAGGTTTGTTCGGGACTTTAGTTCCATTGCGGCTCCTCTAAATGATCTTGTTAAGAAGAATGCCGAGTTTAGGTGGACTGAAGTGCATGAGAAAGCCTTTAATGCTTTGAAAGATAAGTTGACTAATGCACCTTTACTTGTTCTGCCTAATTTTGATAAAGTCTTTGAAATTGAATGTGATGCTTCCGGGAAAGGAATAGGCGGTGTTTTGATGCAGGATTCTAAACCAATCGCTTATTTTAGCGAGAAACTCAGTGGAGCAGCATTGAACTATCCGGTCTATGACAAGGAGCTTTATGCACTAGTGAGGACTTTGCAAACTTGGCAGCATTACTTGTGGCCTAAGGAGTTCATCATACATTCTGATCATGAGAGCTTGAAGTTTCTGAAAACTCAAGGGAAGTTGAACAAGAGGCATGCAAAGTGGCTGGAGTTTATTGAGACATTTCCTTACGTGATTAAATACAAGCAAGGTAAAGAGAATGTGGTGGCTGATGCACTTTCTCGCAGGAAGGCGGAATTTGTTAGGGAATTACATGCACAGGTTCGGTCTAATATTGAGAAGAAAAATGAGCACTATGCTCGTCAGGCCAATAAGGGTCGTGTGAAGATTGTTTTTCATCCAGGAGACTGGGTGTGGGTTCATTTGTGAAAAGAGCGGTTTGCTACTCATAGACAAACCAAGTTGCATCCCAAGGGAGATGGACCATTTCAAGTGTTGGAGCGAATCAATGACAACGCTTACAAGATCGACTTGCCAAGTGATTCGAGGACGAATCTTTTCGAGGAAGGGGGGAATGATGAGGATCAGCGAGCGTCAAATGTTCAGGAGAACAACTCCAATGATCCATTGCGAGGCTTGGGTGGACCAACGACTCGAGCTAGGGCTAAGCGAGCGAAAGAAGCTTTGCATGGACTCGTGATGAAGATACAAGAAGAGGAATCTTGTTTTCAAAGCTTTAAATCAAGTGTGGATAAAGTGCGCCTTAACATACTTCAAGTACAAGTGAATGCATGTGGAGAAATTGACCGAAAAGTGGACCAGCCAAGGATAGGCCGCCGGCCTATATAGGTACGCCGCCGACTCAGAAGGTGCGTCGGACATCATCTCAAAGTGAGCCGCCGGCCTATTTTCCAAAAGTGGCCAATTGTGGAATTTTCGATTTTTTTTGTACAGAACCAAGTGAGTCGCCAGTCCACTTATGTGAGCTGCCAGCTCACTTTCTATGTCGTAGATATTTTAATTTAATTTTATTATTTCTTTAGGGTATGTTTAGGACCTTTTATGAGGACTATATATATGTCCTTTTGAATGATTTTTGAGAGCACACTTTGACAATATTGAAATGAAATTAATCTTCTTTGAGGGAAAACTCTCTCTTTGGTTCTTTCCAAAAGAACTCTCTTTGATTTCTTCAATCTAAACGGTTGAGGGAATTCTTCTTTGATAACTTAGGTTTCAATTGACAGGTTCGATTGGGGTCTAGTTCCGGTGAATAATTGCTTGTTCAAGACGATCCTTTGGGGATTTGATTCCCTTACGGTTATAGGGTTCTAGGTTTAATATACCTAGGGTTCTATAGATCGCATCACCATGTCTCACTGCCCTAGAACTCCTATTTTAATGTACCACATGCTTGCTTTGCACTTGTCACTCCACTAATTCTTGGAAAAATTGGATCCACCAATGCCAATTGAATATCATATAATGCCTTCCGGTCTTTTTATATGGTGGCTTTGAATTTAACAAATTCCACCTTTGATAAGCTAAAAGTATTTTCAAGCATGATAATACCATTTTCTATGATATCCCATGAACCAGATACAAAGTAAGCCCTCATTTTGATGGTCAGAAGTGGAATTTGGCTATTAAATTTAATGGTTATCATGGTTTTATAAGAGTGTTTGATATAATACGTCCAGTAGATTATCAAACGTAGTTGCAATACCATTGAAAGTATTTGATTGGAAGAGAATAGAAAATTTAAGGATGATATTGGATTAAAAAAAAATATTGAAGTAGAAAGTGATTTATAGAAATTGATATAATAGAGTAGATTATGTTTGGAAATTGAGAAATGTTTGTATATTTTTTAGTTTTTCTGACCTGGTTACAAATGAGGGAGGATTACTTATTTTATAGGCCTTCTTCTCCCCAATGGATGGTTGAGATTAATTCAATCCAATAGTTATAAGACATTATCTAGAATAGCTCAACTACCGTCTAGAACATTACAACTACTTTCTAAAACATTACATAGAAATATCTAACCTGACATATTCTAGAACTCCAACTAACATAGCCTAGAAATTCCACATAACTCATATTGTAGAACGTTGAAGTGATGATGGACATAGACCTAGGCTTGGCTTAGACTTGGACTTGAACCAAAGTGGATCAATTTTAATAGTAGGATTAACAGTAGCATAATCTATGATCACATTTGAATCAAATTCAATAATCAAATATTAAAAAGTTTTTTCTTCATAAATTCTTAGGGCTTCTAGAACTCTGTTATGTTTTAAGCAGAGATGCATGAGAATTTGGATGGTCTATTTTTCATCCGTATCTTATCTGTATCTGATTTGTATGATCTGTTTATCAATAACAATATCTATTTTTCATCTAATCATGCTTTTGACAAATAGTTTGATCAAAACAAAAATAAAATTGACACCACTATTATTCTTAAGAAGCCACGGATTATTCTTCCTCCATGATTTCTGCAGATTCTACCTATTACTGCCTTGGAGTCATCTTCCATAACAGCCCCACCCATCACAGTTGAATTCCACCCAAGTTGCTTCATAGAGTTTCCAATAGCTCTTTCCCAAGTCCGAACCTTTCCTATTAAATTTCACATACCAATTAATCCACGATTACGCTGCATTAGCTCTCGTTAAGGCTGTTAGTAGTTTTCCAAGTCCTTCTTGCCATTGTCACATTTTCCGTAATCCATCTATATAGCTATGCCGCAACCAAACCAGAAACTCTCTTGAATTCTTAATTTTATGTGGAGTTTAAATGATAAAGGCTTGAATTGTTAATTTTATCTCAAATCTAAGCAATTTAAAGATTCCTTTTTTTTTTTTTCTTTTTTTCCTTAACAAGTTTTTTTACATAACTTGTTTTGACACCTAACTAAATATATGTAAAATGTAAATATAGAGAAACCACACGTGTTTATCCTATGATTTGCCATAGTTTTAGTTGGCACAACAAAAATTAAATTCAAAGAAGGAAGGCATTTTCACAAATTCATTTATCATGTTACCATAAGTTATACTTTTATGTAGTGTTAGCAAATAAATAGGCATCTGATTTTTCATGGTTCACGCTCAAGAATATCATGTGGTTTGGAACCTCATAACGTGAAATCCCATCTCAATTTATGTTTGTTGGACAAAATAAAAATTCTTTCATGAATCGGAGGAAATATGTATTTAGAGGAACCAAGTTTGTTTTATTTTTCATTTCTGGATGTATACTTTTAAAATTTTTAATTCAATACTTATGTTTTCAACTATCATTTTTAATTATAAGACCATTAAAGTTAGGTCATCAAATGAAAATATATATAATTAAATCTTGGAAAGGAAAACTAGAAAATAATGGAAAGATAAAGCTCTAAATTTTTCATACCCTTTTAATTCGAGACTTATATTTATGTTTTATCGTTACTTCCATATGACCATATAATTTTTAGGAAAAATTTATGATTGTCATGCTTTTTAGCAAGATTAATCTATTTGATTATTTAATAGTTCAGATTCACGTCCAATCATGATTGTACTATTAAAATACTTGATATATCATTTATATAAATACTTAATATAAACATTTACTATATTTATTTTAGAAGTTAAATGATTAACTAAAGTTTCCCAAATGGTACTAGAGATGTTCCTTGACTTTTAATGATGTTCGGCACATAATGTATTTTGACTTTTTTTTTTTTTTTTTGTTAAGAAAAATAATGTTCTCTAATAACATAATTTTCAACAAACAATATGATAAAACTGAAAATTAAGAATAAATAACACCGGAATTTAATGTAAAAAATCCGACTAAGAGAAAAACACTAAGCAATTCTACTATTAACGAATAATAGTTTTATGATATTTTTACTTACTAATTACATTAGTCAATTATGAAACCTTCTCCAAAAACAGTGATAAAAATATACTCACTAGATTAACTTATTCACCAAAAATGTGAAAACACATATTTAGTTTGAACATGTAAAAAAGATTGATAAAAAATGGAATAATCCTTTATATTACCCCTACCATAAATTCATAAAACCAATTATTTAGATTTAATAAGTAATTCAATTATGCATCCATTAAATCACGAACAAAAGTCCAAAACCTTTTATGCCTTTTCCGTCAATCGGAGTCCGAGCTCTCTTTTTTTCTTTGTTTTTTTTTTTTGGGCCTAGTGTCCGAGCATTTAAAAGTGCTTTTTTCACCTTTTGCCTTCAATTACGTAAAAATAGCGCGCTCCTTTTCCGTAGCTACAGATTACTTTATCTCATCCACCTTGTAGATTTTTTTTTTTATTCACCGCATTTTTTTCTTTTTTTTTCCTTAAAGATATTTATATAAAAAAATATAGTAAGGTTTTTACTATTATTATTACCATGGCCTATAATAATTTTCAATAACTTCGGTCTGAACAGAAAAAAAAAAAACGAAAATATATATCATAAAATAAGAAGGTAAAGAAGTCTTGAAACCTTTTAATGTATTTTTTATCCCCCTGGACCAGAGACACTTGGAGTGTCGGTTGAAGTAAGAATTGCCTCAAATCTTTTTTCTTTTTTTCCTCTTGCGAAAGGGGGGATCATCCTTGTGTACATGGAGACCGACACAGTGTCAACTCCAACATCATTGTGCCCCCACGATTACATCCTTAAAAGCATAGAGCTTCAAATGGAAATATCATGTCTCTGCATGTACAAGGAATCTAATGAGGTAGTCGTGTGTTTAGGCAAATTTTCTAGAATGAGTAAAGGCTTATTATAAACTAAAACCATATCATTGCCTAACTTTGAACAATGAATTCTTTTGAGCTAAGGATACTATCCTAAGACGCACAGATCAGTTTTAACAGCTTGTCAAAATTCATGGTGGATGAGCCGGTTGAACCGATGGCCTCTTCTGCCATCTTCTTCCATTCCATGGCTCTATCCTTCATCCTTTTGCCCTTCTTTTCTTCCATCAACTCTCTCACAAGCCTATCCACTTCATCTCTCCTGACGTCATTCTCAATCTCCATACCAATCCCCCACTTGTAGCAGACAAACGTGCAGTTTGTGGTCTGGTCGCCAGCAGCAGGCCAACACAGCATTGGCACTCCAGCTGAGACACTCTCCTTTATCGAACTCCACCCACAATGTGTTAGAAATCCTCCAATGGATGGATGGTTTAGGACTTCCTCTTGCGGGATCCAGCTTGAGACAAGACCTCTCTCTTTCGTTTGGTCAGTAAATTCTGGAGGAAGTAATGCTGCTTCCTTTAACTAGGTCAGGCCTAATTGCCCACAAGAATGGTTGCTTGCTATTCGCAAGTCCCATCGCGATCTCTACAAGCTGATCCTGTGTTAGAAAACTACACTCCCAAAATTCACATAAATGACAGAGTTTGGCTCCTTGGAATCAAGCCATTTGAGACATTCTGTATCCTCCTTCAATAGATTGCAATTTATGGACATGATTTCGTCTTTGACTGTGAATTCTTGCTTGAGAAGCAACGGAATGGACGTTGCACAGAGATGGGGGTGTTCCTTTGATATTGCATCCAAAACCTCTGATTCAAGTGCGTCAAAAGTGTGGATGATCATTGCTGAAGCTGTGTGCGCCATATTGGTTGCATCCATTGTGAACTTAAACAAAACATCATCAGCATCCAATGTTCGAAGGAATGTTGGTAAATCCTTTAGTTTGATATCTTTCATTCCCGGAATCCAATCAACAGAAGCGTTCAGGTAGCCATTTGTTAGATAGCTTGCATCTGTGTAAGTAAAGTACATTTCAGACAATGTTCAATGCTGAAAGTGTATAGAGATACAGTGCAGCATAATGATTTTGTCTAAAAGCTTAAATTTGTAAATTTATTATAAATTTCATATTTTAACATAACATTCAAACGGGAGAAAAGTTTCAATGATACTAATATGTTACATGAATTGATTTAATGGTGTACAAATACCAATATAATTTTGATGTGTACATAATTCTTTAAAAGCTATACACTATCAACTACATTTGTCAAATAAGGTTACTACATACCCATCACTCATTCAAGCTCTAGATATAATACAAATGAATTTTTTCCAACAAATGGACAACTTAATTAATTAAGAGTAGAATGACTTCGTATTGATTCAAGCCTAAAATCTCTATACTTTTATATCATATTGAATTTAGTATTACAACCATCTAATTTTAAAAGTTTTTTTTTTAAACATCATTACAATAAAAGGATTCCATCCAATTCATTGCACTTGAAAGGCCAATAGTAATAATACTGAGTTATAAGATTATTCGCGTCTAATTTAAAAGTTTAAGTTTATAAATTTACTCTGGATTTTATATTAATTAATTTTAAGAAAAAAACACGATTATCTTTCACTGGATGTATTTTTTCCTAGCAAGACTACTTTCACTGAAGGAATTGTATTCTTTATGAAAAAGATCTTTAAAAAAAAGTATCATTAATTATAATGTAAAGTTTTGTTATTTTTTTCTTGGCTTCTTTCGTTCTAGTAAACCAGCATTATTCAATTCTAGTAAACCAAATAAGGTACTAATTTTTTTTTTTTTCTCTTTTTTTTCCTAGGCAGGGTGTTGACAACTTGGTGACCCGCTTTGAGTAGAGGATAGGAATTAATAATAATGAAAAAGATCGAAATAATTAAAATAATTTCCTCATTTTATCGTATTTTACATGATACAGGCATGATAATTTAAATCATCGACCATTAGCTACCTCCTTTGCCTCCCGTAACCACGCAGCTTCTTAAGATTATTACTATAGAATTTGATAATTCTGATACTTACAATAATATATTTTTAATCTCTGAAACAAATATAATAGAAATTTAAAAGGAATATTTCCTTTACCTTTCAATGGTGTCAGTCCCTTCTCTTTCAATGTCCTATACTGTTTGAAGCCCATGAAGGCGCAGGCAGAGATGGTCCACAAGTGTACTATAGGAAGTCCAAATCTTTCCGCTGCTGGATTGGCAGCAAAGGACAGGAAACCATCAGAGATTATGCAACTGACTGAGGGGAAATCCTCGGATGCGCCGTGTACTAGAGTTGACACAAGTTCACAGAACGGCTGAGACATGTGATTCATGATAGATTCCATAAGAGCAACAAGGTCCTGATTGGCATCAACATCAGCACTAGCAGGAGGAGGAAGACCATCCGGGATGGTTCGAAATCGAAATCCAGGCAATCCATCAAGGGGGGTAATTTGTCCTCTGGATTTGAGCAGCCTTGTGTGGTTGTGTTCGGTGTTGACAAAAGTAATGTGGAAGCCTTTATGATACAGAAGCTTTGTTAATTGTAGCATAGCACTAATGTGACTTTGGAAAGGGCTAGGAATACAAACCGCATGAGGCTTTTGGGATAACCCTTTGGAACCCATCTGTCTCCCTCTTCTTGCTTGTTTTTTGCTGTGTCTGTGCTTGTTTCCTGATCTAATTTTTAAGATTTTATTGAAGTTTTCGGGGCAAACAGGATAAGGATATGCATTTTAGGAAAAATTGAATTATAGACCTGTTCAGACAAGAATATTCCGTGTCAAAGAGTCACACGTTCGAATATTATAATATTGTCAATCGAAGGGAAAAATTTGTGGACACACGTATCATGTGGTCCGCTTGGATCAATTTTCCATTTTTTGTCGTGTTTGGCCGAGTTATCGGATATTTGAGACTGCTTTTTATCATTTTATTTATTTATTTATTTTTCATTTGTCTCCTTTCAAGATCAACATTAAATTAAATTTTGGTGAGCGGTGTCAAATGCAACACAATTACACAGTGCATACAATGAGACGAAATTGCGAAGTTCCTCTTCTGGAATTGAAAAAACTAAAAGCCAGTTTATCTACGCCTCTCACTTTAAATGGAAGAGATCTTGCCTTGCACATTGATAGCTGAAGTTAGTCATATTAGAGAAAAAAAATGATGAATGTTATTTTATCAATGCTAATGCATTGTTTGGATGCCTAGTTTATCTTTCGAATTAAAAATATGTCTTAGACTTTCTTTGTAGAAGGATAAGGCGAATTAAAATTGAATTTTCATTATAAGAAATATAAAGAATTATACTAAGGAAAGTTGCAATCTTAAACTAATGATAATTGTTGGATTCAACGTACTTAGACATGTTGCCCGTTGGAAGTTGGAAATTGGAACTTAGTCAGCAAATTATTTTTTCTTGGTGGACTATTCGCGTTCACCAATGTTGTTGTCCGGAGATGTTTTATTGCTATGAGATACCAACAAGTTTATAATCTATATCCTGTTGACTGTTGGGCTGTCCTAGAAGGATTTGTTATTTAAGTCTTTAATAAAAAAAATACAACCACCAAAAAAAAAAAAAAAAAATCTCGGACTCTACAGCTAATAAACTGTGCTCGATTCATTTGCGACTTTCCAACAATGGGTAGAGTTTGGTCTCTAGGTTGATGTTTTATTTCATGAGCAACGTTACTTTTTGGAACTTTTCTTTTTTAATATTTTTTCCGAAAATAGTCTTAAAGTTATGAAATATTATTATAATCTCAAGAAATTATAGTTATCAGTGTTTTTTAGTAATAAATGCAATATAATATAAGACGACTACAAATGCTATTTTGGTGCTGTAATTTGGAGAAAATGAATATAAGCATTATGAGTTTGTGACTTATTACACTACACAAGGCTCATGGAGAAGGATTTTGGGCTGCCTTGGTAGAACCCGATCCAATATAAAGATTTCTTGAGTATGACTCAAATCTTTCTATGATTCGATGAAAGGATTTGGATGCTAATAGTAAAACTTGCTACGGAGATAATGTGTAACGTGTAAAATTGCCATTAACCACGTCATCTAGGATAAGAAATCTTGAATCGAGCTTCGTATTCAGGCATGTAAGACCAAAAGAAAGCCATTTAAAAAAATTACAAGTGTTATAGATGTATGGATTCAAAGGAAGTAGTCACGTATGCTGTATGAGTCTCGCACTACATGTAACCTATAAGAAGTAACACATGATAATACGTCAAGAATGATCAAGAGATATGTGGAATAGAGAGGAGGGATAGAAAGTCTCAATCATCTCAAACGCACTTGTGACATGTGAAGAAGCTATCGAGAATCGAACTTCACAAGTAATGATGAACAAAAATTTTGATCTCTTGAGATGGAATTTCAGCAGTGCTTCAGTGTTTGTATCAAATATCTCCTTTTATTTTTTCTCCCCAAATGAGGAGAAACTTGGGGTATTTATGGAATTTGGACGAACAGGCCTGTCCAAAGATTTCTACTCCAAGCCCATCGTATCAAATTTCTCTTGATCATCCCAATGACTAAACTGGGCTCACTAGGTCCTATCACTAAACTCATGAATCAAGCCTAAATAAATAAATAATAATATAATTTGAAGCCCATTCACAAGATCATTAGATAAGAGCAATAAAAAAATACCCCCAAGTTAGGATAATTTAAATCGTCGTGGGGCTTTGTTCTAGTTTACGACTAGCTTATTTTATTAGTTATGTTCGATCATTTCTTTCTTATGGAAAAAATAATTTTTAATATTTTTTAAAAAAGGAAAAATTTATATATTATGTATATATTATAAAGAGAGAATTATGACATAAAACTATGTCTGGTTTAGTGGTTAAATATCTACATCTACAAAGTCATGGGTTTAAATTTCATTGGTTTACTTTTTTACTTTTTCAATATGTTTTATTACATATTTCGTCTCTCTCTCTCTTTCTCTCTCTCCACACACACAACACACATATATATATATGCATTTTTTTTAACTTTTTTTTTCGCAATAACTAATAACATTAAATTCTTTTATCATAAAATTATCTAACTAAATAAATTCTTCTTAATAACTATTTTATATTCAAAAATAATTATTATTATTATCCATATTACAATTAAATCTTATTGTATACTAATTATATATTTTATAAATAGTTATCCTACATATATATTTCATGATCTATTTATATCTAAAAGGTAATCATATTGCACAATAATTGTATAATTTGATTTAGTAACATTATTTTTTTTTTACGTGCAATGCTAAGAAAAATGAATACGAATTATTGAGTAAATATACTATCAAGATATATTATTTTTATTAAAATAAGCAATATACAAATAATAGCTCTATATTTTTTATAATAATTAATGTTCAATTGACATATATACCATATTTTATTAAATGCGCTAAATACTCTTAATTATTATTTGAATAATTTTTTCATAAAGTATGAAAAAAATATCACATTGAAATTATTATGAAATTCTCATAAATATATAAGAGGTAGTATAATTGTAATAGAGAGTGAATATTAATAAATAAATTTAAGATTAACTTAATTAAAGTCCGCCACCCAATCTTATAATCATGCTCCTACGCCTGCCTCTGATGTCGGTATAAAATACTTTTGGTACTTTATTATTTAGGTTTTAGTTGTTTCCTTCCATAAGTGGCTATATTTTATTTTGTACGGTTTTAAATAGGCATTTTGTGTAATAAAATAGAAGTCAACAAATTTATGAATTTGAATTATTGTTAAGCCTTATATTTGTTATAGTTAGAGAGACGATGACTTTCTCTTAATTCTTGAATATTGAACATTATCTTTTAAAATCAATTAATTTCTAATATATGTTTCCAGATTGTTGCGGACAAGTTATTTAAATTCTATGCGGCATATCATATCTAATTAACACTCAGTTTCAATCAACCGCCGGATTTGATCTAATCTCAGTTTATTTTCAAATTGGCGTATTCGTATTATAACTAATTAAAAACTTTGATCCGTCCGCATTCTATTTTATATATTATTCATTCGTATAATCAAAACCCATAATTTTTTTTTTCGTAATCATATCATCAGTTCTAAAAACACTAGATTGGTAAAACTCTGCCATTGTGCTTCATCGAGGATCTTTAAGTCTTAACGCTCATCTTCTTAACATATTTCCGGTTTGTAATAAGAATTTAAAATCATTATCCTCCCTGCGTGAATAAAAAAGAAAGAAAGAAAGAGTGAAATGGAGATACAGACAAATACAATGCATGGATAAGCTGGTGAAGGAGTAAGAAGGGTGTTTTGCTTTTGTCATTTTCTTGTCTTCATGGCGAAGTAGCGGCGTTGCTTGGGACAAGACAAATCAATGCGTATATAAACAGAGATTTTTTTTTTCCTTTTTTGTTTTTTCTTTTTGCTTTCCTACAGACAACTGTACGATAGAGGTGGTGTTTAGGGAGTTTTTGAGTAGCTTCACAGCTTCCGTCTTCACTTTTAGTCCATGAAATTGGGGCAATCCCCATCGCTTCAGGCTTTTGCATATTCTGTACCATTGCGTTTTTAAGATTTGACCAAATCATGGGGAGAATAGAGATTATTCGAGACCCAAACTGAAGCTTTCAATCAAATATCTGGAACCAGCAATAAATGAAAGGAACAGGTTAGTAGATTGTTGAAAAAGTGTGGCGGATTGGATTGGGGTAGTAGGGAAATTAAAATTACCAACTAGAAAGGCAAGAAAGTCCAATGTCTCTTGTTGGCTCTTTTATGAATGTTGGACATTAAAAAGATAGCTACTTTTTTTAGGAAAACTCGTCTGTCATGCCCAGCAAGCATATAGTACTTCGAAAATTTCTTTTAAACAACATATTTCGTTTGTGTCTTTATTTGTATATATGTTAGTATTATTTTAATTTAATGGAACTATACATCTTAGGAATTTATATGTACGGATCTATTCTATGTTCCATCAATCGCCATAAGCCAAAGGCGTAAATCTAAACAAACGTGTATCTAATACCCAAATTAATTTATTGCCTCACAAAGATCTCAAAATGTTTTTTTTTTGGTACCATATTTGGAGATGTCATATACGTTATGAAAGAAATATGAATTTGTGTATAGAAAACCATATAATTGTAATAAATCTGTTTTTTTTTTATAGAGAATTGGCCTCTTACACAAAGTTCATAAAAAATTTGCATGTGATTCTCTTCTTATATACACTAAAGTAAGGACAATTGTTTAGTAATTACAGAACATTCTAAACCACATCGATAAAGTCTAAAACAATTAGCTGGAAAAAAAATTTTGGGTCTATTTGTTTTGTCTTTTTTTTTTTCTTTTTTTTTTTTTGTTTTTGCATCTTATTTTTATCATTTTCAAACAAATGTTTGTCAAGAAACAAATATAAATAATAAATAAAAGATAGTTTTACTTATAAACAAATCAAACGAGTCAATACCACCAAGATATGGAAAATATACAAATAAACAGATGTAGATTAGATACAAATAAGAAATAGATAAAAATTAGACAATCCAAACAGACTCATATATCTTAATTGTGCTTATATTATTTCATTCAAGTTCAAAATTTAATGATCATACTATCGCTTTGAAAATTTTATGTTAACTAAATTTTGTTATAATTTGATACGAAAATAAAAATCATCAAAAATTTAAACTTATACAAATACTAGATATAGGGAGTTAACTATATTAAGATATATCAAATCCAACTTTAGGAACTTCCTCATTCTTATAAATAATTAGAAGCAAATCTATAAGACTTAGTGATAGCGACTACTATCTACAAATATCAATAAAAAAAATGTGTTAAAACAATTGCACATATATACCTTATACTATATATTTACCAAAATTTATGTTTGTTTCTATTATATTATTATTATTTTAGCATCATATTTTTTATCGTTCTCAAATAGATATTTATTAATAAATAAATACCGATGAAAAACTAACAGTTTTACTCATAAACTAACTAAATAGATAGATACTTATATGATAAAAATAAGTTACAGATACAGATCTAATATAAATATTAGATTATATATCTCATTATCATTTTCGAACCAATACATATCACCATTCCCTTAAAAAAGCAAAAGAAATTTATATATTTAATTTTCTTGAATCCCATTCATTATAAATTTAGATTATATATCTCATTATCATTTTCGAACAAAATAATTAAAACATCATGAATCCCATATAACCATGTAATCTGGATTGGAAGCATGATCATTGGTTGAAGGCTAAATTGGCGATAGAATTAATCCAGTCATGTCCAAGTCCAAGTACGCATATATTAATTAAACCCGGAGGAGCACACGTCCAACGTGCGAAATACATTGCCATGGAGGAAGTACTTAAAAAGGGTTTTGTACTTACTAAGATTGATACGTGTCTCTTTTACTTCACACACACGTAGGGTTAGGGATAGAGAGAGAGAGAGAGAAAAGGAGAGAAGGGGGTTTATAATGTGAAGGGGAAGCAAATGAAGAAATAAGATGGTTAAGTTTGTTAGTGTGATGGACACAAAAATAAGATGATTACCTTATGAGTGAAGAAAAATGCATCGAAAAGGACAAGGATTGAGTCAAAGACAAGAAGACCACCTTTCATTTTCTAGTTTTTCGTATTAATCTAACAAGGTCAGGTCCCCTTCCAATCCGTTTTTCCCACTCTTCCTCATCTTTAATCCACTAATCATCATCCACCTCTCCCCAGAACCCCCCACTTCACTTTCAATCCAGCCAAACATTTTATGAATTAAGTTACTAATTGCAAGTATCCCCCAGCCCCCAATGGCATTCGGGTTAGAACTTTTAAAAGTATATTTTCACCATTCACAATGTTCCCAATTAACATTACTTAAAACCATCATCAAATCTCAAAAAGAATCACTAAATATAATCTTAATAACAGTACTTTTTGAATTCATAAAATAGTATAGGGATTATGATAATATATTTCTAAAATCTTATTATAAAATATTTAATGGAAATTATGTATATCATATGTTATGTACACATGGTATGTAATTATCAGTAAAATTTTGTGCATATATAACTATATAAATCAAAAATGGTAATTTTTTTGACATGTATCAAAATTTTATAAGTATTTATTCATCATGTACACATTAATATAATATGTAATACTTACTAACTCTTTTCTTTAGAGGTTAAGAGTTATATCCAACCAATAATTTAAAGGATGTATAAACAATTATCCCTAAAATTAAACTTAATAATCTTTATCTTACTATTGCATGTTTATATTATTCAAATATTGTAATATCTTAACAATATGTTATATATGGCATTATAATAATAATCACATCTTCATAATCTCCGAATTTTAAGCAAACCCCACACAACCATCACAATCATCATCACTATTGCCACTCTACGAAGCCTTCTCTCTTTCTCTTTCTCTTTCTCTTATAAAACATCACAATATTGTACAACTATATAGTGTGTTGCTTTCTTTACCTCCATATCATCACCATAGCTAGGAACAACAGAAGAGAGATTAAGGTCTTGTTTGTGGAAAATCCATTATGAGGAAGCCTGATGTATATACTAACTCTAGTGCAATGAGCAAAGATAATTGCAAGCTAGGAAATAATAATAGTACTAACAACAATAAGAGCAAGCTAAGAAAGGGTTTGTGGTCGCCAGAAGAAGATGAGAAGCTAATGAGGTACATGTTAACAAATGGTCAAGGATGCTGGAGTGACATTGCAAGAAATGCTGGCCTTCAAAGATGTGGAAAGAGTTGTCGTCTTCGATGGATAAACTACCTAAGACCCGACCTTAAACGCGGCGCTTTCTCTCCCCAGGAAGAAGACCTCATTGTCCATTTTCACAGCATCCTCGGCAACAGGTACTACTTAAATCACACCATTGTTCTTAATTATATATCACATAAATTCATGTCTTAGTTTTTATTAGGTTTTTCGTAAATCTGGTGGAGAGGGGAGTTGGTCATCTTTTGAGTTATTATAACAAGCAAAGCTAGTAGCTAGAAACCCTTTTTATACCATATTACTATAGAAAAATATTTGTTATCCGAAAATGCTGTCCCCATCCTATCCCAGCTAATAAACACTTAACATGTGTTAAATAAATTTAAAAAATAAAAATATCCGTAAAATAAAGCAAATAACAATTATAATTTCATGTATATGTGTCGTGTTATTATTAGTTGGGATAGGATTGAAACACAATGGCTGGAAGAGCAAAACTTGTCTTCCTATAGGAGTATACTCTTCTAATGCATTAATTTTTTTCTCAGAATGAAAAAGGTTTTGATGAGTTTTGATTAACACATATATAATAACGTGATATTCAGTTTGTGTTTAGTTTCAAAAATTATTTAAAACACTTGCAATAACATTCGTCAATGAGCATTAGAGAAGCAGATAGAAAATGAAAGCTAAAACGAAACCCTATCTGAAGGGACAAAATTTTTCATAAAATCATCTAATGTAATGTCCTTAATATCTTTAAAATTTATTTATAAATCTTTTTTTAGCGATGTTGTTCCTCTGTTTCTAAACCTAATGCACCAATACATTTACATGAAATTAATTACATTTATTATTTTGGTCTAAGACTAATATAGATCCAGTAAATTAGCTTGATATCTAAGCAATAGTTCTACTTAAAGGTCTTATTCGATTGAATAAAAAGCATTTAATTTTACGTGTTATTTTACATTAGACATTGATAAGAACATTACTATATCCGTGAGGACAAAAGAAGGTAATGACTTTAGAGTCTCGTTTATTTAAATTCTTAATTAATGCCCCTGAAAAAAAGATGAGGACATATGATGCATAGAAGGATAAAGATGGGAAGCTTATACCGTCCCATCAACGAAACCGTTCAGTCAACTATCTAACCGTTAAAATAAATATAGCAATTGGAATATTGACCATTTTAGTGATCGGATCACAGTTGGATATGGTGTGAGCCACTGAATAATAATGGAACCGGTCTAATCAAAATTAATTATGGGATTATAGAATTTCCCATAAATAAGAGTGTTCGCTTAACTCTACATTGCTTAGAATCCCAATAAACATTATTGTATGACAGAAATTAAATTCCACAGAGTTAAGCATAGTGAATCATATTTATCAATCATTATATGTTACCCGTTCATTAAGCTTTAATGAAAACAATAATATATTGAAATTTAAATTCTTTAGAATATTCAATGGAAAAACTCAAAAGAGATTTTAGAATTTTGGAATCCTAATGCAGGATAAAACTAGTTAGGTTTAGATTTCAATGGTTTAGATGCATGTTTGTTGTGTGAAGATATCTTTTATTATAATCTGTTAGATTTGTAAATCACAATTTGTGTATATAATTTAATCTTAACGTGTTACAATTATATATATAATCAGATGGTCACAAATTGCGGCTCGGCTTCCTGGTCGGACTGATAATGAGATTAAAAACTTCTGGAACTCCACATTAAAGAAAAGATTGAAGTTGTTGAATTCATCTCCAAATTTTTCTCCAAACGACAGCGATTCCTCGGATCCAGGATCAAACCATGTCATGGGAGGCCTAATTCCAACAATAACACAACAGCAACATGACATTGGAATTTTCCAAAGCATGGACTCAACCTCTTCATTCCCATCCAATCTCCAAATGCAAAATATGTTTGATCCTAATCTTTCCTTTCTGGAGGATACCAACCGTTTCGGCACCTACGGTGGTGGATTCGACGACATTTATTCTCTCGACATTCCTACAACCACCGATGGTAAAAATTGTCCCAATTTGGAGGTAGGAAATTTGCCTAAGTGGGGTTTAGTAGCAACTGATGATCAATTTTCGATTCCTAATAATAATAATTTAGCTCCAAGTAGCACAGGCACTGAAGAAAGCAGTAATACATCGATAGTAAGTTGGGAAAATAATATGAATGCCATGAAAAGCAATGGCAATTGCTTCATTGGAGATGTTGAAGTGGAGGGCATGCATGGTTTTGGTAATAATTTGACTCAAGGAGCAAACTTAAGAGTGGGAGAATGGGATTTGGAGGGTTTAATGAATGATATTTCTTCCTTTCCCTTCCTTGATTTCTAAGTTTTAGTATATTATTATTAGCCCTCTTAGTTAGTGCCTATCCAAAAAAAAAAAACCAAAAAAAAAAAAAGGAAAAAAAATGAAATGATTGCAAGAATAGGCCATCTAAACTCTTAGTTAGGTAGTGATAGAATCTGTTAACTCTTAAAGTATGATTTCACCTTTCATATAAGTTTTGAAAAGAAAAATGTAAATAACCCCGAATTGATGCTAGAACCCTAAAATAGTTGTTGAAAGGATTATAAATAACTACAATTTGGGGCGTGCTTGCATTGTGTCAAAAGTTATAATAAGGTGAAGTTACACAGCATTTAAGGTTTATGGGATTTGTTCCTACCTAATTGATAGTTTAGAGGTGTATTTGCAATTTTTCTAATTAAAAAAAATTGAAAATGAAAATAAGAGTTTATAGAGCCCGTATATAGTTATATTATACAGTAGCTATACCCTTTCCATCCTTTTGTCTCTTTCTTCTTCATCCTGTAGACCTTCCATTTTATTTTGTCCAAGTTCTTCTCATAAAATAGCATTATTGGCTTATTTTCGTTTATGAGAATTTGTACATTAGGGGTCTCCCTCCCTCTCTCTCTCTCTCTCTTTTTTTACCTTTTTTCTTTTTCTTTAAATGTTGGTGAGCTATCGGCGGATTAAGGGAAATCAAATGTGAGATAAGAGTAAATACATGAAAGTAGCCCGCAGATATATGTTGTATATACAACATTTGAAGCCGTCGTCGTCATTGGGTTTTTCCTTGAGATGTTGGAAGAAGATGGCTTTGGACGTGTATAGGAGGCTGTCGGTTGGTGAAATTGTTATCGGTTTTCGTATGATGGATGAAAGAAATGTGGATATTACGTAGTATGTAATGTTGTATAGGAAGGAAAAAATAAAAATAAGGTCAATTAGTTGGTTCAATTGTGGATTATTATTATTATTCATGACAATAATGTTCATCAACGTGGATGTCTGATCTGCGAAGAACTATTGTTGCAAGCATCATGTAAACACAACTTTAATAACACGCAAATCCCTCTCTCTCTCTCTCTCTCTCTCTCTCTCTATAGGATGATAACCTAAAAAATCACTTAAATATTAAAAGCTCAATAGTTCGGAAATAAATATAGTATTTAGTATGTTAAATAATATAATAGTGCAATCATGGTTGAATATAAATATTAAATGACTAATGGGATCATCTCATTAAAAAATAAAAAAACAAGAATATATAGAATTTTTTAAAAGTAATCTAGTCTGTAACATTTACAATAATTGTTTTATTTCTACTATATAATATCATTAAAGAATTAGGGGTCTATTTGGATCGCCTAATTTGGATCTATACCTTATTAGTATCTAATTTGTATCTGTATTGTATTTATATCCAATATGTTTGATTTGTTTATAATAAAAATATCCATTTTTCATTTATATCTATTTCTTGATGAAAATCTATATGAAAACGATAAAAATAAAATGTCAAAATAACCAGAATATGATCCAATAAAAAAACCCTTATTTTCTGCCAAATTAACTAAGATTTACATTATGTGAAATATGTCGAGTTCCTCTCTTGTGAAATGTGCTTCAAAAGTTAGTCTAGCTATAGGTTGCACCAAGTCAAAATCAAAGTGAGAATTTGAGCAAATGATGTTTATTACTTTCATCTTACAGGAATATTATTCAAGAGTAAAATCTATCAACTTCTAACCTCAGATATATTGAGTTTATCAGAAACTATAAATTTTTTCATTCATTAATTTTGAAAAAGTCAAGAAAATAAGGTCAAATGATACTTCTAAAATAATAAGTAAAATGTTTCAATAGAACATTTCTTAAAACTTTTTTCTTTTTATATGCTTGTTGCTTGCTTCTTAAACAGTATAAATAGTCTTTATTTTAGACCCTTAAATGTCCAAGCGACCTCGAGCAATCATTGACCGGACCCAAATAGTAATGGTGTTGAAGTTATGAACCGTACAAGTTCTCGCTTTTTGACTCAAAAAACTTAGCAGATGTTGAAGCTAGCCGTTAGCATGTCTATGTACTGGAAGTTGCTTGAATGTTAACCATATATTTGTTTTTGGGAAAATTATAATAACATTACATGTGTTTACGACATTTTATAAATAAGTGGCTTATTTTTATAAATGCATAATTTGTATTTAATTATTTTTTGATATTATTACTTATGGAACAAATATACATATATGATTGGCGATGTACCACTACCATAGGTAAATTATTGCATAATCTATTAATGATAATAGATTGTAATCCATCAAATGAAAGAGGTTGATGCTGACCATCAAAATCTGAAGGTTCGGAGTAATTAAACAACCACAAAACCGGAGTCAAACCAAAAATTCATACCCATTTTTAGAGTTAGTTTTTATTGCAAAAAAATCAACAAGAGGATTCCTAGAGTCAATTTCAATTGAGTGGAGCTCGAGGGTGTCGTTTTGGTTAGGGCTTTGTTTTAGGTTTGTAATGTGAACGTGGCCGTGTGCTGGGGCTCAAGATTAGGACCACTTAGGAGCCTGACCATTAAGTAAGCGATGCTTCCGGGAGGGTAAAACGAAAATTTATATATTTCAAACATACATTATGGCTTTAAAAAAAACGTACTATTAAAACTTTACCTTCTTAGAGCATCCCCAACGGAGCTCCTTGGCACGAATCCATACGAGAAAAAGATCGAAGATCGGCTCCTTCAGGAATGAAAGAGGTTCCATAATTTTTTTCGAATCCGCTGACAAGCACCGCAACTTCAACTTCTTCTCCTATATTTTATTTTATTTTCAATCAAAATTGTGGCTTCAGCTTCACTACCGCTTTTATCTACTTTTATTTTTTTAATCCTTTTTCCCATTTCAGCTGACTGCAATTGAAATCTTGATGTGCTTTTCATCTCAATGTTGCTGTTCTGCAAAATAAACGGCTCGTTCGTCTCTTTTTTTTTATTTAATCTATTCAATTAGTCACACTCGTTCTAAATTTTAGAACGGTATGTCCAACGGAAAAAATTTTTTCAACTATATATATGTAAAAATTTGCATTGATCATTTACCAAAAAAATCATCAAAACCTACCTTGCTTGAAGGAATTACTTCATAGTTGATGCTTGAGTTATATATGAATCCCAATAATCCTCAAAAATTGTCACATGCCAATCATTCATAAGACACACAAAATTTTTAAATACCCTCAAATTCACAAAATGCCTCTTATTTTCCATATAGTGTATTTTTTCATGGTCCCCTGAATATTCAAAATTTCCTAAATATGAGTCAAGGCCCACAAAATTTCAATCAATCATTTAGTTTCATTCAAATCCCAAGAACCATGATGCCTACATATTTTCAATGTCCTCCTCGATTTAGTCCCGAAAACATACCATAATTTAGTCCCACTGGAGTGCATCTTTCTCAACCTATAATTGATCCGACACCACAAATACCTAGCAGCACAGCTTCATAATATCCAAAATTCTCTACACAAGAAAATCTTAAGGACGAAGAGGATAACAAAAATGAAGAGGATGACGGACGAAGGAAAAAACGGTAGCATGTTGACTATAAACTTCTTATTTATGCATGGTTAAGGATAAGTAAAGATCCAATTATTGGAAATAGCCAGCCAATGTAGAGTTTTTGGCAATGAGTTCATGAGAGCTTCAAGGAAAGCCAAGCCTATGGGGGGGAAAATCCACAAAAACGAACATGGCAACAATGCAAATCAAGGTGGATGAAAATCTCCACGGATGTAATGAAATTTGGGGCTTGCTATAATCAAATAAAACGATGGACCTAAAGCGGGAAAAATGAGAATGATTATATAAAAGATGTTCATGATTTGTTTAAACGAAAAAAAAAAAAACAATGTATGGTTGAGCATTGTTAGGTTATTTTGTGAAATGAACCTAAATGGAGGTTCAAATTGGAAATGCCACAAAGAGTCAAAGTAAATAAACCAAGGTGAATCAACCTGAAGCATATATAAGTTCATCCTCACAAAATAATGTACCTAAAGACAATGAGGTTGTTGAAATTGTCATCCAACCACCAGGTAAAGTGAGAAGTAAGAGAAAAGCAAAAGGAAAAATTGAAAATAGTGGGACAGTATCAAATTTGGCAATGAAGTTGGAAGGTTTAAGCAATACCAATCGCGAGAAAGTAGACGTGTTACATAAATTCAATGAAGTTACTGAACAGAAGGAACATCGGAAGCAGCTCAAGTGGGAGAAATCAATAATATTTGTTGATACATCGTCAATGGATGAAGTGCAAAGGCAATGGATTGAAGAGATGCAAAATGAAATAATCGAAAGAAAAAGCAACAATTAGTTCTATGAGTAGCCTTATATTATGTATTGCATTTATTTCATGAAATTGTTTAACGTAAGGGTATTTATTAATGAAATTGTTTTTAAGAAACTAGCCGTTGCAAAAGCATCCATTAATCAAATTAATTTTAGAAAAAAAAAAACTAGCCGTTGCAAAAGCCTTTGTCAATCAAATCAATCTGAAAAAAAAACTAGCCGTTGTAAAAACATCTATAATCAAATTGATTTAAAAAACCTAGCCATTGCAAAAGCCTCTATCAATCAAATTAGTCTGGAAAAAAGAAATGGCCATTGTAAAAACCTTTGTCAATCAAATCAATCTAACAAAACTAGCCATTGTAAAAACCTTTGTCAATCAAATTAATCTGAAACAAACTAGCCGTTGTAGATGCATTTATTAACCTTCTATATATATGGGAAAAGAAGCACATCGTCACCAAGCATTCTCACATTTCACATTTTCATTTACATCAACACTAATTTCACTCTCTCACATAATCATGTTGAGCAGTAGCTCTAATTCTGACTTCGAAGAGGCAGCTTATGAGATAGCTGAAGAATTGTTCTTGTCATTGAGTAGCACAAGAACAAAGCTTATTAACTCTTTATATCAAATGCTTCCGGAGTTAAGTAGGAATTCTTCCACAACAAGATGAAAGAGAAGATATATAGATAGAGGTCGTATTAAAGGTCAAAATCGTTTGTATAATGACTACTTCTCAGATAATCCACTATATACGGATGAGCGAATTCGGTGAAAATTTCGCATGAGGAAAGCTGTATTCCATTATATCATGCAAGCATTATAAGATTATTCTTCTTATTTCAAACAAACAAAAGATGATGTTGGTAGACTTAGCACTTTGCCTTTGGAAAAGTGCACCGTAGCTATTCAGGTGATGCTTTGGACGACTATTTACGTATAGCTGAAAGTATAATAGTGGAGTATGTCGAGCATTTTTTTGAAGGTGTCATTGCTTGTTTTGGTGATGAATGTCTACACGGGCCTAATTCTGCTGATATTCAACATTTACTAGCTGTTGCTAAGCAACGTGGGTTTCCTAGTATGCTGGAGAGCATTGATTGTATGCATTGGGAGTGGAAGAACCGTCCAGTTGCATGGCATGGTATGTACACTCGAGGTGATCATGGTTGTCAAACAATCATGCTTGAAGCCGTTACTTCATATGATACTTGGATATGGCATGCATTTTTCGGTGTTTCAGGATCAAACAATGATATTAACATGGTAGAGCTCTCTCCTCTATTTGATGATGTTTTAGAGGGACGGGCCCCTCTAATCAACTATACCATTAATGGTAGAAATTACAATATGAGATACTATCTTACAGATGTTATATATCCAGAATGGTCAACATTTGTCAAATCTATTCCATACCCGCGTGGTCCAAACGAGCAATTATTTGCTAGGCACCAAGAAGATGTAAAAAAAAAAAGGTGTTGAACGGGCTTTTTGAGTACTACAATCTCGTTTTTATATAGTTCGTGGGCCTTCACGTTTTTGGGATCAAGAGGTTATGGGACAATAATGAGAGCCTGTATAGTTTTACATAATATGATTATCAAGGATGAACGAGATGGCTATAACTTCAGTTATGAAGTTCCAAATAATGAATTGGAAGGCACTAGTGATTCGACACATCATATCTCTCGCAATCACATTGCAAATTATGCAACATACATTGAAAATAATATTCAACTTCATGATAGGGTGAGGCATCGTCAGCTACAGAGTGACTTAATTGGACACATATGGGAGCGATTTGGAAATTCTAATTAATATTTTGTGATTAGTAGTTTTAAAGTATATGATCTGAAGTGGTTTTTTTTTTTTTAATGCCATTATGTACTTCAGATTGGTCTATCATTGTATTTCTTTCTTGTTGTATTGGTTCAAAGCTAAATGATTTTCTTCTTTTTATGTTTTGGCTATTTAATATGTTACATCCATTATTAAATTTAAATTTAAATTAAATTAGTTATGGTTTGAAATAATAATAAATTATATATTATTAATTAATAATGCATTTATGGGTATTTTCTATTTTTATTTAATTTATTCTTACATAATTTTATAGATTATCATTTACATTAATATCACTTGAGAAAAAAAAAAGAGTATAATGTAAAAGTGCATGGGGTCCACAAAATCTTAAAAAGTTGTGAAAAAATTGTCTAAAGAGCCCAGAGATAAAGTGGTGAGGTCCTTTAAAAAGAGAGGTTCTTCAAAAGCCGATGTGGCACCGTAAGGACCCTGTAAAGATCCTTAGGGTTATGGATGCTCTTTTTAAGAAAAAAAATAATGTCAGAAATGGTAACTAAACTTTTATAAAATATGTAATCAAGTACCTAAATTTTAAAATTGATCAATTTAGTGCTTGAACTTTAAAATCGATTAATTTAGTAACTAAAAGAACTTTCCATGCACGTCAACAATATGTCCATGCTATCGATTAGCATACACAAAAAGCAAATTTAGATATTGAATTGATAAATTTCAAAGTCGATGTGTTAAATTGATCAATTTCAAAATTTAAGTACCTAAATGCATATTTTGTCAAAGTTCATGTATCAATCGTGACATTTACCTTTCATTTTATACCTCTGTTGGCTCAAGTCCAAAGTCATAAAGGGTGTTATACAAAATGTTATACAAGATAAACTTAAATGAACAAAATGTTATTTAAGATTGATATATTATGTCATAAAAGCATTAACATTCTGGTTTTTAAAAATTTAATTTAAAAGTTTAATATTATAAAGTTCTAACGGAGATTTTACTGATTTTCCAACATACTTTGTAATTTATATATAGGTCTAAAGTGACAAAATGGTATCACAAAGTAAGATTTAATTTCGCAATTTAGGAACCAATAAGACAGTCATTATAGAGTAGAATAACGATAGCATTTTATATCATACCTCCTCACCCTTAGTCTTATGCTGTTAGAACTTAGAACTTAGATGAAGGGATGACATATTGCAATTTACCAATTCAGTTTTGTAATGTTTTATGTGGTGGCTTCATATTCCCCATTATATTTAAGGACAATTATTTTTTAGAAACTTCTTTTCAATTTATCCTTTTACAAGCTGAAAAAAGAGAGAAATAAACAACAAAAAATCTCTTCCCTTAAAAGGTAATTTACACCTTGAAGATGTGATGGGGACTTCAATAATTGAACTTTTACCTCAATTTGATACAATGAATCGATTTATTAAATTAGTGATGATACTTAGGAAACAAAGTCTGATCTAGGAGATTCTACTTGGTACACTCAAGAAAGGGATCATTGAACATGTTTCCTCATACTCAACTTTACTATGTTGTATTATACTCGAAAGAAAGGCTTTGAAAAGGTATTTTCAAACTTATATGGATGCCGATGTCATATGACATAAACCATTATGGTATAAATGAGCATCTGCATATAGAAATGGGTTCTTTTTTATATATTATAAGCCATTAGGCATGTATAAGTTTTAAGTCCTTAAGAAAAGAAGGGTGCATCTTAACCATTGAATTATCCAAAGAAATCCCAATTACACTAGATCCCAGCCATTCATATTCATACATTACACTTCTTCCTCTTCGCAAGATCTAACATGGTTGTCTTGTGGAAATTCTTCTAGAAAAGGCCAAACAACAATTTGGTGAAAAATGAATTAAGGAATGAGCATTTCTAATTACTTCAATCTTTTGTCCTACACACTTCACAAGACTTAGAACTTATCTATTATTCCTCCCATGCATCATTAATCACATCCCCACATGTGTTGTCAGTAAGCAATCTCAAAGATCAACTTCACACTCATCAAATGTAATCCATCATTAACAATAACACTCACATACACACTTTTCCCAACAAAATCACATTTTTCAAATTCATCTACACAAATCTTATCCAAGGAAAATCAGTTTTGTTTGATTTTCTTTTCATCAACCTATATATTACATTCTAAGCAAAAAAAAAAAAAAACCTCTAACAAAAAATATAAAACTTGATAAAACTTATGCAAGTAGGTTTGTTTTGATTAACAAGCTTCAACGAGCTCAAGCTTATTTCATTTGCATTAACGAACTTGAACTTAAGGTCTTTTAGCTTTATGAACCTATTCGATTCATTGTTTTAAATTTTCATTCTCCTTTTTTTCTTTTTTTTTTTTTTTTTTTTGGTATATGGTTGCATAATCAGTACTTTTAAAGTTTTAGTACCATAATATATATAAATGAAATATACAATATATAATAATATATATTGTGATAACGTATATATATAATTTGCTTCAAAGCCTATTATCAAACTTGTTTGCGAGCTGGTTAATGAGTTGCTCGTAAACATGGATATAAGTTCAAGCTTGACTTGTTTTCATTTATGAAACAAGATTGAAACAAGATTAAAGTAGTGGCTAGTCATGCTCAAGATCACAACCAGCTTGACTCGTTTCCATGTTTATTGAAAATTATGGACAAAGTGTTTGAAAAATTAGAAGTACATACACTATATGAATTGAGCCTAATAAAACATTAAATTTATCAATATTTAATATAAATTTATAACCCTCTACGATACTTATCTGTAAGGCCCCGGATTTACCCCTATATTTAAAATAGGATAACATTCCATAAAATACAACTTTTAACTTCATTACTTAATAAAAGATCCAAACATAATACAACCATATATATATATATATATGTATATATATATACATACATTATAAACAAGGCTCGTAAACAAGCCATTTACAAAATATATCAAAAGATAACAAAAATCCTATTAACTAATACATAGGTTTTCAAACATATATGTACATATAGCTATTCTATTACATAAGGGTTCCATCAACGTCAAGGTCATCTATACTCCTCCTAATCATCTAAGAACTCTTCAAAATCCGATCCATATCCCTTACTTGTATAGAATTCGTTATCCATACCTGAAAAAGATAAAAAAAATATGAGCCAGATGCCCAGTACACAGTAACAAAAACAAATGTGTAATGGCACACAATATCTTAAACTATAATGCAATGTAACAATCATTCACTTATTAGATAATCTTTAATTAGTCAAACATCACTGGAGTATTCAAACTCCGAACAACAAGGATATTTGGGGGTCCTGAGTAACGATCACGACGCTCAGGGAATTGATCTAAGCAGCTCGGATACTTATATCTCTTAGATGATATATCTGATAAAGAGAAAATAACCTCATCTAGGGTTAACATCCATTACAAACTTCACTTATCTTAGTTCATAACATCATCTAGTCCAACTATTCCCATAAACATTTGAATTAAATCATATTATTTCATTCTAAGCTTAAGCAAACATTACGCCGATACCGTCTTCCCCATCAGTTACCCGGCGTACCACTTAAGAAAGTCTTATCAAAAGATAGGGGTGGCCTAAGCGTCTAAACTACCATGCCCCCAATCTGAGCAATGTGCTGCTCCCCGAACCAGATATCGATCTGCCATATAGGCCAGATACTGATTTAAACAGCGTAAGAGACATCCAATTCAAACAAAGTTTAAGTTTTTCTATATTAGAGATGGTTAAATATATGTCTATCCTAAGCAAGGAACAAACACGTTACTGCGTACCTTATGTAGGAAATCCAAATAGAACCTCGGGAATCCTTCAGAGATAAGCCAAATTCAAATCAACATTATATACTTGGAATTACACTCAAAGCATATCAAATCTTAAATTTAATACTTAAGACTTCAAATATAACTTATACATAGCCGTAACATATCATTTATACATTTATCAAGATCATACAAGCTCACAAAATCATCATTTTAACTTCAACCCATATATACAATATAACTAGATTTATCTTAACATCCATGGAAATTCAATTATGTGTTAAATCTACAAATATAATTAAATAATGCTTAATTATATCACTCAATCATCATCACACCTTAAATATCACTAATCCATCTCATTTTAGTTCAAAAAGACCCATTTCCTAAGCAAAAACACATTCAACAAACAAAACAAATTTTAAATTTTGTTTGGAAAAACTATAGTAGCTGGAAAGAAGTAGAATTTAAGTATTTATACTTTTGAAATTTGTAAAAACTCAAAACATGGAAGTTGTAGATCTCTTTTTAAGCTTTCTAACGCAACTTGAATCACCTCAATGAAAGATCGTATGAAAAAGTTATGATTAAAATACGAAATAGTATTGCATCAAGAAAAATACGAATCACGGCCGTGATTTTTGGAAAGCTATCATAAAATGATTTTTGAGCTAAGAATCATGATCATGATTTTTGAGTTTCAAAGTTTTTAACCAACCCGAGGCTACCAAGAGATGGATCACGATCGTGATTCTTGAAATTTTCCCAACCCAAGCCTACCAAGTCTTGAATCACGTCCGTGATTTATAAAAACTTCCCAAAATAGAGCTTTTTCTCTTAAAATCGTGCCTGTGATTCATGAAATTTATCCAACCCGAGCCTACCAAGGCTTGAATCACAATCGTGATTTGCTTCCTGATTACCTATACGAACTCCCCTGTTTTTCATACTCCTTTTTATCAAACTTTTGGACATTCTACTTAACTTCAACACAAACCAAACACTTCTAACATTATTCTCACACTTCAAAGCTCATAAAATAACATTCAACACAACTTTCAACAAGGTCAACTTCACTTAACTCTTATTACACCACTCATACATCATTCCATTTTCATCAACACACTTTAACTACTAAACATGCATATATTATACTTCATTGACAACCTAGACCTTCATTAACACATCATCAATACATATATACATATCAAATTCACATTTAACAAACTCTACACTATGAAACTTGCATCAAATGTAACTTAAACTTACCTCAAATCTTCGGGCTTGGTTTGCAAGGCTTTAGAATGATTTTTTGGTGACCAACTTGTAAGAATTTGGATGTGGATCTTGGTCTTGAAGTTGGTGTAACTTTGGAAGAGAAAGTAATGGGTTTTGTGTTTGTTTTGGAGGTTGATTTGATGGTGGTCTGATTTTGGATGAAAATAGGGTATTTTTGGCTTAATGTTTATCCAAAATTGAATTTTAAGGCAGCCCAAACAAAGTCATAAAGTAGCTTTTTAGTTAGGCTTAATTAAGGTTATTAATTTAAATAAAACAAGCGTATTTAGCTAGCTTTTGGGTTTCAAAAAAAATCTGCTACACACAACACTTGAAATATACATTTATGTTTAATATTACTCATTCCATATACAACATCTATATGTACATCAATATTAAGTATTTATTATACTAATGCAAACATAATTATTCTACACTACTTAAACACATATATTAAATTACACTAGCTTAATCTATATGTAAAACATGTTATTTATTTATTTTAATATGCAACTATAATCACTCATATATAATATGATATCGGGAATAAAAGCATGGCTATTACATTATCCTTATAAATTTGTGATCTAAATCGAGTAAACTTTAATTCGCAATATTTTTTTTCGAAATTATATAGCAAGTGTAAACAAGATCTCAATCCGACAAGACAATGTTACCAAGAGAAAGTTCCTCATTAACACAGGTCCATTCATAACTGTCAAAATTTCATACGTCCTGAGCACAATAATTTTAAAAAATATTACTTGAGATACGTAGGATAGTTTTATGCTTGATAAAAAAAATAAAAATAAAAAGCACAAATTGAATAGATAACTTAATAGGGAGCTAACATAAGTAGTATATAAGGATGATTAGATATTGAAATTAATAGTCTGAAGGTATGGAAAATTAATTTAATTATTGATCAAAGTTTAGATGGCGAATGTGGGGCTCAAGCAAGTGGAATGCCTCTAATTTCAATTGTAATTTAGTACCTAGTGATTTAGCATTTTTTTTTTTTTTTCACTGTGAGAGTTAATGACCATCACATTCCTTTTCATTTTGGAGTATGTTGCTTAGTTTTTCTTTATATTTTAGTGTCTATACTATAGTTTTAATGCATTTTTTTGTCTATTTACTAATTAATTTTTCAAAGTTAATAGTCAACTTTTCTTAATCAGTATATTACTTTACAAATTAAAAGAAATTTACTTATTAATTCTTTTTATTTTTAATTCATATATTATTTTAAAAATAAAAATTATCTATATCTTATAATTTCAATCATGAATAACTTTTTGCATGTGACTTTGGATTTTGATACAATCTTATATTACCAAAATACTCTTGAGCTCAATGTTATTTTAATATAAAATCTTATTATGTTTTCCATGGCTGCATAGGCAAAGTAAGTTTGTAATGGTTAAAATCTGTAAACCATGTGTCATTTAATCTTATAACATTAATTTATCAACTTTTCAAACAATATACCTTTATATATTATAATATTATTTTTAAGATCAAGACAGAGGGATTTATATTGATTAGCTCACTTATCCAAGCAGAACAAAAGTATATCTTTCCGGTTACTTTGAAAAAATGGTTGTAATTGTTTGAATCTAATCATGGTTGTCATGTATCTAAAATATATAGTGCCTTATCATCTAATTGGAAGACTCGAATTGAATCTTTCTTTCAAATGAAGGGTCTTTGTTGAGTCCCACTTGGGCGTAGAGGCCTAGTAAAAATTTGACAGTCAACATTATTTATTTTTGAAAATACAAAAAAAATTAAAAATAAGGTAGAAAAGTTTGTCTAAGGAAAAATGATGATTTTTAGTAGTACAATTTTAAGTTGAATTAATGACTTTTATATATTTGGCCAAAAAAATAATAATTTTTATATAATTTACAATTCAAAAGTCCAGTGGGTGCAAGTTTCTACTCATACTACATCATTATGAACTCTTTACAAATTATAGAATCATAAAATTTAAAACAAAGAAAAAACAGTGTTGGAATACTATTAGATACATAATAAAATGTTATATTAGGTGGAAGTATATGATCATAATAAATTTTAGATGGTTCGAATTTTTTAGATGAGATGTGTGAGAACATATTTTCGAATCAAAGTATACCTTGCATCCTTCCCCATAATGGCCAAAAAAAAAAAAACATGGTTGAAAAAACTACCATAAAAAACGATTTTTAATTTTTAAAAATATATATTAATTAAAAAGAGTTAAATATTATTTTTTAATAAATTAATTAGTGAATAGACATTAAAATAAAATCAAAATTGAAGTACCGACACTAATATGCAAAAAAAAAAAAATATATATATATATATATATATATAACAGCCGTTAATTTTTGCTAATGCAACTACTAAATTAGAAGAAATTACTATTAAATCTCTAAAATTAAAAATTCAAACATTAAATCAACAAAAATCGAAAAATATGGGCACTTGTATAACTCTTTATTGAAAGCGATATCTTATTGCTTCCATGAGGAATGACAACAAAATTCCTGCTGGTATTATTTACTGGGGGTCACCGAAGTCCAATTCAATTTATAAATCGAACCGGAGTCGAAATCTTATTGCCGGTCCAAATTTTGGTTATAGGAAACCATCAATTATCACAATCCAACTTTGGTTCCTCCATGAAATTTTTTTAATTAATTAATTTTATTTTATTTAAATAAAAAATATGAAATAAATTTTTTTACTTAAAATAAAACTATAAGTATAAATCTCTTTTAACCCATTTTGTGGCGATGTATCTAGATGCGGCGTACGAGGGAAATCTCATGGCCCAGGTCCAACGGACAGACGGAAAATTAATTTTATTGCATAGAATACACGGCTCCATCAATTTTCCGACCATTTAAAGCGAAGCCCGGGAAATTCACCTAAACTACCCCACAAAGTCATTTTCAGTGTCAAAAGTTGGAAGAACCACTTCCTCGTCTCACTCTTCAAAATTAGAAAAAAAAAAAAAAAAATTTAAAAAGGTCCCACCCTTTCTTGACGCTATTTGTCCATTGGACTGACATCTTTGTCATGTTTTAATTTGAAGACCTCAACACCCCCCCACCCATCCCTAAAAATGGTAAAAGAGTATTTGTGTGAATTAGTTGATACGCTTTGCACCTCTCTTATATTATTATACTCGGTTAATATCACCAATGCTATTTAAATTTTAAAATGATTACATATTTCAAATTTTTAAATTAACTGATTTAGTATTTTAAAAAAATTTATATACATTAATAATGACTCTATTAAATTAAATAATCTATCATTTGATATAATATTTTAAAATTAAAATATATAATTATATATTTTATTAAAATTTAGATACTATCCATGATATTCATTTTTATATTAGGTAAAAATCATTATAAGGAAAAAAAATTAATTAAAAAGTTGTTTTAAAAAAATTACTTTTCTTTCAATATTTTATCATCATTAACCTCTATTATCAGCCATCAAGATTTCATGATTAAAAAGATTAATTTTATAAACATTTAAAAGGAAAGGGAAATGCTAAGTAACATCTCTCATAATACATACTCATCCGACTAATCAGTCAACTGACGATGTACTTTTGTTTCAATTTTTAATTATTTCACTTTTTTTTTTCCTGATGAACAGTACAATCTGGATTCATCCACGTAGCATTTATTTCAGCGGGGGGAACAAAATCTGCCGTAGGATTTTTCGGAGGAAAGAGACATGACATCGTATGAAGAAAAGAATATATCACACTCAAAATACATTTCATCCAACCTATCCACGTCGACTCGGACGGACTCGGCGCCCAGCGGTGGAGAATCGTAATACAGCCTCCAGGACTTTGGACTTTTTCCACGATTTCATTTTATTAATCCGTATCTGATCTAATGGATAAATTTTTCGTTTTGATTTTCTTTTCATATATTTTGATAAACACGAACACCCGACGCCGAACAATTGAAAAACATACAAATGAGTTGATATCAATAATATAGTTTAAATCTACCTCAGTTCCTGTAAATTTTCTCTAGATTTGGAGGAGATTACCTTGAAACTTAGTATATATACTTTCACTAGGATTGTACTAAATCCTTCCTATTCTCTCCTAATCTGGATAAAGTAGTTTTAAATTTTTATTGCGCCCAGACCCCACATGCCATTCATTTCTCTTTCCATTGGTTTCCTCAAACTTAAAGATGGTATAAATGCACAGAACAGAATAGAATAGGATAGGATAGAATAGAGCAGAACCGACTTTTTTTATTGTCCGATTGTTAATGCGGTTTATCAAATGTGAAAGAAAGCGCCCCATACCTAGTCTAGTAGGCGTAGGGCTGACGCGCAGTCATACATAACAACTATAAATGGAATGAATGAATGTCTTGATAATTTCCAAACTTTTTAATTAATTAATTTAATATTTAAAAGTACTTTTCCAGCAACCCCACCATCATCAAATTTTATTTGGCAATTTCAAAGTTTCGCGTATTTTCCTACCATTTTATGACTTTATTCCCTCTTTATATTAGTTATTTATAATATTGTCCAACTAAGATTAAATTTTCAATTAATTAAACTAATTCTTATTGGTCATAAAACAGCTGATCACTTAAGCAATGCAGCCTTACTATCTTCAGATCGTTCAGACATCTATCTTAAATTAGGGGAAGAAAAAAAATTGCATAACCTGTGAAGAAACAAGAAAGATTTAAGAGGGAATAAGAAGAGATACAGAAAAAGAATTGAAATATTAAATTTGCATATAACAACTGAGAAAGTAATACAATACAAAGTTACAAATATTACCGAGTCCTGCGAACCCACCTCCATATGTTTCAAACTATAAAACTAAACAAAATAATAATAAAATAATTGAGAAATACATTGATCTTCTTAATATCATCAGGGAGAAATAATTTTGAACTTATAATCTAGGAAATGGATTATAGAAATAGAAACTAGCCTCTCTTCTCAACCTTTCCTTGATTTTTCCTGCCTTTGCAGACAAAAACTAAAAACCAAATGGAAATGGATGGGGCTCAAAGGAGGGCTTCAATGCCGGAAAATCAGTTCCGAATTCTATCCTCTTTTTGAAGTCTTCTCAGCCAAAAAAAAAAAAAAAAAAAGAAAGAACTTTATTTTGTCATTTGCTGAAATCTCCTTTAAACTATCTCAACGGGGCAAAACGAATTCGATGCCTACGCTACAAGAGGATCCAGCTGCATTTGCTCAACCCAGGATGCTACAACTGATTGATCGATGGCTTCGGCCTGAGAATCGGATTTGAGGCCAGCCGATGCTGCAGTCCCTGAGGCTGGAACTGCAGACTTATCATGCTTTAGTGTCTCAGGGGATGAATCCTTGACTAGGGACTGGACCCATGATAAATCAGGCTCCTCCATGCTGTTATCATCCTCAAGCAGAGATGATTTCCGCAACTGACCCATCTCATTAGCACTGATAGGCCAATCCAGATTTCTGTTAGGCGAACTCCACCCTGAAAGAGAATTCACCGGAGAACCGATGATGGAAGGTGGAACCCTGGATCCAAGCTCTCGAGAACTTAAGCTACGAAATTGCTGATGCTTCTCCCGTTGGCCAAATGGAGAGAGTCGAGATCCCAGAGGAGAAAGGGGCTCTAAACTTCTAGGTGACATCCTTCCAGGAGATGCAACACCAAAAGACGCCTGCAGCAGAGAGTGATCTGCACTGTCCCTGGTGTTGATTGGTGATAACATGCTGCTCTGCTGCTGCTGCTGGAATTGAGACAGGAGAGGGGATTTCTGCGATGGAGAAAAAATGCCCTGTTCAGACAACCGAGGAGAGGACAACTCTGCAGAAAACAACTCTTCGAGGTTGGAAGGGGTTAGCATTTTAGAGTGATTGCCACGTGCCACTGCAGAACTCCTTGGAGATTGAGAGAAACAAGCTGACTCATTTACATTTAGAAGCTGCTGCTTGCCATCAAAATCAGCAAGCAGATCAAATTCCTCCAGAAGAACATCTCTAGCACTAACAGATGATCTTAACCGGCTGGACTGAATTGCTTCCAGGAAGCTGAAGCATCGGCACATTTGCTTGTGGCCATGCCATTGACGATGGTGAACCAACATTAGCTGATGGTGACAGAGACTGAGTGAATGGAGAATTACGCATCATAGAGAGAGATGAGGGGGAACTGGGGAACATGCTCATCGCAGCAGCCATGTCCATAACATTGGCAGCTGTTGCAGATGATCTTGGGGAAGGAACTGCAGCTCCAGTAGAGACATACAATGGCCGGAGCTCCTCAGCTGTATGAGCAAAGAAGCAAACACGCCTGTTACAACTGGTACCGTCCTTACAGAGTCGGGTACGGTATTGAGCAGGGTGTAACCAGCACTCAAAGACTCCATGAGCATATTCACACATATCTCCTCGGCGACATGTTCCCTTGCGGAAATCAGGGCAAGGGACACAGCTGTAATGAAACTTACGGGGGTCTCTTCTGCGAGCATTTTCCCCAGGGTGGACAAACGGACATTCAGTCCAATCATGAGAGTATGCCCGGGAGCACGGTCTGACCTTAAATTGAAACATGCGAAACTCATCAGTAGCATACATGCTGTTCTTAATGTCAGGGATTGATGGATCAATTGGATATTCTTTCTTCCCTGATGCAGAAACAGCAGATGATTCATTATACTTCATGGACAGTGGAGAAGAAACAAAATCCGAGGGAGAAGGCCACCCACTTTCTTGACATGACGAGATGGTTTCTGAGCTGGAATTTGAAGAATCAATTGATATGCGTAAACCACCACACTTGCTAATTGAATCATCACCAGAAGTGCCACATGCAAGAAGCTTTTCAAGAGTTAACCTGGCACCATGCAGCTTTGGGGGTACAACAATAACATCAACTGGGCGACGGCCATTTGAATCCATCAGATCAGGGTCAGCACCAGAAGATAAAAGCAGCTCAACCACCTCTACGACATTTGAAGATCCCCCAGAAGCAGCACAGTGAAGGGCAGTACTCTTGTCCGTTGCAGATACAAGATTAACATCAGTCACGGAATAGGATAGCATCAGCTTCATAACATCAAGACAGCCATAAAGTGCAGCAACCATCAAAGGAGTTCTATACATGAGAACAACTTGCTTGGAACCTGATTGGCGACAATACCATAAACCCTCTTTATTCATCACAGAACCGTCATTCTCTGTCAATTTCTTAAATCCTTCAACATCATTGTTGGAAGCAAGTTCAAGAAAATTAGAGAAAAAATCTTTATCTACAGCTGCATCATTCTTCGAGGCCATATCATTCGACAATGGAGACGGAGTTGAGGATGATTTTGACTGCTCAGGACCACCACACATGCTTAAATCTTTCGATTAACAACACTGGGAAAGACCCCCCAGGTAGCCTACTTGAAAAAAATATATAAATAAAACCACAATGAAACTAACAGAAGCATGAATCTAACATCAACACTTAAAATCACATAACATGCAGACATAAAATCAAAAACTAGGGCTATTTTCCTTGCAGATTTATCCGAGCACATTAAAAAAAAAAAAAAAGATATATTTATACAATCAAGTATGTAAAGCAAAACCCTAAACAGACCCTAATTCAGTAGGGAAGCTAGCAAAACGGCCGAAGAAACATCAGATAACCCATTAACTAATATATACTCCTATTCCTAGGTCCGGACGTCAAAAAGTATCTTAAACCCATGACCAAGTCAAATTTTAGGCACAAATCATGAGTTGCAACTGTCTTGTAAAGTAATTCTCCCACTAATATGCTCATCAAAATTTAGTTGTATTCACAAGCTACATCTCTATACGGCAATACCGGTTTTTCTTCTTTTTTTTTTCAAATTAAATTTTGAAAGGGAAAATAGCCACCAGATAAAATTAAAATAAGTTGCAAACTTCACAATTAACAACACCAAAAATTACCAATCAAATACTTAAAAATTATCCCCAAAAAAATTTATAAATGATCATAACAGTTGTCCCCAAAAGAATATATTTACCCAAAAAGTTATCAAAAATAGAAAAGAAACTAACAGAAAACATCTTCTACCAACAAACACTCCCTAAAAGAAAACAAAAAGCTGTTATAAAAAGGAGAGAAGATGCATGAAAGCTTACCGATTGCGTAGTATAATGAAGGATCGCTGATCAAGCTTCAGACTTGAAAAAAAAAAAAAGTTATTTTAAAAAAATGGGAACTTCTCTTTCTGAATAGTAATCAAATTAGCTGGTTGATATGAAGAATCAGCTCTGGAGTGTATGAAAGGTGTTTGCTTTAATTTCCCATTGATCGATGAGTTCGAGAAGAAGAGTGCATGTCGCGTTGCCTCGCCACTCTCCCCCAAAATAAGAGGAAATGGAAGATGTAGAGAGAGAGAGAGACAGACAGACAGAGAGGAAGGGAAAGGAGGGAAAAAGAGGAGAAAGAAAACTTCTAGAGAAAGAGACAGAACGAGACAGTAACGTCTCGAAATTGAAATTGAAATGCAGATGAAATGAAATGTGGGTTGCATTTGCATGTGCATTTGGGTGGGGTTTGGCTTTGGGGATATTTTTATTCTAGGTTTAAGTTTGCTAGGTGAAATGGCGTTGAAATGTAAACCAAATGTAAGTGGAAATTCAAATGAGATGAAATTGAAATTGAAATTGAAATGAAAATGAAAATGAAATGATAAGGTTGGTGATTGGTAAAATCAGTCAAAACAAAATATCCATTCACTGTCACTCGCCGGGTTGAAGGAGACCGGTTTAACACGTACGCAACCGATGAGTGAATTTCATTGGGCCCAAAATTATTTAAATTAAAAAGAAAAAAGGACAAACAATGGTATAAGAGAAGGCTGACTTTCAATTTTAAGGTAAATTGTACGGGCATTCGTGATAATATTTTAAACTGTACTGATCTTCTATTATTTAAATATTGAGCGTTTATACCCTAATAAGTAGGGGTAGGTAAAAAAAAAAACTAACAAATCGGATCAATTTGTGATCGAATAAAATCAAATTGAAAATATAATTTTTTTAATAATTTGATTTAAAAGTTTTTTAATCCAAACTGATCCGTAAATTTATGGTTTAGTTTGAAAAATAAACTAAACTAATCTAAAAAACCAAACAATGTTTTAAAAAATATAATAATATTTTACTTATAAGTTATAACTATAGATTTTTTTATATGATTGCTTAAAGGTCATATATGTTCGTATGATTTCATTTAAAATTTATTATCTGATGAATATTGATTAAAGTCAACTTGTTCATTTTCAAATTTTTTTAGGCTCATAATATATATATTTTTGTTGATGATGAATTTTTTTCTATAGTTTTTAATTTTATAAAGTATGAAATTTGTTCATTTAGTTATATATCTTGTTGTGTATTAATTGTTTAATGTATTTTATAAGCAAATCATTTTATTCGTTGATGAATTTTGTTAATAGATGATATTTTCATTTTGGCTAAATTTATTAGTAGATGATTAACTTGATGGTTCCATTAAAAATTATAAATTATGACTTACTATGTATTGGTTAGTTAATGTATTTTTTTTTTGAATAATCAATTTTATAACGAACTACAAATTAAAAGTATGATGAATTCATAAAGTATTTTATCATGATTTTATAATATAAACTTTGTAAAGTGATATAAATACTTAAGTATCTAAACAAAAATTAAAAAAACTAGAACAGAAAATTTTTAGTTAGAATTTTGATTTAATCCGTAATCCAAACCGAATCAAACATTTATTTGATGATTTAGAAAAATTTCTAATTCGAACCAAACCTTACTTAACGGTTTGGTTTGGGATGGAAAATAAAAAACCAAACCTTAAATTATGGTTTGTTTGGTTTTAGGAAAAATAGAACCAAGCGATCCGTACCACCCCTACTTATAACAATGTGAAGTCTATGTATTTGATGAGTTGGCTACTTATAGGTAACTTAATTCCCTCATTTGTACTTATAACAAATATGGGGTCCACGTATTTGATGAGTTGGCTACTCATGGGACCATGATTTCCTCATTTGAATAGTAAAATATATAAAGTGATTGTCATGTCATAGTTTTATGATTCTCTCATTTTTACAATAAAATATATAAAGTAATTGTTGTCATAATTTTATTTTTATGCCATAAAAACAATAAATAAAAAGAAAGTTAACTTGCCCAAGTATGTAAAACATAATCTTCTAAAAAAACATTTAGTAATCGAAGAAATCCAAAACACACAAAAATTAATCCTTTATCAATTATTAAAACAGTATAATCATATTTTCTTATTTTCTACTTTAATTATTTTTTACTTGTTAAAACCACTTTCTTTTGTTCTTGTTGTTGTGTTGTTTTTTTTTTTTCGCTTTCTATGAGCTGAGAGTTCCAATTTCCACAACTCTATCTTGTTTATCTCCTTTGAGTTTAAACTAAAGGGTTGTCTTATCCTCTGCAGATATCTCAAAGCATAGAAACGAAGTCATTCCTGCATAACAAATACCAGTATTGAGACATGGCAAGAGCATTCCCAACGAGAAAGGCATTATCATCTCATCAATGGTTTGTTTGTTTCAATTCTTTATGATATTTCACCAAATACATCAATTATTATTATACTGTTTTAATAATTAATAAAAGATGAATATTGTAGGTTTTAGATTTTTTCCACCACTAAATGTTTTTTAGAAGATTATGTTTTACATATTTGGTCATGTTAGCTTTTTCATTTTATTTATTTGTTCATTTGGTATATAAATAAAATTATGATATGACTATCACTTTTTACATTTTATTTTACAAATGAGAAAAATATATACATATAAGTAGCCAACCCATTAAATACGTGGACCCTATATCTATTTCAAGAGGTATAAGTGTTCACTTTTTATAGCGGTCCATACAATTTCAAAAGTTTTCGAGAGATGATCATGCAATTTAACCTTTATTTTATGATATGCAAATGTCCTTATTGTTTTTTATTTATATTAACGTTAAAACTTAAACTTTGTATAAAAACTTAGTTTTGTGTATTAACTCAAATTAGTTAATTTAATACTATACTAAACTTTTTATACCTATTTTTTCATATCTTTTACATTGTTTGTGAAATAACCAAATTTATTTTTCATGTAAATATAATATTAGTTCTAAATAGTAAGTTTGAAGTTAATTTGATGTATGAAATGAGTGTATAAAAATGGAATTTGAATTATGTTTATTTTCTTGTTAGTATGAAATATATATTAGTAGTAGGTATGAATTAATATTATGTTATTAATGCTATTGTTCTATATGTATTAATGTGTGTATAGTATAATTAATGTGTGTGTCTTTTATATATTAATATGTATGTGTTAGGTTTAATTGTAACAAAATAAGTTTTGAAAAATTCCTAAAGCCATAGCAGAATTTATTCAAGTTTGGTCCATGTTTTAACCAAGTTTTAAGCCTCAAAATGAGCCCAAGTTAAGCTAAATTGCAGCCTAATCCATTAAGTACCCATAAAGTCAAGTTTAGGATAAGTTTGAACCCATAATTTGATCGAAAAGACTCCATTTTGCGCAGCTCCTCTTCCCATCCGAAAATCCTTTTTCCTTCTTTCTTTGTTTCTTTTGTTCTTCGTTTCCTCTCTATCTAAACTAGCTCAAAACTCTTAGTTGAATATACATCCAAAGTCCAAGAGTCTCTATAAGCCAAGCCTTATTCATGTAAATCTATGTATATATAAGTCTTTGTTACTCTTTCTTTATGCTTTAGATGTATTAGGCATGTTTTGTAAGTTTGAAGTTGTGTATAAATTTGAATGGTCTTATATGTTAATGAATACTAGGATGAGTTTTGATGATATTTAACTTGTTATATATGCTATAGAAGTAGTAATATTTTATAGCAAAGATTGATGTTGAAATTGAGTAGTGAAGTTTAAGGTGATGTGTAGAAGGGGGTTTGAAATGGTTGGAAGTGGTTAGAAGTGTAAAAGAGTGTAACAATGTGTTTAGAATGTTGTTTTATGAGTTTTGAAGTGTGGGAGTAATGTTAGAAGTGTTTGGTTTGTGTTGAAGTTAAGTAGAATGTGCAAAAGTTTGATAAAATGGAGTTTAAAAAATAGGGGAGTCCGTATAGGCTATTAGGAAGCAAATCACGAGTGTGATTCAAGCCTTGGTAGGCTTGGGTTGGACAAATTTGATGAATTACGGGCGTGATTTGTTCCTTGGTAGCTTCTAATGTAGGTGTTTTCGTGATCGCGGGCATGATTTTACAAGAAAAATCTATGTTTTGGGAAATTTTCATGAATCATAGGTGTGATCCATCCTTTGGTAGCCTCGGGTTGGTCAAAAACATAGAAACTCAAAAATCACGACCTTGATTCTTAGCTTGAAAACCATTTTATGACAGCTTTCCAAAAATCACAGTGTGACTGTGTTTTCCTTAACGCAATTTGTCTTGTAATTTAATCATAACTTTTTCATCTGAACTTGGATTTAGGTGATTCAAATTGTGTTGAAAATCTTGAAAAGAGATCTACAACTTTTATGTTTTGAGTTGTTACAAATTTCAAAAGTGTCAATGCTTACATTTCACTTCTTTCCAGCTGCTATAGTTTTTCTAAACAAAGTTTAAAACTTGTTTTGTTTGTTGAATGTGTGCTTGCTTGGGAAATGGGTCTTTTTACACTAAAATGAGATAGATTAATGACATTTGATGTGTAATAATGATTGGGTGATATAATTAAGCATGAATTAAGTGGATTTATAGATTTAACAAATAATTGAATTTCCATGATTTTTGAACTAGAATTAGTTATGTTGCATGTATAATTTAAGTATAATTGTTGATGTTATTTTGAATTTCTTGTTACAGTTCTTCAGTTGATTTTCCTCTAGGTGAAACTAGTGATTCTCTACTGGGCTGAAGTACGTAGTAGCTTGATTGTTGTATGCTAGGAATAGGCATAATTGAACTTAACTAAAATTCCACTTGGCTTAATATTTGATTGAATTGATTATCTATTACACCGTTTAATCTAGTTCGAGGAGTGATAACCTTGTCATGATGCAATAACACGGTAGTTAGGCGCTCTAACCTCAGTCATGATGCAATGATTCTACCATGATGCAATGGTACGCTATGATGCAATAGCAATTCTTTTATGGTTAAGCGGGTAATCGATGGAGAGTAATATCCATATAATGTTTGCTTACACTTAAGATGAAGTAATATGATTTAGTTCAATGTTTATGGGACGTGTGAACTGAATGATGTTATAGATTATGTTAAGCAAAGTTGAGTAACGGCTATAAACTCTAGATGAGATTACTTTTATTGAATAGATATAAGAGATAAAGGTATTCGGATTGCTTATATCAAACCCCTAAACAGTACTGTTACTACGACCCTTAAATTCCCAAAGCTCGATCTGGGGTTTGAATACCCACTATTGTTTTGTTAAATAAGAATTAAGCAAGACAATGACTTAATTGTTGATGCATTACATTAGAATAAGTTTGCTTGGCATTTCGCTTTTGTATTTGTTACTATATACTGGGCCTTTGGCTCACTGTTGCTGCTTCGCAAGTCTTGACGATGAACCATATGATGATTTGGGTTATGGGTTAGATTTTGAGAAGTTTATGGATGAATGGGGACGAGTAAGACCTGAGTGGCCTTGATTTTGAGAAGAAAGCTTGGGAGAAATCTTTTGCTTGAAAAGTATATACCTTTGTATTAATGGCTTGTTAGATAAGCCTATCTTGTAAAAGACTTTGAAGTCTTCTAGTTATATTTTCATAACAAGAATATGTTGTAAAGTTTTGTAGTGTCGTGTATTGACACAAACCTTTGTAATGGTGATGTATATGTATGTACGTATGTATGTATGGTATGGATTGCTCTTGTAAGCAATCTTGTTTTGTTATAAGTTGTTTATAAAGTTTTATAGTTCTAATCAAACAATTCTCATAAATGGTAATTTTAGGATAACCTTACATATAATATAATTATATGTGGTTGGGGACTCGGAACACCATATCTCGGGGTTTAGTGGGTCAGGTCTTTACAGTTTGCCCTACCTATAGATATAGAAAAGATAACATATCATTAAAATTTTACTAATACCCTCAGCATTATTAACATGCATAGACTATTCCTTTCATATGAAAAAAAAGTTCAATTTCACTAGCAGTACCTTAATTTTTTAAATATAACGAAATTATACTTAAACAAAATTTTAGCTTACAAATTTATCTTAACTTTTTTAATTTACACTCATGGTGTTTTCGCCAAAATCCGACCAAAAGCTTAGTGATATGCTAACATGGTAGAGAACATATATTAAAAAAATAATAATTCTTTTCTCTTTTCTAGTTAGCATATTTATTGTTTATTTCTTTTTTTTTTTCGCTTTTCCATCTCTCTTTTGTCTTTCCTTCTGCACTACTGTTTCTTCTTCCTCTTCTATGTGTAAGAACCAAAAAAATAATTTTATTATTTTCAGCTGGTTCCATATGCTTCACACATTAATCTCTCTCTCTCTCTCCCTCTCTCTGAATTAGAACCTCCATTCAAACATAAAATGGAAAACATCCTAAAAACACCTACTTCAAAAGCCTTTAAAACACGAATCTTTGGTTAAAAATTCTTAACATTTTCAACCCCATTTCAACACCCAAAATAGGGTTAAAAAATAAAAATTAAGAAAAATTTGGATGAGAATAGAATATATAGATAGAAGCTTTCCTTCACAAGAGCATCAACAAAATCAAACCCAATTAAATAACAACAAAAAAACAACACATCCTTAAAGAATTATTATCCTAATTTCCCAAACCCTAATCCCTTACCTTATTGTTGTCCCTACAAGCCAAACCTTCAAATGTGTCTCTGTCCAAGTCTGTAAAGATCTCAACTTTACCCTAATTCTGGAAATTGTTCTCGATTGATTTAAAAACTCTAACCTTAATAAGTGTTAGAGGTTGGAGGTGTTGTCGACCTATTCAAACTCAAAGCAGCAGTGGTGGTTTTAGTTTCTACGTAGATTGGTGTGGCATTGATAGGTACTACAAAGAAGATGGTATTAGTGGTGGTGTAGTGTCATCCGGCCGTGGGTTGTTTCTAGGTAATGTTTAGTGATGATGAGGTGGCTTGCGGAGGTTAAAGATGACTTGGCAAGGTCTGGTTATTGGTTGGTGAATTTAGCTTGGTTCAATGTTGTGGATTTATTAAGTACGCGAGAGGACCTATAAGCAATAGAGGATGATGTTTTTAAAAGAAGGTTAGAAATAGAAAACGAGGAGATGAAGAAGGAGATCCTTCAATTGTAGATGTCGATGGATGTTCTGGGGGTACTTTTGTGTAGGGGTGTACAAAAAAACCGAATGTTTAGGATAATCGAACCGAAACCGGGAAACCAATCCGAAAAAAATGGTCAACCGATCCATCAGTTTCAGTTTATGATTAGTATTTTTAATTTTTCAATTTTCGGTTTTGGTTTCGATTTTTAGATTCTAGAAACCGATGGATTCGATTAACCGATTTGTAATTATAAATATATATAATTTATAATATACCCATATAATTATTTTTTTAGCGTTATCAATATGAATTATGTTAAAATGAATTATTCAGGTAAAAAGAAACAAATGCATATATGTTTGAAAATTGGAATGGTGGTGTTTGATTGAGATTTTGTATTGAGCTCAATTGATCAAGGTTGATAAAAACACATGAGTAAAAGGCTATTATGATGATTATCTTAATGCATCGATATATATTAATACTATTTTATATGTCTTATATTCTTAATTTATAGTTTTTAATATAATTATACAAAAAAAATACTCTAATTTTGTTACGGACATATTGAAAATATGGTTAATTGCAAAATTTGCACAACCATTATGTTAAACAGTTAAAAATTCAAAAACCGAAAAAATTAACCAAAAAAGGTTAACCGTTCAGTTAACTTTTATAATGGATTAGTTTAGAATCAGGATATTGAAAATCCGATTATTACGGTTAGGATAAAAAAATAGGGCCACGAACTGATTAACCGCACCGTGAACACCCCTACTTTTGTGTGTTGGATATTTTGATTATGGTATCGCATATTATTGTCTAGTTTTGGTTGGTGCCACGTAGAGAGAGAAAGAAGAAGGTAGGGGGAGAAGAAGAGAGAGAGAGAGTCAAAAAATAAAAACAAAAACAAAAAGTCAACTAAGAAAGAGAGAATTTAATTTTTTAATATAGATTCTCTACTATGCTATTATATCATTGGACTTTTGACCATTCTAGCCAAAAGTACTATGGGTGAAAGATTTAAAAAGTTTAAATATTTTTGTGAGTCAAAATTTTGTTTATTTACACAACTATTATATCGAAAAAATTCGAGTACTATTAAAGAAATTAACTCCAAAAAAAAAAAAAGCAAACAATGTTATTAAGCTAGTAAAAATAATCATAAATTTTTTTATTAAGTATTAAATTGATCACTTTAAAATACAAGTAACAATTTGAAGTTTTTTAAAAGTTCAAATACCGAATTTGATATTTCCTCTTATTTTAATAAAACTATGTATAGTAAGACTTATTTTCTAAGGTTTTCTATAGTTAGATTTTTATAAAATTTTGGGGTCATTAGTTATTTCTTTTTATTTTAATTTTTAATAAATATCATACTAAATAGAAAGTATTTAAGATATTAATGACATCTAGATATTATAAAATGAAAAAAAAAATAGATAAAGCAAATAAGTTAAAGAAAAGAAGTTTTTAAGTAACTAATGTAACACCTAGAACTCATCAATATAAATGCTTTAAATATAATTAACAAATGAATCAAGCTACTCAAGTTTAGCAGCTCGACTTAGCTTAAACTCAATTAATAAACTAGTCGAGCTTGAGCTTAAACTTAAAATAAAGCTCGTTTATTTAAATAAGTCAAGCTTGAGTTCCAGTTTAAGCTTGCAAGCTAACTTGCATAAAGGCTTATGAAGAGGTTCATTAACAAGCATGTGAACAAACTCATTAATAGATTTTTGAGTTTTATACTTATAATAGATACACAAATATATAACTAAAACAAAAAACCAAATTTTATTTAATATATGTATATATGTATTTTGCAGCTCTTATTTATAAGTTTTAAGTTTTTTTTTTTTAAATCAACATATGATAAATTTGAATGGAAAATAACAAAACTTGAGCTTGAAATAAAACTCATTCATTTAAACAAATTAAGTTGAACCTTGAATTTAGGAGTCAACAAAAAGCTATCTCAAATAATATATTGTTGTCAGGAGCACATTGGAAAGCACCTTCATATAAACAAAACAATGTGATCAATTGTAAGTATTTTCGAAAGTTATATTACTACTCGATAAGAACATTGAAAAGTTATATCATTACTATGTTGTACAGGAAAAAAAAAGTAGTTTTTGGCAAAGATTCCCACATGTCACTTCATGCAAGAAAGAATATTGTTTTATCCTTTATTTAATGTTATGATCAAACCTACTCCGATTGTTGCTTTTGTTAAGTTAATGATAGTCGATTAGCGATAAATTTCACTAATGGTGCTTTAATATTTTGAATATAATAGAATTGTATCTAAACAAAATTTTTAGCTACAAAAAATAACTAAAATTTTTAAAACTTACTCCCACGGTACTTTTGACAGGAATTCAACCAAACTTCCAGCAATATATTGATGTGGTAAGGAATTTATATTAGAAAAATATATATGTTTCCTCATGGTATATTGTTTTTTTTTCTTTTCTTTTTTTTCCCTTTGCCCCCTCTCTATCTACCCTCTTCTTCTTCTACTTTTCTTCCTCCTCCTCCTCCCCCATTAAAAAAAATTAAAAAAAAACCAAATTAAACAACCTACATAAAAAATCAAAACAAAAAACTTAAATTAGTAAAAAGCAACACAAATGCACTTGCTTTAACTAGTGGAAGCTTTAGCAAGTTCTTGAATTTCTCATAACCCTTTCGATTAAGCCCATTAGCAATTTCATCGGTTGACAGATCAAAGGGTTTAGACTTTAATTTAGTTTCTTAGTTAGGGATAAGGTTTTTTTTTTTTTCATGTTGAATTAGGGATTTTTTTTTTTATCAAGATTGAACTTTTCTCCATTGGGTTGATCTGAATTGGTTGCTTTTTACATATTCGATATTATCTCAAACCTAAAGCACCTCACAAGCCCACATCCATCTCAGCTACTTCCCCAACTAGCTAGCTCACTAATTTGAACTCAGTGAAAACCAAGCTCCATCATGAACAAAAACCAAATAGCATGACCCCAAGCCTCATTGGAACCTCACAATCTCCATCAAAACTCAGTCCTCCACCATCGCTCTCACCAAATGCCAAGGTCGAACAACCACTCAAATCAAGTCAACTTAGACACTATTTGAACCAGTGCACAAAATCGACACACCAAACTCAACATCTCTTTACCACAATGTTTGATTGGACTTGATCCAGACTTGGACTTTGTACGTGTGACTCGAACAAGGAACCTACATTTGAACTCCTATCCTCTATGTACCTAATGGTATTTTTCGACAAAGTTTAAGTACCAAATTCGACATTAATCTATTTTCTATTCTAACTATCTTTTATACAATTTTCATGTATTTTCAATCTAGTGATTGGTTATTCGTATGTAAGAGTTTTCTTGCTACTTGTCCATCCATATGTAGAGCAAATGGAAAACTAAGTATCTAGTAATTGAAACCTACATTCAAGCAGTACATTTGCATATCCTCATCAAACTATAAAGAAATTATGAAAAGCTTAAGCATGATTAGAAATTAAATATATATATATATATATATTGGCATCAAATCGACAATGTTGGGATATTGTTAGAATTTACTATATTTGATTTATTAATATTGTTATTTATACGTGTGGTTCTTATTGCTTGTTAAAGATAAATGCTAATATCAATGTTATTTAATGTTGATACACAGACAATGGTGGTTTTAAAAACCATACTATATTTTTATGGATGTATTAACAGAATAAAGAAAATAAACAAAAAGAGGAAAGATGAGCACACATCTAAATAATGATAAATGATAACACATCAATGAAGAAGGCACATCTTTTGCTAGTGTAGATTTTACAATTGACTCACTTATATGAAATATATAACATCAAATGTGGCAATAAGTTTGCAAATGCAACATTCGATGATAATAAGTACATGCATATTGCTCACAATGCGATTGTACATCAATTATTGTCTATAATGTGGCAATAAGCAGCAGCAGAACAGCAGTAGTAGTAGTAAGGGTTAAATACAAAAAGGTGACGTATGCTTTTACCTTTTTACAAAAACATGACCAATGTTTTTTTTTTTTTTACATTTAAGTGACCTATAATTTATTCTATTTTGTTTCCATCCGATCTCCCATTAAATTAACACATAGTAAGCATTTGTGAACCTAAAAAGAAAACCTTGAACGAAACCTTGAAGAGAGGAAAAGTTATGACTACTTATTAAAACTGGCAAGAAAATTAAACGAGAGCAAAAGGAAAAAAGAGATGATCCAATTGGAATATGTACAAGGAAGCTCCAATCCATGAGTCAAATTCAGTTATAGTACCGATGCTTCACGTAGCATTGACTTGGTGAGTGTGTCATTATGGTATGGCTTCGTGTTTGCAAATGGTTGTAAGTTTCACCGGAGATGGATGAGTTGATGGCTAGAGCTAGAGTCAACCGCGATTGATGTTTGCTTGGAGTAATTAATGGATTCAGTTTAGCGATTTAGTTCACTAAGGATCGTGGTTGTTCAATATGTGCATTTGTTGTCTTGTGGTGGCTTGCCAGTCTCGATTTGGTGCAAGTCCAAGGTGATGTGTGGGTTTTAGGTTTTGATCTTGGGTTTTTGTCTCGAGTGCTTAGTATGTTGATGATGGTTTTTTACTATACGGAGACATAAAGGCATTAAGTCAGCCAATTGATTCACTATTCTCATAGTAATCCTATAAATCCTAATGAATTCCCATATTTGGTAATTGGTATAACTTGGGGAGTAGTGGTCACCGTTTGTATAGGTTCTTGTTGTTGTGGCAATCCATTTTATATCATTTTTGCTTGTCTTCTTTGAAAGAAAAAAATTCAAAATTTTCCTTTCCTCTCAGTGATTGCATTCAAGGTTGTCTTTTTTTTTTTTTTTTCCTTTCTAGATTTTGTTTGTGTTCATTAGATGAAAAAAATTCAAACTTTTTTCTTTTCTCTTCAAGATTTCGCTCAAGGTTTTCCTTTTCTTTTTTTTTTTTTTGTGGGTTCAAATGTGATTGCGACGTGTTGATTTAATGGGAGACTGGATGGAAACAAAGCAGAGAAAATTGCAAGTCACTTAATTGTCAAAAAAAGATAACATGAGTTATGTTTTTGTAAAAAGAGCAAAACACAAGTCACTTTTTGTAATAATAATAATAATAATAATATCACCTTCGATTTATGTAATCCTTCCCCACTGTATTTCTTTTTGCTTTTTCAATAAAATAATTTATATTTAATACATAATATTAAATCCATACTATTCAAATGATAGATGGCTTTTCAGTTAAACTCACCTCTTTTTCAATAGCAAGGGAAGATTCTTATGTTGGAAAATGATACCAATATAATATTGCTAATGGAATAGACTCCAAACTTTACAATTATCCCTTCTTTGGGTTAAAGTTTTTGTCTTTCTATGCATTTCAAGGCTTTTCATTAATTAGTGATGGTAGGTTTTTTTTTTTTTTTAAAGAAAAAATTATCACAGTGGAAGGATGATGTTAATTAACATTAATTGTCCCATGGCTATTGTAGAGAGCTAAATCTTGACTATAGATGTCAAAGTATAGTAAAGACTTACTTTTGACTCTTTGGATTAAGTGATCGGATCTAGATAGTGAAGTCCATGAAATTGGGATGATTAAGAGAGATTTGACATGTTGGCTTGGAGCAAGGCCCGTTAGACTAGATCAATCCATCAATTCTTAACCTTTATCATGGAGCTCATGCACTTTATAGAAATCGTCCATGGGATAGATGGCTCATGTAAGAGCCCATCAATAGGAGGACTCATCTTGCCCAAATAAGGTCAGTATGACTCAATGAACATCATCAAGAGTGAAGCTTTATAAATATCTAAAGCTCCTCCTCTATAACAATGGAGTAGATGCTATATAATTCCTCCACCTGTCACTAGTACGTTTGAACTCCATGAGATTATCTACTCCTCCTTTCTACGATCTTTCATCTAGTAATTCCTTATGTGTACTTCTACGTTGCTCCTTTGAGGTCACATGTTAAATAAGGCATGTTGTGTATTGTAGGCTTTGCATATTCAATGATATGGTGAATCTGCCCTTAATCAACTTCAATTTTCACTATGGTGTAAGATTTATCAAAAGAGTTGTTGGTCACATGATGGAGGTTTTGTAGAAATAAGAAAGAACATTAATCCCAATGTAATTAGTTTTATTGAGTTTGAAAATTTTCTTGTTGACATAGACAAGTCACCAAGCACATAAGGTGGTTTTACCATGGTTGTTTTGTGTTTTGTGGAATGCGTAGCTTGCGGGGAAGAGGTGAAAGTGTCATGGGTTAGAGTTTTAGAATGAACCGATGCGACACTTGATGCTCTAATCCCACTTAAAGAGGCTAAGTTCAACCTAAAGAAACAGAAGAACCTAGAGAGAGAAACTCTAAATGCAACTGTATTCACTCAATGCCTAGATATTTTACAATGAAGGGAGTTTATCCTATATATACAAGTAGCCTCTTTAAATGCATGGCCTAGATTTATCTTAAACGGTTACAATCAAGCCTTACCAACCCGTGGTAATTACATTCACTTATCCTATCTAATATGATACAAAGTTCTGGACATTCTTGGGATCTTCCAGAGTCTTCTAGAACTTTCTGGAATCTTCTTATCCTTTGAGTCGACATCAAATGTAGACCTTGCGTCTTTGTCTCACTATTGGGCTTTTAAGAATCTCATAAATTTGGTCCCACCTCTAAGGTCCATGACATTCTCCCCTGCTCAATCTAGCAACGCCTTCATTGCATCTTCCTCATGGAACTTTTGGATCTTGTCTTGAAATTGCCATAAAGCCTTAGCAAGTTCCCAGCTTGTTTCACTTTTGGGTAGTCCCTTCTATACTACCATTTATTCATGTCTCGGTTGTTGCCCTCAAGTTGCACATGACAGTTGGCTATGATGTATGCAACTTCCTTATCATATGAGTCCCTTACCCTAAGCAGGGCCCTCTTAGATTTTGACCTTATTAGGTCCTCTTCATCCTTGTGGAAAGGCTTCAGCATACTTATGCGGAATACGGGATGAAACTTCAGTTAGGATGGTAGTTTCAACTTGTATGCAACTCTACCCACTCGTTTCACAATTGTAAATAGTCCTTCATACCTTCTCATTAGCCCCTTATGTGACTGGCCCTTAGTCTTTTGGATGAGGTGTAGCTTTACAAGGACTTGATCTCCCACCTGATATTCTCTAAGCCTTCATTTCTTGTCTGCAAACATTTTCATTCTCTTGATGGCCTTACTGGAGTGAGCCCGAGCTAAATCCTGATTCTCTTACCATTTTTTAGCAAATTTGTATGCCGGTAGGCTAACTCCTATATAACCAAAGGTAATGTGTTGGGAGTTAATGGATGCCTCCCTTGAACTATCTCAAATGGCCTCTAACCTGTAGATTCATTCTTTTGTAAGTTAAAGGGGAACCGTGCCATATCTAGCAATTTAACCTAATCTTGTTGGTTAGCACCAACAAAATGTCTCAAGTGGAACTCCACCAATGCATTGACTTGCTCTGTCTGCCTGTCAGTTTATGGATGAAGATTAGTTGAAAAGTTTAGCTCTCACCCCAGCAATTTGAATGATTTTGTTAAAAATCTCCCGTGAACCATCCTTCTCTATCACCCACTGTGTATCACGGGAGTCCCCAATACTTCATTATATGTCTTAGGAACAATCAAGCTGCTTCATTTGCTGGTAACTGTTTTGTTGCTAGAACAAAGGTAGCATACTTAGAGAACCGGTTAACCACCACCATTATTGTGCCATATTCTTTTGACTTTGGTAAGCTCACGATAAAGTCCTTAGAGACACTCTCCCAAGGTTCTGGGATAGGGAGAGGCTCCAATAGCCCTGAGAGTACTCCTAGATCTACCTTATCTAGTTGACACATGGGACATGTTCTGGCATAACTCTCCACATCATCCCTTATGTGAGGCTAATAGCATCTTTCTTCCACGAGGGCAACCATTTGGCGCATACCTGGGTATCCCACCCACTTTGAATCATGGAATTCTTTAAGTATTCCTCTCCTCAAGTGGGGCACTTGAGGCACATATATTCTACGTCATTTTGTGTAAATAAACCCGTCTTCTTCCTAAAACTTCATAGTCTTGCCCTCCTGGCATTGACTCTTTAAAATTTTAGCTGGTTTATCATGTTCTATTCTATCTCGAATGTGATATAGTAGATCGGTCTCAAGTTTCCTGATGGCTACTAGTTCCACCCTTCGACTCAAAGCATTAGCTACCACATTTGTTTTCTTAAGCTTATACTCTAAACTGTAATCAAACTCTGCCAAGAAGACTTGCTATCGAGCTTGCTTAGGCAAGAGTTTCCTTTGAGTTTGAAAGTAGCTAGTGGCTACATTATCTATCTTCACCACAAATCTTCCACTAAGTAAATAATGTCTCAAACACAGAGGAATGTACTATAACGGTCATTTCCTTCTCATGTACCGAGTATCGCCTTTCCGTCTCATTCAACTTTCGGCTCTCAAAGGCTATCGGTATCAGAGTGGAAGTTTCCAGGTCCATTAGACCACTTAGATACTACTCAGAGTGCTTAACTAGTGGATAATTCTTGTTGTTGATGTGGTTTGTATAGGTAAAGCTCAAGCAGAGTAGCCACCAGAGAGAAGACATTGCCACCGCTGTGTCGTAAGTCAAGGATACAAGATTTTACCCTAATTTTTTACCAACTTAGCTCGTGTGGATGAAGCTCAAGCGGAGCAACCTCCAGAGAAGGATATCGTTGCCAAAGAATAGCTATATCGCGAGTTGGGGTTGAAGCAATAATTTATGCTTAAGCCTTATCGTTGACTAACTCAATAAGAGGCGATCTTAGAGGACTGAGAATGGGTTGAATGTGAGAGGAAGCTTGTGGAATCCCAAAACCTTAGTGAGATGACTTTGTGTGAGTTGACAACAAATATGGACAAGCGTTTAAGAGCTTAATAATAGGTAATGGTAGCCGCAGATTTGCCTCATGATGAAGGCGTCATGAATTTAAGAGGGGGAGAATGTCATAGTCCGAGAGTTAAGGATCTTGTGAGAGTGTTTAACTTGAGCATATAGTATTGTGAGTGGTCAGTAAAGAGTTTGTTTGTGGTTTTGGTCAACTCTAAAGGCATGTCTAGCCTATGAACAAACGTTGGGAGCTAAACTGCTCTCCTGATAAGGCTTTGATAAGTCGAAACTAGTTGAGCCTCCAAATATATGGATGATTGTGATAAAGCCAAAAATGCGCTCCTTATAAGAATGTGAGACTTGAGACAGACCTAGAAAAATAGAAAAGATATGATTGGCTCACTATCCAGATTGGTATTAAATGATGATATGAGGGATAGTTTAGCACCATACGGAAACTCTTTGAAAGCGAAACTCTCGTACCTTGACAAAAGCATGTGAAAAAGTTTGTTTTTGGTTTTACTAACGTAGTTAGATTCTTATTATGATTGCGGTTGTTCAATAACCTTTGTTTTGTTAGAAAATTCATGATTGTTCTAGTTTGCGTTATGCTCTATTATGTAATATTGGTAAAGACAGCATATGGTCCTCCTTTTATAGCTTTTGTACCCTTGCGGCTTTTAGTGTGTGCTAATAGCCTTTATTTTTTTTATTTGGGCATCAATATATAAAACTGATACTTTACTATATGATGCCTTATTATTTGGTTAAGATTTTTTTTTAAGCTATAGAGGCTTTGTATATTGTAGAATTGATAGTAGAGATTTAATAGCATGACTTATTTTATATAATTGTGACTATTTTATATAATATGTTTGTGGTATAAAAGCACACATTATAATGAAATATATACTACATAGCAACCAAACTCCAGCTCCAACACCTAAATTAACAAACATAAAACTAAGCTTCATGTCATGTAATAAAGAAAATTGTTACCTTGAGGATTCACAAAAGAGATGAAAATGGCTTTGAGTGAAGTGTGGTGTTACTAGCTAAGATTAAAGGATGCAAAGGTGCAAGTTTCTTCTACGTTTGTGTGAGTGGAATTAGGGCATCTTACAAATGAAGCTTTATGGAGTTAAAGTTTTTTATACAAAAAGAGAGAAGAGGAGGTAGCTTTGAAGATCGATTTGTTTGGATTAGGGTTGATTTAGGTCTCAAGAAAAAATGAATGTCTATTAACTCGATTGTGTGTATGCGAGATTAGAGCTTTGTGATCATGCTAGAAAAAAGCCATGGCCTATGGATGCGTATTTGGATTAGGATTTTTTTAGGGGTAATAAAGGATTTGGGAAAAAAATTGATGTTTCTAATATGGTTGTCGAACTCGAGTTTCTCCTTAGAATCACGGGGGTGTCTATAGAATCAGAACATAAAATTATAAGATTCTATAATTAATGTCAATTTGCTTATAAAAACTAAAGATTTACTTATTGTACTAATAAAAATTTAAATGAAGTTAATACTATTTCACCAATCATAACTCACATACCCTCATTAATATGTTTAATGCAATTCATATAATTAAAGTAATTATTTACATTTATTGATGATTCATGATCTATAATTATTAAGATGTATTGCAAATCATTTAATATAACGTATGATAAGGTAGTAATGAACATTTTCACATTCATTATATATTTGCTCAAAAAATCATTACAGTTATAGAAAATAAATTACATACAGAAAATTTTTAATAATGGGTTAAAATATAACACTCTATATGCTTGTTTAATTTTCATTCAAATTATTCAAATATATTAGAGTATATAGCTCAAAAGAAAATAACACTCTAAAAGAAGAAAAAAATGAAAATAAAGGGAAAAAAAGAAAAAAAATATTTTGAATGCTAGTTGAATCAAAATCTCATGATCAAGTCATAAACTCATAGAAACGTATTAGTTGACTCTCAAGTTTGACAACCATGTTTAATTGGCACGAAAAAAATATTCATGTGGCCTAACTAACAATAAGTATGGATAGTACATGACGAGGTATATTTTGAGTTAGTCATTTGTTAATTAAAAGAATCAATCCATGTTAACTAATTGCAAAATACAAAAATACATGTTACATATTTTTAATTTTCCCCTTTTCTCAGTTTTCAACTTTTTTCCTTTTTTTAATTATATATAAAAAATAAAGCTTATCTCTTAAAAAATTCAATCTCTCCCTCTCTTTCTCTTAATTTTCCAAAGTCATTTTATGTATTATAATATTTTAGTTAATTAAGATATATGCAATAATCATGTTAAATAAAATAATTATTTACTAATGCCTAGGCAATAACATGTGCTATGCTAATATCCATGTAGACAAAATTTGGGGATAGTTTATTGTATTTTTAAAAGTGAGATTTCAATATATCATATAAATTATGAGAGCAGTTGATATAACTTATTATTGATAAATTTTCATAAAGTTCCTTAAAAGTTATATCCTTGTTATGTTTTGAAACACAATCAAGTGAAGGTTAATCAAGGCAATGTTTTCAGAAAAACATCATCCATACATGTACATATAATCCATATACATAATTTAAGCAATTCTATATTTTAGGGCAATAAGAGAGAGAGAGAGAGAGAGAGAGAGTCATTTATGTTTTATCTAAATAGAAGAATAGTAATCATAATTGTTGATGATAATTTTTTGGTCCGACCTCTTAACATAAGTCTAGTTTACTAAATCCCTTTCACTAAAAGGAAAGCAAAACTATTTTCTCATCTACAAACACTATTTTCCACCATGCTTTTAGCATGTGTCCACTATTATCTAACTAAGGAAAGAGATGAAGAAGCATGACCTCTTTAAATCAATTAAGCCCATCATACATACCCCTCAACATGCAACAAAGAAGGGGGATTCAAAAACACTACTTTGTAATTCTTCCTACACATTACTTCAAGGGGCTTTTAGGACATAGTACTCCATTATCTTTTTTAATAAGCTTTCGACCAAACCCTTGGATAAAATAAGTGAGATAATTCACTATTCTATACCCTCTTTCGTTCAATTGTTGTCTTATTCTCCACTCTTGAGTTCTCCATTGATTTAAAGTCATAATGTATATGCTATGATAGCCGCAACACCTCTCATCTCACGTCTATTACTTGTGTAGGTTAAACTCTATTCGTGATATTTAAAGGTTTATTGGGCCAAATTTAAGAGATCATCGATGAGACGTATGCACCAACTATAATGATCTAAGCGCTAAAATTGTTGTTTAAACCCTAAAGTTATAGCTATTCAATATCTTTTTAGCGATAATATAAGAGTTATATTGATGGTTTTGACATTACTTATATATTTTTATATATTATGGCAAATTAGAATCACACTTTGGAAGCTAGAGGAGGTAAGCATTTCTAATTGTTCTCCTCTTAACAATACATGTTGGATTCCTAGCTCAGAAGTTAATAGAAAGTAAAGTCTAAGTTCTTATAAGAAGCAAAGGGAAGCACACTAAAACAAGAAAACTAAGAATTAGAAAAGGAATAACTTAAATGGTGAGAGAGGTACATTGTAAGTATATAGAAAATTTCCTATATATATGCATGTTAATTCATAAAAGAAAGATCATTACCAAAGATAGCCACTATAAATAGTTACAAAAATAGACAAAAACTTTTACAAGTAAATAGAAAAACAAAAGCTAGCCATGGCTCGAATGTTTAGAAGAACTTCATCCCTCGTTCCTCAACGTATTAGTTATGAGGATTTTGAGCCCCGTTTCAGATGGACAGAAGATCCGATGGCAAATATTTTGAAGATTTATCTCCCAGGTACAATCGCCCTTTTTTTTGAATTATTAATTTTGCACTTAATTATTTACTCCTCCTTATTTAATTTAATTTTGACTTAAATGAAAAATATTGAGTAAAGGGGTCGACAGGCAACTATAATGTCACGTATGGTAGATCAAAATTGTTCGGAATGGAATAGAATAAAATGAAATTGACAAAAGAAATAAGTTCAAAATGACAAATCCAAGAAAGGTAAATAGAGTGGAATTGAATGTCTATAAAGTGTATTTATCATAACTATCATAAAAAAAATGTAAATCATAAATATGTAATTGGATAAAATGGAAAATAAATTACATATAATTAATGGAACGTTCGAAAGGGAAAATTGAATTTCTTTCGAAGTTGAAATCGTACTGAACCTACAATTAAAGGTTAAAGGTAAGTTAAAGTCAAAAAACTTATTCCATACAGGTATATTTCTCCAAACTTGTACGTTAAAGCATATAAAATACTTGAACAACCTAGTGAAAATTATTAATTATTGATAATAAATGTAGCAATATTATATTTCTACTTTCTAAGTTAAAAATAAACGTATAAGTTATAACTCAAAGCCATCATTCTAAGAAACCTTAAAGCTTTCCTACTCTATTTCTTGGCCTCTTTCTAGTCTCAAGACTCATTTCTAAATCCATGGAGTGTATTATATTAGATAGACTTTAACCAAGGTAGACTATGAACAAATATTATGTCATATAAGGTAGATGTTGTATAAATATGATATTATGAAAACATTGACAAGTTTAGATAGTCAAATTTTTATTTTAGAAGTTTAATATTATAAAAATATAATACAGAATTTGACTAGTTTTACAAGATATCATGAAATCTACATTTATATAAACTGCAATTTAAAAACTTGCAAAACAGTATTTTAATGAATAAGGTACCGGTATTTGGCCAAAAAAAAAAAAAAAAGAATAAGGTACCGGTAAATTTTGATACTTTTACCCATTTTGTACTTGCTAGGGGAGAGTGCAGTGTAATTTGATATAGTTTGGATTTTATTTTAAATTCAAATCTAATTATATGATTTGGCTTGTAATTTTTTCGAATAAAAGAAAAATGGTTTCGTATAGTTCAATTGCGATTCAAACTACTTTTTTCATTTTTAAATTAATATATATTTATCGAGAGGTTTCGATTATATATTTCACATCACTAATGTAAATACAAATAATTATATTTGATATGACTTATTCATTTAAACATATATGTAAAACTTATAGAAGGAGAAAATTTTATTATCATAAAATTATAATTATATACTAGTCTCCTTCTCTTGAGTTATCAATTCAAGAGAATACGTTATCCTAATAAGGAAGGTGGATATTTCAATTCATTATGCTTCTAGTCATCATATCATCAAATTATAAACTAATAAGTAACTAAATAACAAAAGAAGACTTATTGATAAGATAAAAAGGTAATAATTTTCATAACACTAAAAACTAAAAACCTTAAATTATCTTATTTGTAGATACATCAAAACAATCAAAATATGATATGACCAATCTAATTTTATTCTCATATGGAACACATATCTAAATAAAAAAATTTAAAATAATTAATTTTTAATAAAGTAATTAAAAGAAAAATAATAATATATGTATGATTTTTTTTCTTTTTAAATGTAAAACGGTTCCCAAACAGAACCATGAAGTATCTACTACTCATCAGGCCAAACGGCATATTAAACCGTTTCAAAAAGTCAATCACGGTTCGTTTCGTTTGATCCAGTTGGTGGCTGGGTTTGGTTTTTTTAAGAGTCCTAATGCCCGCCCATTCATAACTAGTACATATGAAACTAACAAGTATATTAGAATGTCTCTTGTTTTATAATAAAACCTATCTATGTGCTCTTATGTTTTTGTAAGTTGTCATTAATTTACATGTCAAAAGTAACTTAAACCTTTTATATATTGAGTCATGTAAGGTTTATATCTTATTGGTTGTCGGATTTTTATCTGTATCGGATCTGTATAAGTAATTTATCAATACCGGATTAATATAGTTCAGTAGCAGCTCAATTTAATCAGTTTATGAGTAAAATTGTTAATTTATTATTATTATTATTATATATGTATGAGTTCAGTTTGAAAACGAAACCAAATCGACTATCCAAACGGTGATATGGTATAATATTATGCAATGTCCAAGAAAGACCAAATATTCCTATGATCATGTACCTTGTTTAATCTTTTTACGAGACATGTGATGATAATTTGCCTTTGTTAAAATATTTCGATTCATGAACTACTAGCTGGCTCCTATCAAAAGAAAAATACTAAGGTCTTATGAAGAGATCCATAAAGTTCTAGATTAAGAGGGAAAAAAAAAATTAGAAGTGTTCAAGCAACTATTAAGAATAAAATCTGATGAACTGATATATTTATCTTTATTTTCTATATTAAGAAGTGTTCAAGCAACTATTGGTCGTCGATCCTAATTTAAATAAGAATCTAAAGGATTTGAAAACTTAACATCACACCAAGTATAATTTTTTTAAAAATTAATTAGGCTCCTCATATTTTTCTTGTAATCCCATGGATGTCTCTATATTTTATCTTAAAATTTAGATGAGACACGTATTTGGTTTGTTATTTACCTATCTTTTTTTTTTTAATAAAAACCATATGAATTAGTGTGAATGTTCCTGCAAATGCACGCCATTTGGTATTCTTCTTGCATATGCGCATGACAGATGATTGTTTCTTCTAATTGAGATAATAATACTGATTGCTGTTTTATTCTTTACGAAGGATTATTATGGCATTTAATTTACTATAATAGAGATTCTATAACAAATCTTTATTATAAAAAAGAAAATGAATGGAATTGATCTTTCTCAAAAAAAAAAAAAACTTTTAATTAAATAATAAAAATAAAAAAATAAAAATTATAGCATTACTCCATTCAATGGAGATTAAAGATGTTAGCATTATACATCTTGCGCAAGTATACATTGGAAACAAGTCATGCAAAAAAAATTTAATTTAGCAATGCTTCAAGTATGATATATGTCCAAAAAAATTACTCAAGAGCACTCCCTGTTGCACATTTAAAAAACTAGCATTCCGTGATCAAATAACAAAAATACAGTTGAAATAATAAGACATATAAAGTGGGATTTCAAATTGAAAGATATGGGAGTGATGGTTTTAGTTGCCTGCATAAAATGTGGCATACGGAATTTATGCAAGTGAATATAAAAGTGATTGCAAGGGTAGTTTTTAATAATTCAATTATTATTGATAACTTTTAGTAGGGTGTTAAAGGGAAAAAAAAAAAAAAGGAAAAAAATGTATTTGTTTAATGATATACATTATAATGGGAGAGGGGGAATGAAACCCGATGCCTCATTTTTCTTTTTCAACCATTACAATGGGAGAGAGGGCAATCAAACCTGATTTTTCTCACCTAAGACATCTTGCTTTATAAGGTTATGGTGAGAAACATAAAGTTTAGATTTTAGACTTTAGATTATAACATTACTCCTTTATTCAAGGTACTAATGACTTGATCGGATATAAATACAAGCACATCACTTATCATCAAACATTATAAGAAATTAAAATTACACTTTAAATTCTTATGAGTTTATTTACGCCATAACTAATAATTTGGAAAGTATAAGTGTATCCATATTTGTATTTTTTTTTTTTTCCTTTTGGGTGGGTGGGGGGCGGGGATTTTGCCTTTTCTTTTCTTAATTATATAGACACTTATTTTTCTTCTCTCAATCTTCCATGTGTTTTCTCGCTTTAATGAGTTAATTACAATACACTTAATATTCCGACCTCAAAAGTTAAATTGGCTTATAAAGTATTGAGTACGCAACAAAAAGAAAATCAACGATTTGATATGTTATTCCATGGAATATATGGAAAGAGAAGCTCAACAAATCCAGAAAACTAAGAATTGAGAAAGGAATAACTTAGATGTTGAGAGAGGAACATAATAGCCGTATGGCAATTTGCCTATATATGTGTGCGTGTTAATTTCTTGAAGATGATCATTACAAAAAAAAAGCCACCAAAATAGGGAGAAGGCAAAAAAAGGAAAAAAAAAAAAAAAACAAAGAACTTCCACGAGTATATAAAAATAGATAAAGTAAAAAAAATGGCCCGAATGTTTCGAAGAACTTCATCCATCGGTCCTCAACGTTTACTTTATGACGATTTGACCACCGTCGCAGTGGATGGAAGATCCGTTGCTAATATTTTGAAGATTTACCTTCCGGGTATAGTTACACACCCTTTCAGATTTCAATTTTGTTTTCGTTAATTACTATTTCCCCTTATTATATTTCTTGATCATAGAGGATTTTTCCCATTAAAAGAAACAGGGGATCGAAGAATGTTCCTTTGTTTTAAGGTCTAATTAGCAAACACATACATAGTAGCCCAAAAAACTCCCAACATAGATTAAGAGCTCAACAAGACCCATGAAGTTTTTTACATTTGTACCAAATTTCAATTTATACTAAAATTTAATTAAATTCGATATGTTTCAAATGAGTTATGTAAATTTTTTTAAAAAATTCTATAGTCCCGTGCTATCATTTAACCAAAATGATCCCTTAAATTATTTAATGACTCAAATCTATATTCATTCATGATCAAACCATTAAAATACATTTTATATAATCTTTTACATTAAACTCAATTATCAAAATCCATAGAAGTCTCTAATACTTTATGTTTGTATTATAAGTCCTATATAAATGATAGTAAAATACCAAGAAAGGAAAACTTCATTTTGATGAACATTATTATCACAAGCATTTAAATGGTTCACTTAAAATATAGGTACTTGATTTAATATTAAATAAATTTAGTGGATTTCAAGTAATATACTTTTCTGAAACGTATATACCATATATCCCCGCTTGTTATTATCTCTTGATTATATGAATTTTCTCATGACAAATAACATATGAAAATTTTAAATCCCATGTTTATGATAAATATATTCTGGAAAGACTGCGACAAAACGTTTGATGTACGCTATGAGCTTTATGGCTTTTAATGTAACTACAAAGTTGTGCATATTGTATTTTATTTTTATTTGTGAGGCTAAAAGAAACTCCAATCATATGGACATGTTAGCCCATGAACAGGATAATCTAAATTGTGTTTAGAATAATTAAAAAAAGTGAAAATCTACAATTAAATTTAAAGTGCTGGTTGAGTGTAAAGTGGAAGGTAATTTCAACAAAGAGTGATGACCACAAAACAAGAAACATTTCCATGATTATTATAGGATTTGGATCTATTTCCAATTATATTGATGACTTGGCCATAAATCTATCTATCCATTATTCCATTTCTCAACAAGCCACAGGTAGGGATGCAAACGGGTCGGGTTCGGGTCGGGTCATTCTGTCCCAAACCCGACCCGATTATAAAATGGGTGTCCCAGAACCCGACCCGGTTATTAGGAACCCGACCCGACCCGAACCCGACCCGTTAACATTGAAATAGTGAGTTTGGTGAGGAGGAGAGGGACGTATAGTGAAGCAAATATATATTTATCCTGGAAAAAATTTTGCTTTGAATACCTATATAGGAAATGTCAAGGAAACCGTGCATTTATGTATGTATGATTAGTCGAAAGTTGAAACGCATTGCGAATTGAGAATTTCAAACAGCAAATATATTTATCCTGGAAAAAATTTTGCTCACCGTGTCCCAACCTTAGCTTAAATTATAATAACATAATATGTATACATAAAGTAATGGTAACTTTTTATCTTATTTTAGGAATATTTTTTTTAATTTAACATATATTAAATGTCTATTAATCGAAACAGGCTGAGAATAGCAGAAGGTATAGCAAATATTTTTCCTATTTGTCCTTAACTAATTATGATGAGAAATGGCACTTCGTGAGCTTTGACCAATAAATAAATTAGTGATATCTGAAGTGGATTTGATAGCATCAAATTCTGTCCTCTCGAAACTACCACTTCCATATATTTGTTCTATAAATGTTTAGAGAAACATATTATATATAATATCTATTTTTTTTTTTTAGAAAATTAATTTTATACTCTGTTGTGTTGCATGGAAAAAAATTCCTTAAACTAAAATTTTTAATTTTTTTAATTAAATCGGGTCGGGTTTTTCCAACGGGTTATGAGTACATCCCAAAACCCGACCCTAAACCCTATAGGGTCTGACCCTATAGGGTTTTTAGCGGGGCGGCGGGCGGGTACCCTATAACGACCCGCCCCGGTTGCATTCCTAGCCACAGGTGAGGATCCTAGCTAGGCTTTCCTTTTTGATTTACCAATTTTAGTTCTCTCTCTCTTTCTCTCTTTTCCCATTATCCAGTATAGTTGTATGTATTTCCATAGCATGATTTAGTTTATAGAATATACCATTTGGTATAAACATATCACAAGTTTTCTATACAAAATTTAAGAAACTTTATATACACATTTGGTTGATTGGAATAGGATAATTATTCCTTTGTTTTAGGACTAGGAGCATTTTTAAAAAAATATAGGAATTTTAAAAGGTATAGCGATTCCTCTAATAAAGAAAAGAAATAAATATATCTTGTCTATTCCATATTATAAAGAATAGACATTCTTTATAATAGAATTTTCTACGAACCAAATAAAGAAATAGGTATTCTACGATAATAAAAGCAAAATATTTATTCCATTCTTATCAATCAAACATGTTGTAAGTGAATTGTTCAAACCATATTTATATCACTTGAAAAATCAATTAAACTGGATATTTTAAGTGAGGAATTGAAATATGTAATTCTATAAATATACAGTTGCAACAAATATCTATAACTTTAATTTATATCCTATACTAAGGAAATACTTGTGGAGAGTTTTTTTTCTTAAAGTAACTTTTGATCCCAGTTTAATCAATTGGGATGCTAGTAACTAATGTAACTAAAACAAAATAATATGAAAAATTAACATTGCACCAAGTAAATCCGTTTATAAAGGTGTTAGGCTGTCCCAATAATTTTCCTTTCTGTTATTTTCCCCATTACTAAATATACGCAAATGAATTGCTATTGGTTTTTCCAAGCTTTTCCCTTAGATAACAAACAAGTCCTACTTTTCTTCTCGTGATAAATATATTAAAAATCAAATAAGAAATTAAAGTTTTGATAATACTTTAAATAAAGAATTATTGTTTTGATAATACTTGAAATAAATTATACAATGTCATGCCCTATAAGAAATCGGCAAAAGAAGATACTTGTTTTGCATATTTAAAAATACCTAACATTTATAGGACATACATAAAATCAAAATCAAAATACTGCTTGTGATATGATTCATCCATTCAATTAAGCAATTTATAATTTACGAAATCGACAAGTAAATTTGATTATCCCCAATCGATTTACCCCTTTTATGTTTTCTTAATTTCCTTCTCAAATCTTGTCAGGCTTTTCGAAGGATCAAGTGACAATGACTCCCGGCACAATCCCTAACACCATCAAGGTGCGTGGGATTCGCCCACTTGAATTGAAAAATAGATACAGGCGCTTCGAAAAAGATTTCACCATTCCAGATGATACCAAGGTTGATGAAATGAGTTCAAGCTTCGACAATGAAAATTTCATCATTAAATTTCCAAAAGAAATCCCAGACGATCTACAAGACAATGTTCCTTTACAAACTATGCCGGTTGCAAAGGATGAAAAAAAACCAGGTGATGATCAAATGCATGATCAAATCCCGAGTACTACCCATGTAATGGTTTCTTCACCAAAAGATCAACGAGGTGAGCAAGAAGCTCCACCTAAGGTTATAACAAGCATTGATGATAAAAGGGTTGAAGAAAGAAAGGAAGTGGAGGACCGAATTCGACCGGAGTCCGAACCACGGGACCATGTTGGAGATAATTTGGCAATGTTGATGGAAAGTGAAGGGAAGAAGATGGACAAAGATCAACCCCTTGTTGAAAAAATTATGCCAAAAATGACGGAACCAGAACCGACGAGATTTGAAGATACAACAATGTTAAAGGACAAGGAAACTAAAAAAGAGACAGTTGATGAAGAGCCATCGTTTGTTAAAAATGTTGTTTCACCACCAAGGCATCCTGAGAGCGAGGAGGAAAAGAAACGCGGGGAGAGAATTCACGAGCCACCACTTGTTGAAGATGTTGTATCAAAAACAATAGAGGAGCACCTTCCAAAATCAGAAAAGCCATCGGTAACAGGAAGTGCTGTATCCTCGAGTACAACTGTAGAGCAACATGTTCAGAAGTCCAGTGGTGTAACTCAAGATGATACGAGGTTTAAGGAGGAGTATAAGAAGGAAGCCAAAGAACCACCTATCCTGGAAAGTGCAGTTTCGAGGACAGCAGAGCTTGAAATGATGAAGAAGAAACATGGCGGACTCTTGGAGCCTTCTAAGGAAGGAACTTCGGATGGCTCAAAGGATGTTGTGAGCATGACAATGGAAGACATCAATGTGGTGATGGCTGCTGCTAAGAAGACACTACAGCTTCAAGCATCAAAGCTTAATGAAGAGACACAGATAACAGTGAACGTCGCTTTAGCACTTTTCGATATTATTGCAGCAATTGGAGCCTATATTTCACACCAATCCAACATCCAAAGGAGGAGCCGGAACTAGCAAAAATTGATTATGATTATAAGAAGAAATGTTGTTGTTATTTTATCTGGTGTGTTGTGGAATAATGAACTTCAATAGTGAAGGTCAACAATGCATACAATTTATCCAAAACTATTTAGTCCGTATTTAATGTATTAATAATTGGCCATGTCTTATCCATATTCAATCCGTTTAAATTAATAATGACAAGCATGTTTAAGACAGCTATTAGAGGATTATGTAACTATGGTGAAGAGGGTGATTGGAAATTGGTAGAGAATAATAAGTACTAAGGTGATGGTAAGATTTGAAAATAAGTTCAAAATTGATATCATTAAAAGCTAAAGTTCACTCCTCAATTTCGGGAAATCAAAACCGTGTCCTCCGGCCTATCACCATCCTGGCATGTATGGACAAAAACATGGACTGAAAAATAGTCAAAAGCAATTATGACCTAGATCAATCACCGAACGGTGATATCATGACTAAACCAGGCTAAAATGGCTGTGCCTCACTTGTCAATTTTCTATGTTGTTATTTTCCAATATCCAAGTTCGTTGTATGTATATATATACACGCGCGCGTGCAGATGCACACACTTTAGTAACAAGAGAGTTATAAAAAGTACCGCCAACTTGGTTATAGAAATAATGCTCTTGATAACCTATGGAGACAACCTTATACCATTATTGCTACTACAAACCCCATTTAAGTAGAACTCTTGATGGTCTAATTTGAAAATATAGTAAAAATCTAATAGAGTTATAAGATCGAGTTTAAATTATATACAGAAACCAATTGGACGGCTAATTTCAAAACGTGAACTTAATGACAAAATTGCTAAGCAATTACAAATTCAGAGAAAATCTTCTCAATTCAATATCATATATGTCAAAATATCCATTGTCCTCCAAAGACAAGCCTAAAAGCTTATTTATACTATTACATGAAAATCTTAAAAAGATAAATAATAAATACAATATTGACTAATAATTATGACAAATAATAAATACAAATCTAAAAAAGGAAAATAGTAAATACAATTTGAACCAATAGTAACATAACTGACAAAGTAGGCCCGCTTAAAGACTGGTTAAGGCTAGCGGTGTAGCTAGTCAAGGACAACGGCATAGTAGCTTATCGCTCGCATCATTCTCTTCGATCAGTAAAGAACTTGACCTCGAGTTCTCGTTTTTCCGCCTTTTCCTCTTATTCTTCCTTCCTTTGGATCGTCTTGATTTATCCCATTTATCTCATCGTTTGATTATGATTCGCACCACATCATTCACTCTCACCAGATTAAAACTCATCCTTGAGTTTTTTTTTTTAATCTGTTTGCGTGCAATTTAGATGTATTGGAGTGATAACTAGACAATCATTTTCCATGTTGATATCCAGCGATATGATAGATGCACTCACTAATTCTAGTATTTCCTTTGGGTCATGATGTAAGTTTTTGGATAAATCACTGAGCTTCACATTTTTAATCTCATTCACTAGTGCACTGAATCTGTTGGAAGTTTCTTTAGCCTCTACCTCTTCAGTAACTATCAACATCTGTTTGTCAATCAATAGAGGCTCTCCATAACGACTTCCTCACCAACATAATCTTTGTAAGCATCAACTTCTTTCCCATTGTCCTCACCATCACTACTTCGAGCACTTTGATCTTCGAAGATTGAGTTACCATCTTGTTCCACCAATTCCTTTTTAGACACTTCTGGAATTAGGTTTACTAGTTCAAGCATCTTTGGAATTTTCTAAGGTATGGATTTTCTTATAGTCTAAGGGAAAGAACTCCCACTTCATTGGGTATTTCATCATAAACTAGGTCCTCACAAGCTCCTAGCCCATAAGGCGTCTCACTACCAAAAGTTTTTCCTACTAATACCATGCATCGCCCCGCAAACGACTCTTTACTAACTTTATCTTCATATCCTTAAAAACTCTCATATGGTCAAAGAAACTCTCAACTTCCTCAACCCAACCCAAAACTCATATAGATTTCCAGTACCATCAAACTAAAAAACAACATATTTAAATTGAAAAAAAAATTCATCTTTATACCTGAAATTGCTCCTGTCATATAGTCTTCTATTACCATGACCTCTTCTCCAAGCCAGATTTTCAAAAAGCTCATCTTCATCATCAGTATCATAAGTAACAGAACTGATGCTTGGATCGCCTTCCGGCCATATCCAATAATCTATCCTACTACTGTTGGTATTTGATCGATAGATCAGGTTATCAAAGCGCTGTTCCTTTACCGGATTTTCTAACATATGGTCTTCTTTACTGCCCTTCCTACCGATCGCCCATAACATAGGACTTCCGTACCCCGAACACCATCAGGAATACAACCGCCTTCTATTCTGCAGTCTATCGACATCTCCACAGGATTTTATTTGCCCTGATACCAACTGACGCAGCACGGAAGCATTAAATAACAGAAGCAAATTCGACGATTCATTTCAAACGTGAACTTAATCACACATTTGCTAAGCAATTGAAAATTCAAGAAAATCTTGTCAAAATATTCGTTGTCCTCCAAAAACAAGCCTAAAGGCCTGTTTATACTATTACATGAAAATCCTATAAAGTAAATAATAAATACGATATTGACTAATAATAAAGACAAATAATAAATAAAAATCTAAAAAAGGAAAATAGTAAATACAATTTAGACCAATAATAAATAGAAATAAATCGTGTGACATAACTGACAAAGTAGGCCCGCTTAAGGCTGGTTAAGGCTGGTTAAGGCCGGCAGTGTAGTTGGTCTATGACGACCGTGTAGTAGCTTATCGTTTGCATCAATACCCAATAACTCAGTATTATAATTTAAAAAAATAAATAAAAACATTGCTAAAGGGATAAGAAGAGAAAAGAAGACATGAATAAGCTACCATCTTTTTTACTTTCCAATAATATTTTTTCTTTTATGTTTACCATACTAGTTATGGATTTTATAACTTTTTATTAAATTTTATTCATGCCATATTTGCTGTGGAGATTAATATTATTTATTGTCTATTATATTTTAGTCCCAGTAAGAGATTTAATTTAACCATGTTTTTAATATATTATATGATGATAAAAGCAATATATTTATGTGTTTAAATGTTGTATAATAAATATGGTCTACAACATTTTCTATCAAATCTACATGCATCTTTTTATTTTTAAATGTATAGAAAATGTGTGTAAAAGATACCAGCTTTTCTTAAATTTATTATTAAAATTTGAAAATAGGTTAAAAAAATAAGGTTATGGCGAGCTCCAGATTCTAAATCAAGCCCAATAGGGAGAGTATGAATATAATATCAAAACCATGGTCGGGTTTGGTAGAACCCATAGGGTAGCAAGTCCGGTTTAAAATTCATATGACCTGTTCGAAACCCGACCCTGTTGCATCCCTACCTATACCCACCATAAACCTTGTACTTTATTACATAGAGAGTACAAGTCTCATGGTACCCTATTCTCACCCTAGAATCGGTGTACAATAAAAAAATTATTAAATAATATTAATAAATAAATAATACTTCATTTTTCATCTTTTGTTCAAAATTATCATATATGAGCTATCTTTTAGGAATTTTTATTTAGAAAATTTATACTATGTTTTTATGAAAGTACTTGTAATTTCTATTTTGGAAGAAATTTGATTGTATGTACTTAAACTTCTAAATTATATGGAAGTGTCATTAGTCTTTTTGAAGTTAATCAATACAAAAGTGCCTCAAAAGTTTTTTGTTTTAGAATTTGCTAAATGTTTAACAATTTAATCAATATCATGCAATCGGGTTCTAAAATATTTGTTACATAATTTAACCAAATCTACATATCGCTACTTACTCTCTCATGTGTATTACACATGGTGTGTATTACCTACTGAAGTCTTTTTTTCTCCTTTTTCTTATTTGGGTATGGGCTTCAAATATAGGTCTTAAAAGAACCTAGAGTCTTTCAGCATATAAAACAAGGCTTAATTCCTTTACAAAACAACTCATCTTTAATGTAATTAAGCTTACATAACCCCACCTAAACTACTCCAACTATGCTCATTCCAAGTCTCCCTCCTAAAAATTCAATTCGTGGTCATCATATCTTAGACCTTATTTTAACCCAAAAATCTAATCGATGGCCTTAAATTGGACCGAAAGCCTATTTATTAAAATCACCCTCTACAAGCTTATATTATAATCATGATATTAGAAGCTCCAAATTATTCGAGGTAGGTACCAAGTAATAATATTAGACTAACAAAGATCATTAACTACAAATAGCATAAAATAGAATAGCATAAAATTGTAGTGAAATGGATACGTAAGTATTACCATTTGCTTTTTCCAGGGCACATATTTACATAGAACGACATTGATTCCCGGTAAAGATTAGCACCATAAGAAAGACATGGCAGCTAGTGATTGTGTGTGTGTGTTGGTGGAACCAAACACGTAGAGGTTTCATGTATTTGTGGAACTCAAAACCCTCCGATTACATCCCAACCATCTTATTTGAGCGTAGTAAGTTGGTCTCAAGCCCAAAATCATTCGGGGCCGAGATTTAGTTGTAATAAGTACGCCAAGGTCCCATGCATTTGGATGGCACGTCCACGTCGCAAAGAATTCAACCAAAAAGCTAAGCCGAATTTTGGAGCCTTTGGCAAAATGTGGACCAGTATAAGATACAATGTAGGATATGGCCTCATTCGACTAGCCAACCGAACGAAACTCGATCCATCAAAGTCGGTCCTTAACCAAACTAAAGGGCAGTAGAACTCTTTTCCCTCACCTTCCTATCTCTAAGTTGCATCACGATTCCTGAAGTAAACTTAAGCATATGATCAACTCTTTAACTGCCCCACAACTCATGTATTTGCTTTAAATATATATATGTATGTATGTATTAAATACATCACTTATTAATACTCGAACAATCTATTATTTTCATAATATGAATAAAAATTCAACCAACGCAGCGTGAAAGCATAAACAGAAATCAACTCACCGGATGATTTCTAAAACAAACACAACGATTGCAAACAAGCAATCTCTATGAGAAAATTCTCTCAATAGGTTTCAAAGTATATCAAAATATCAGTTGCATTAACAAAAACCCTAAAAGACTATTTATAGCCTCAAGAAGCAAGATAGAAAACAACACAAATTAACTAAACATCGTGAAATGTAAGCTGGATCAAAGCCGCTAGCTTTAAGCTTCAACATCGGCAGCCTAAACATCAACACCAGCAACATTCATCTAGCTCGAACACCATCAACTTCAGTGAACTCAATGCCGATGGCCTAGACATTAATTTGGATGGTCTGTTTTTCATCTGCATCTGTATCTTTTTCAAAATGATATATGTAAATATGTTTGATTTGCATCTATATTTTATCTATATTTAATTTATTTGATCTTTTGATGAGAACTGTCAACTTTATTTTATTTATATCTATCTCTTAATAAATAATTTGTTAGAAAAAAATTTGAAAAAAGTGTCTGTATCTGCTTGAAAAAGCCAAACAAACAGACCCTAATACAGGTAGCCTTGGGCCAGCTTTAGTTGAGATTCTGCTACTGCATTATTCTCTCCCACGTACAAAGAGCTCGACCCTGAGTTCTCATATGTATGCTTCTTCCTCTTCTTCTTCTTCTTGGACAACGTAGACTTCTTCATAGACCCCCCATCTCTCTTTCTGAACGAGTGATGGTTAGAAAAAAGCACCCCTCAATCATGATAGTTTTGGAATGAGTTGTTACCTTCAGGGGCAGCAGAGTATATTTCACACTCCCTTTCTCTAGCCTGCACACATTCTCTTTCCCTGCATATTAGGCATTTACATCATACCGCCAAGGTCTCCCAAACAACAAGTGACAAGCATTCATATCTATTATATCATAATAAATTTCATCCTTGTACTTACCTATGTACTTCATACCTCTCCTTCACATCAGTCTTTTTAGATGTTTTAATCCACCCTACAACATACGGGTTATGGTGTTTCTCTATTGGTAGCTACAACTACTTCATAATCTCTTTACCAATGATATTTTCGCAACTTCCACTATCAACCATCAGGTTACAGATCTTCCCATCTATTGTGCATTTGGTGCGAAACAACTAATGTCGTTGGGTGTTCTCCTCCTGCTTAGGTGCCAACATCAGCTTTCTAATGACAAATTTTTTGCTCAACCTCCTCTCTTTCTTAGCATAGTACTCCCCATCTCCATTAAGTTCACAGTAGATTTCTTCATCTCTCTCAACAATATTGATGCTCTTCCTATTAAGACACTCATTTGATCAATGCCCCAACTGGTTACAATAGTAACACTTGTCAAAGATAGGCTTTGCATATGGATTGTTTTATTTCTAAGTATCCTTAGACTCAACAGGTTTCTTGCATGCAGCCTTGTCCTCTGTCTTCTTAATATTCCACCTGGCTTCTCCTTAACCCCTTCATTCGTCTGTTTCAATTTTGCTGTTGCTTCCCTCATATCTTGTATTCCCTGTTCTTGAGCCTCTCCCACCAGGCCGACACACCACCTTTGAATCGACAGGCTACCAACCTAACCCTACACTCCTCAGGAATATCCATGTAATCAAAAATCTACTTCAGCCAACCAATCTAAAATTTCCACATTATTGAGACTATCGTTAAAGTTAGAGATATCTATTTTTAGGCAAAAATCTCCACAATCTCCTTGACCATACCCATAGTAGCTATTTCGATATCTGCCACTACCATTACTGTATCTCCTTCGTGGCTATATATTTCCATACAAGATCTCATTATCCTCAGTAGAGTCTTCATCGAAAATCCAAGCCCAACGATTTGCAACTACAGGTCGATTGATCGAACAACCGTAAGCATGTCTTGCCCTTGGTCATCTCCGACCAATTTCCCTATCTCGTTGATTCTTTGATTCATGGCATCGATTGCTGCTTTAGGAACCAATTGATTAGTTTCTCAGACTCCTGCATCTTGATCACCGTCAAGAACATGACCAACGTCACTGTTTTGAATGAGAGAAAGAGGTGATGAATCCTCTTTTCGACTCTGACTCTCCCACTCCAATCAACACAGTTGGTTGACATCTTCACAAAAACTCACCTTGCTGTGATTCCAATTTGACGCAGTGTGGAAGCGTAAACAGAAATGAATTCACTAGATAATTTCTAAGACGAATACAAAGATTGCAACAAGCGACCTCCAAGAGAAAATTTTCTCAATTAGTTTCAAAATTTATGAAAATATCAATTGTGTTAACAAAAAGCCTAAAAGACTATTTATAGTCCCAAGAAACAAGATAGATAACAACACAAATTAACTAAGCATCTAAGCATCGTAAAATGTAAGCTGGCTCATAACTGTCGGCTTTAAGCTTCAACATCAGCAGCCTTCATCTAGCTCGAACACTGGCGGCTTTAGTGACCTCAACGCCAACAGCCTAAACACCAACTCCGGCAGCTTTCATCCTTTACACCAGCAGCCTTGAACCAGCTTTAGTTAAGATTCCACTGCTACATTATCAACAAAACAAATAAAAATTCCACTACAGATTTTAATTTCTCCGAATATGTTACAAGCGTGGACTGGTAATTAGCGCGAAAGAAATGGTAAGAAATCCAATTGTAAATACACATAACTCCGTCCATAATAACCTACAACAAATAATTAACGAAACCTTAAGGCACAACAATTATATGATTTCAACGAAAACTTATTAAATCGTTCTTGATGTTTTACAAAAAGGGCAGAGGAACATGATGTTTTTTTTTTTTTTTTAATAAAGTTACAACTGAGTCATGCGTTTACAAACAACCATCCGAGGAGCTCTTATTACCATGTTTCTTCTTGCTTCCTCTAACAATCTTTGTAACCATATGCTTAAATCCTTTCTTCTCAGCACCGCTACTGCTCCTATTAGTCTTGGCCTTCTCCTCTGGTGATGTTCTCTTCCTTTCCGCATTCATCTCTTCTTCCATCTGCAAACATAGCTGAGATGCCACGTCTTATAATAAGCAACAATCAAATGATCGTCAACATATTTAATATGATGCCAAGTAGTTCGATTTATGAACAGATGAAAATTTCAAAATCGTCTTTCATCTTATCAAACTCGTGATATTACCATTCGCCAGAATCTGATATGACTGTATACTTAAATTCAAAATTCTATCTAAAATCTAGACTATGCTTCTATAAGATAGAAGCATAAAGTTAATTTATAATATTTAACTTTAGTTTAAGTTCGAGTGGATAACAACCTCCTAAAGATCAGGATACTAAATTTATCTATGAATTTAAACATAATTTAATTTTATGATATAATTACCTTGTGGAGACGTTCTTCGACATTGTCGAGCCGTTCGACCAGGGTTCCTTTGGCTTCGGTTTCCATAACTACATAATCCAAGGGACGGCAGTGCTTCTCGAAGCTCTTGGGAGAGAAATCGACGGATGATGATGCACGACCATCGCTGGTGGTGGTCAGCCTCCCACTCGACGGTGTAGATGTTCCCGATGCAGCTACTGATCTACAATTGCCTCCTGATCTTATTTCCTCTAGCTCCCTTAACTGAATCCAATTTCATCACATCCATATACATAACAATTTAGCCATCTCATTAATAAAATCATACATATAAAAATGTACTTACCAACTAGGTAGCTAAAGAATAGATTATTAATGTTGACTTAGTAAAGATTTTACCAGGTGATCCAAGCGATCCATCCTGGAGAGAATAGGTTCCTCCATATATGCACGACGCTGCTTGATGGCTCGTCAACTGCTTACCAATGTACGTAGGTTTAGGTTGTGTCCACCGAGTAATAACTAAACGGCGGGACAAAAGATTACTTAAAGACTTAAAGAGACATGTCATACTGCAGATGGGGTGTTGTTGGAACATACGTGGAGGGACACCAACGTTTTTGGTGGGATGGAATGAGAGGATAAGGATGATAAAACGATGTGATGAACTGACACGTTATGGCACCGCATGCAATAATTATAGATTTTACTAATTTCATATAAACTGAGATTTGGATGCCGACTCCGACCCCTTTTGGCGCACAAACTTTTTTGAAATATAGAACTCTACTGTTATGGGTCGGACATTTTGCGACAGCCATCGCAAGTACCATAATACATTCACAACTTTCAAAATAGGATACTTCGAACAAATTATTATTATTAACCCTTCCTGCCATACAATGTCAAACCAGCTCCTTTAAGAAATTTTCCTGGTTAAGAACATCTTTCTATTGTTCAAAAATACCATCTAGATATTTTTATTTATTATTCTACTAATTTATTTACATATTTATAATAAAAAATTAAAAACAGAATAATTTTTGGCAATCCTTCATGTAAAAGCCTTAGGCATAATGGTGTGGTTACTTTTATTTGTACATACTCTGGGTGCTCTTTATCATTTTATTTGTTATTTTTTGTAGTGTCATTTTCTTTTCCTCTTAACTTGATAATACTTCATCTACTAATGCAAGATGCTGATTGACAATAATGTGCCCATCGATTTTGTTCCACTTAACATCATTTGTGAATTTTGGTAACCTTTTGTTAATTAATGAATTTGAGTAAAGTAGTCATGTGCATACTATTTCATGCTCCAAGGCTCTTGTTTGCACACTTTAGACCGTGTGGCACTTATTGTCTCACCTCTACAGTAGTAAACAACCCTAAATTTACTCAACAGGGACTTTGCCTGACTATAAAACTGTAAATAAAATGAACACGACAAAAAGAAAAGAATAATATAGCATATCAATAAAGAGGCACTCTTGAGAAGGAAACTTGCACTTTATTAATAATCAATAATGTACAATATGTGTGAGAACAGTGTACAATGAGTTTTCTGACTGTGTGTAATCAAGTGGCGAATAAGAGCTTGTATCCATAAGAGTACTCACAACCCCATAAAGAGCTTTATATGTATTCTTGGGTTAGGCAGGATGTGACATTAAAACTCTTGAAGAGGTTGCACCTAAAATTTCTAAAAATAGAAATTACAAAGAAAATTACTATACAAGGAAATGGCCTCAAGGGGCCTCCCTACCATACATCATGTGTACAACAAGGGTGGGGTCGTGCTACAAAAGAATTACAAGAGTTGGACCCCAACAATAATACTTGATAATACTCAATCTACTTGTAATATAAAGATAAATATTTTATCAAGAAGGGCAAGTTTGTCATTTGTTATAAAATAAGAGGGTTCTATGGTCAACTCTAAGAAATGAGATATTATTATCAACCCTCACATTGATGATGATCAACAAGTCTTTAAAAATAGTAAATCTTCAATAAATTATTATAAAGGGCAAAAGTTGTCATATGTTGAAAAATAAAAGGGTTTTATGGTCCATCCTTATAAGTTTTATTTATGTGTATTATATGGCAGGCATATAATACATGAGGTATCTTTTCGTTTCCTGTGTTGTTGCAAGAATTGAAGGGTTTCGTGTCTTTTCGTTTCCTGTGTTGTTGCAAGAATTGAAGGGTTTCGTGTCTTTTCATTTCCTGTGTTGTTACAAGAATTGAAGGATTTCTTGTCTTTTTGTTTCTAAAGTACTGTTATGAAAATTGAAGGGTCAAAGAGTCAAAGGATATTAAATAAGAAGGTTTTATGGTCAAAGTTGAAATACAATTGTATTGTGTTCACATGGTAAAGTCTTGATTAAGAATGGATTTTGGCAGAAGGCTGCTTAAATTGGATATGAACCTAGCGTTTTTCCTAAGCTAAGTTAGCATATATATAGATGCCTTAGCCTAGTTTTCTATTCCTTTGTCTGAGCTTTCGGAAACTTTACGCAGAGCAAGAGAAAAACATCTTGGTAACTGTTTTCCCTCTCAATCTTTTCATAATCTAAAACCGATTAAATCTTTAAGATCTATCTATCTATTTGTAAGGAAAACACTATAGAGAATTCATTGGAGAAACCCTGCAATTCTTTTGAAGATCCGGTTTTGGGAAATCAAAAGGTTTTGATTATCAAACCTAGGAGATTCAAGATCTATAAGAGTTTGGAGAAACCTTAAGGTTGGATTTGAAGATTTGTATTCAATTCGAAGAAAAAGGTAAGATCTTTCTTAGTGTTTTGTGATTTTTAGGATTTGATGATTATAAGAATATGATAATTTGGAAGTTATAGTAATTGGGAATAAATTGATTGTGGTCAGGAGATTGATTGATTTAGGGTTTTTGTTTCAAATCAAGATCTGCAAGTTCTAGGTAAGTAAAAATCCATCCAATCTTATCATTAAATGAAATTTATTTGTTGTCGTAAATCGAATTGTTAATTGGAGATTTTATATATGTATGTTGTGAAGGATTATGGAGATCAAGGAAGATTTGAGGAGAAATTGATGTTAGGGTTTCTGTGAAGTAAAAACAAAATTAACAGGTGAGTTAAGATTTGGTTAGAGTTATGGTATTAGGGTTAGGGTTTGACATCATGATTACAATTGAATTTTAATTGCGACATATATTGATATACAGGAGTATTGTGAGATTAGAGTTCCATTTCAATTAAAGTTTCTGTTGAGTAGATTTGGATTGGAAGCAATCCAGGTATGTCCTTACCTTGTTTGCTGCTTGTGCGTGATAGGTTTAGAATTTATAACCTGATTAACGAATATACGACCTTAATTGAAATTGAGTGTTGGTTGTGAGTAGTTTCGACTAGAATAGAACTCATGGCAAGGCCATGGTGGAGGGTAATCTCTAGTGAGACAACCTGATAATCCTTGTGTGAGGTTGTCCCGAGTGGACTCGTGCTTAGAGATGATTCTGGTAGATTAGGAGTCGTGCTTTCGAGCTTTGGCTGGGCATGCAAACTGTATATATGTATATATTATAATATGTGTTTCGGGATCTGAGTTATTCCAGGTTTGGGTTTTCCTAAACTGTGTTGGTTGCAGGCTAATGAAAAGATAAATTAATTTGTGCTTGTTGCATAGAAATTATAAGTTGTATGTGGTATTGTGTTATGTATGATCATGTGCATGTGCTTGTGGTTTGGATGTACTGGGCCTTTGTGCTCAATCCTTTATTTTTTTTCAGGTACAGGTGATGAGGACGTAGTATTTGATTTATCTAGTTATGATCTGTACATAGATCATGGGGATGACAATAGCGGTGCAGATTACCTTGTTGAGGAATAGCTTCAGATATAGATTTATATGAGAAGAATTTTGAGATCATTTACAATATTTGGAACTATATTAAGAATTTATATGTTAAAAAAGATTTTTGAAATTTTATGTATTTTGGATTTGTTGGTTTTGGTTTAGCCAACATTGTTTGGATCAACAGGATGTTTGAAAAGATTGTTATTTACAGGTTTTATAAGATTTGAACTTTCTGTTTTATCATCTGAGAGAGTTATGGAGATTATATTTTATGTGTTTTAAATTATGGTTTTAGAATGTTATAGCCTTTGTGTGTCCTATTTAAGAGAGGACACGTGGCGGGTTGTAATTACCAACAGGTTAGGGCGTTACACTACTAATGCAAGATGCAGACTGACAATAATATCTCCATCCATTTTGTTCCTCTCAACATCATCTATGAATTCTGCTAGCCTTTTGTTAATTCATGAATTCAAGTGAAGTAGTCATATGCATACTGTGTGAATATTACATCATACTGACTTGAGAGGAATGACACACAATGACACTTCGATGATGATTAAGAGAGTGATGGAATGGAAAGATGGATTAAGCAATTCTAATCTTCTTAAATGCACTTATGACAAGGGGAAGAGCTATCAAGCATCAAATTCCACTAATAATAACGAGCAAGTCTTTGATCTCTTGACACAAAAATTTGACAGCACCTTAGTGTTTCCATCATTTTTTTTTTTTTGTGGCCAATATAACTCCTTTATATTGCATGAGCCATATTAAAAAAGGTTGGATGATAAATAAGCTGATCTAATGAGCTTTACTCAAAGTCCATCATATCAAACCTCCGTTGATCATCCTAATAAAGAATTGTACTCCTGGGCTTGTCACTCAACCCAACAATTCAAAATATTTAATATAATTAATTTTTTACCCTCGGCACCTTTCATCTATGGCTACTAGATAGTTATTATTTCATAAAACTACCTTAATCTTCATTTTCCATAATGAGAATTTACTTTATATATTTTTCAATCTCAATTCTTCTCACCATTGCTTCTACCACTACTATATTGAACTTAAGAAAATAGCTCCCATTATTTCATGTAAGTGACAAAAGGTACACATGAATAGTACTTAATACCTCTTGTTTTAAGTGAATTTTCTCTATGGAGATATGTTAATCCACTAGAATGATGATATGAATCAGTTAAGCCTAGTAAGCCTTCAATCCAATGGTTTTGAGCCTACAAGATACAACTCGTTTACTGGGCGCAATGGAGTTGCCAATGTTTAAGGCAATAATGTGCAAAAATAAACTTATCTTACTTGAACTTGGCTAGGGGTATTTATTATAGTAAGTGAAATGACCTAGATATTAATGATAATAAATTAAAGCCAACTAAAATTATATAGGATCTCAAACAATCAATTTTTCTTTTAATTTTCAATTTTCCCCAAATGGAGAACAAAATTTTGAAAAGTTCAAAACATTTCAATAATATCAAAAAGTAGTTCAATATTTGAATATTTCATGTCATGTTTTCATTATCCTAACAGGTAGAGCAATGAAGTGAAGACAATGATTACAAACTTCTTTTAGAGACAAAAGAAGGATGGAAATAAGTTCCATTAGACGAAAGAGGAAAAATCAATGCTAACTAAAGAGTACGAAGGAATCTAGTCTAAAGATCTCTCCATTTTTAATCTTACTCCCTATACTAAGTTGGTTTGGTGTCTAGAAGCAAGTACTTATATATCATGGTCTAGTGTTCTAAAAGACCACTACTTTCCAAATATGGATTTCAAGGAAGCATGAAAGGGGAATAGGGCATCTTAGGCTTGGTGTAACTTACTAGAAAGGAAGAAGACTGTTTGAAGAAGGATTTTAGAGGATGATGGAAGTGGAAAGTAGCAATGGATACCTTCATGAGCAACGAAACATATTAATGTCTTTGTGAGTTGTGTGGCCTCACAATTGCCAGGGTGTCTACATAGTAAAGTCAGCGTAGCATAGACTCTAAAATCAAAAGGATTGAAAATTTTAATTAAGAAACTTCATCATTAGCAATCATCTCAAAAAGACAATGGAAAAAGTCTATGGAATATGAAGGACATACTTAAGATCCATTGCTTTTCGTAGAAAATAAGACTACTTCCCTTCTAATCTTTTTTTATCTCGCGCCATTGAAAGATTACTCCTCTGTACAATTTGTGGTAAAGTGTGAAATGATAGAGTAAGAGTGAGAAGTTTCTTTGAGAGGAGGTGGTTTTTGTACCATTTTGATATGGATTAAAAAAAAAAAAATCCTAAAATGGTATGAGAACCAAACTTGTTCCATATATCGCTAGTGAAAATGATGTTATTAAAAGCGCTTACAAAATTGCATTATAGATGCTTTTAATAAAAGCGCATTCAATATATTTATATTTACATTGAAGCGGTTGTTAAGAGGATTATTATCGTTTTATGAAGAAGGCACGGTTAAGAACAGTACTTTTAGTGCAAATATTTGCTACAATTGAAGGTGCTTTTTATGAAGGCATCTTCTATATAAACTCAAAAACATAGAAGGTGTCTTCCCTAATAGTACCTTCACTGCAACAACAAATTAATTTGTGCAAAGTCGAAATCAATACAAATATTAAAACATCACAAATTGTAGCTCTTCATAGCCTCATTCTACATATTAAAACAATATTTTACAAAGGTAAATTACATTGGAATGTCACAATGTTTAATGGTAAGTTCACTTGAGGTCATAACATTTCGAATGGTTCATTTGAAGCCACAACGTTTAGAAAAGTGAGTCAATTGAGGTCATTATTGACAAGTGTTATAATAGAGCGGATCTTCTGGGTTTTGATTAAATTTTTCTTTTGTTGACACTTGTTAATGATGAACTCAATTAACCTACTTCTTTAAACATTATAACCTCAAATGAACCACTGAAAACGTTATAATATTAAATGAACTTAACCCCAAGTGTTTTGACTAGGGGTGTGCAAAAAAACCGAATGTTTAAGATAATCGGACCGAAACCTAGAAACCAATCCGAAAAAAACGGTTAACCGATCCATCGGTTTCGGTTTAGGATTAGCATTTTCGATTTTTTCGGTTTTCGGTTTCAGTTTCAGTTTTTAGATTCTAAAAACCGATGGATTCAGTTAACCGATCCGTAATTATAAATATATATATATATAATTTATAATATAACCATATAATTATTTTTTTTAGTGTTATCAATATGAATTATGTTAAAGTGAATGATTAACATAAAAAAAACAATTGCATATATGTTTGAAAATTAGAATGGTGGTATTTGATTGAGATTTTGTATTGAGCTTAATTGATCAAGGTTGATAAGAACACATGAGTAAAAGGCTATTATGATGATTATCTTGATGACACCGATATTTATTAACAACTATTTTACATGTCTTACATTCTTAATTTATAGTTTTTAATATAATTATAAAAAAAATTAATCTAATTATTTTTACGGACATATTGAAAAGTATGGTTAATTGCAAAATTTGCATAACCATTATGTCAAACGGTTAAAAACCGAAAACCGAAAAAAATTAACCGAAAAAAATGGTTAAATGTTAAGGCGATTAACCGTTCATAATGGATCGGTTTAGGATCAGGATATTGAAAATCCGATTATTACGGTTAGGATAAAAAAGAGGAGCCACGGACCGGTTAACCGAACCGTGAACACCCCTAGTTTTGACCTTTTGATGTAATTTATCCTATTTTATACAAAACCACCTCCCTTTTCTGATGTACATCCACTCTGCACTAAACTCCTCGGGTGTAAAGTAAGAAATTATGAAGAATATTGAAATCGAATGTCCGTTACCAATGAAACCGATGTACAAAATGTCCATTAAAAATAAAGTGCAAAGCTTAAAAAAGTATAATTTGCGTGTGGATGAAATAAAAGATTATGTACAATATAACACTAGAAACTATACTAGCCTCCCACCTTTCCTGTCGGGACTGTAGACAATCTTAACATAAGGAAGCATTAATCATGTTCTGTAGGCGCTAGGAGTTCTTCTTGAGAGGCCGATGGACTAAAATGTTGTGGAGCAATTGGGCTAGAGTGGAAGGTGTGTTCAAACTGTGTAAGCTGTGTCAACTCCTTATCTATGTCAATGCCCTCACCATGTGGAGCTCCTGTAGACATCAAACTGGCAACACTAGAACATACTTTTTACTTATTAAGATGTGCATTACAACTCCCACAACTTAGGCACGATATTCTACTCCCCCACAATCAGTACTTTTTTAATATGTAGTAGTGTAAACCATTTGAACATTTCACCGAGCACCTTCCATAGGACCATAAAATTTGAAAGAAAAACATGCACATCCACGAATGCAATTATGCAAACAGATATGATACCTCACATGCACATCTATTGCAAACTGATTTTGACAAAATTAAACGGCTAACCTTTTTAACAAATTCACCAAAAATCAAAGTATGACACCCAAAAAATAAAAAAAATAGAGATAAGTGCCAAAATAAGTGAGATTAGAGAGGGAGAGTGAGTGGTGGAGATATAATTGTAGGAGAAGATTGAGGGAATTCTTAGGAGGCCGAGAGGGTGTTTGAGAGGGAGGCGAGAGTGCTGGGACGTTGAAGAGTATGAGAAGAAGAGAAGTGGGCATTTTGATGTGTTTTTGATTTAATGCCCAATGAAGGCGTGTTTAGGATAGCGACTTCGTTATTTACCAACAGCACCCAGCACCTACTTTGTAACATGAGAGCATTATTAGGATCAGCGTAAATATAAATTCGTTGCCTTGATTTGAAATAAGTTTTGATTTCCGGACCATTTTGGGATTTTCATTTTTCAGAATCTGTACCAAATTGGTATTTGGGATTCCATTTCGCGATAATTAAAGGATGGCCCACTGGGACAATGGAATTAGATTGCAAACACTTGATCTAAGTTATTCAAGGAGACATCGGTCGTATTCACTGGGCCTGAGTCTTTTATGTCCAGGAAATTAGTTGTATAGTGCGCAGTGCGGACAGAGTCGAATGTTCTCTCCGTTGTCCGTCCGTGCAGACAGGGTAAAGCAGATTATATGGATCGGGCAGAGATTCAAGTCTTGCGACTAAATATCAGAGGACAGGAAAAAGGATACTTTTCATATGAATATTGCTTATTACATACACATGCTGTCAAATACACTACTAATAGTGTCTAGGAGGCAAAAATAATATTTATAACAAAGAAAGGCAGTTACATCCCACATTATTGTCCTTGATTAAGGCCCTTCTTAAACACCATATATCTATCTGCACATAAGCCTCACAGAACTAAAGGACGACCTTATATCATGTTTCTACATACAACGAAAGATATTACACTTAGGCATTGTTGATTGAAGACTAAATTTCAGAATTGCATCACCATATATCAACAGTTGATTCCACATTCCTCAACATTTGGACCAGTAACTCTAGTTGTGAACGGGTCCACTCGCACCCAAAGCAATGAGAATATGGATGCAAGGAGGATGGACCAAACCACCACGATGGTTGGCGTGCGGTTCTGCCGACCCATTAGACCTTTAAGGAAGGGGTATAGATGGATGATCACCCAAAATGCAAAGAACAGCTTCCCAAACAGTGGCCCCCAGGATTGGTATCCACTGTTGATGGCATACGAGATGCCCGCGACAACACCAACCAGGTTTATGATGAGGAGTGTGGTTGGTGGGATCAAAAGAGTTGTCCATTTGAACATGTAGAGCTCGGTGAAATCACCTTCTTCATCTGATGCTTTGGAAGTGACAGTGAAGTTGGTGTCAATACCAGCAAGTACTTTGAGCAGACCTTGGAATACAGCAAAAGATGGGAGGAGACACCACCAATCACCCAGAATTGCTCATTCCTCCACCATTCATCGATTCCAACTCCACTCCACCTCATTTCCAAGATACCAGTGGCAAAAATCGAAAGGAAGAGGGAGATGAACCATATGCTTGCAAAGTTACTAATCTGCACAGAACATGACCCATTTGAAACTAGGATATCATGAAGATAAAGGAATTTTAAATCCAAGGTAGAAGATCTAATACAACTCCCAGAATATAGGAGGAGAAACAAATTTGAGCGAATCAACATTGTGAAAAGGCCAAAAAGGAAAACCCAACATTTGATTTGGAAAATCGCCTATATAAAATGGAAGATGCTGAAAAGAAAAGCGACTAGATGATAAGAAACGCAGCATTAGCTTTTTAGGGCAAAGGCTGTCCAAAAAACTTCTCAGAGCAAACCTGTGGAATGATAAACTTGTTTGTCAGAAGGCAGACAGCTGGGAGGGTACAATACATCAGAAGCGGTATCGCAGTGACTGGATATATGGTGGTGTTCACATAAGCAAATCTTTCGAGCCATTTCAGCCTACCGCCATAGCCATACCAAACAGGGCAATGCCGGCTGAAAAGAATTTCCACAGAACCTAAAGCCCATCGAAGCACTTGGTTCAACCGATCAGAAAGATTAATTGGAGCGGAACCTTTAAATGCAGGCCGCTTCGGCATGCAGTAAATTGATCTCCAACCACGAGCATGCATCTTGAAGCCTGTGAGAATATCTTCTGTGACAGAACCATAGATCCATCCGATCTACAACACAGCAAAATATTATTAGCTCGTCAGAGAATGCCAGAAAATAAATGCATTCCACAGATGAAGGACAAAGGAAAAGTAAATTTATATGCTGCAGTCAGCACATTTGGCTTGTCAATTTGTTGTCGTTTTAATATTATTTTGGTACCAGTTTGAAAATGGGTGTGTAATTAAATAAGGATTCTAAAGAGATAAAGAAATACACTTAATAGATATAGATTAGATAAAGATCCTATATTGACAGGAGACAGACAAAAACAGACAAGACGATCAGATCCCAAAACTGTGGAGATCATGATGCTTGGATTTTTTAAAGCATCTTCACAGTGCACAAAACTAGTTCCACCTTCACCTAGTGAAAAGCTCGGTTTTTCCAGTATGCACAGTTATGTATAATAGAGCAGGATGGAAAAGTCAAGATTGATAATTGTACCTCTGATCCCCACTCTGTTTTGTCTTCATACCCACAACTAATGACATGAATTGCTTCTTTAAGAAGATTTTCTGGAGTTGCTGATTGGGGAACACCTCCATTTTCCATGAGTGTAGAAGCAACAAAAACGGAAGATTGACCAAATCTCTTTTCAAGGCTCATTTGTGACATCAGTAATGTCTTTTCATCATCAAATCCAGAACCTTCAAATAACAGAAAGCAGCAGTTACTAAAAAGTTAACTTCTGTGATGATGTTGATAATTGAACAATCATTTCAAGATTAAAGAAAGCAGACTAAGTAGTCCAAGTTTAATACCAAGAATGGTGTTATGTATATGGTGGGACTTTTGTACTTATTATTAAGTATTCCTCTTCACTTGTCTAATTAAAGCTTTGACTGAAGCTAATCAAGTAGACTGCTCAATAAAATGGGGGAGAAATGACGGTGGAGATTCAAATACAGGACATAATAAAGGGCAGGTGGTACCTTCAACTCCTTCTTCAATATCATCTAGACCAAATATGGGCACCGTGGAATCAATTCCATGTTTGCTAGATTTCTTCTTGTCAGAGCCCTTTCTACTAGATTTCGAGTTCTTCTTCCTCGATCCACCACAGAGAGAAGAAAGCACTCCCACTGCCTTTCTATTCTTTGGCTTTACAGGAGGCTCGTAACCATACAAAGCTGTCCGGTTGAAAACACACCCAGTACCCACATAAACAGGACCTTGGATGCCATCCAAACCTCTCAAGTTTATCTACAAATCATGTAGACAAATGAGCAAATTGTCAATAAGATCAATAAAAAATGTGATCAAATAGGTTTCTTTTAAGCTATCAAATTATCTACAGACATGCTAATGCTAACATGGAATGTGTGATAAACTCCATCTTTTGTCAACTTTATGATATGTCAGTCATCAGCTAATTACGATAGCTGCAAGAGGAGATGGACTTACATCAAAGAAAACTGTGTTGCGATTGGCATATCTGTCGTTCCTATCAATACCATCAAATCTTTGAGGAAACTGCACATAACAAACATGTTTTCCAAGGTTTGGATCCATCAGGAAACACATCGATTCTCTCAAAGCCTTGCTATTGTTGATGTAGTGATCACAATCAAGATTCAACAAGAATGGACCATTAGTGAGGACAGCAGAAACTCGAACCTGCAATGGAATTGCATTTTCCAAAAAGTAAGATAAAGATGCAAATGAACTACTCTGTCTCTGCGCAACAGCATTTACTTACAAGAGCATTCATAGCACCGGCTTTCTTGTGATGTTGGAAACCAGGCCGTTTTTCACGAGAAACATAGACCAACCGAGGCAACTCATTACCCTCGGCATCCAACCCACCACTTTGACCTAAGAAAACCTGCATATTGTAAAATATAATAGTAGTTAATAACAAAACTTCAGTATGGAATATTCCCGAGATGCTGGGCTACAAAATAATAAAGCAAGCACTGCCGCCTGCCACTATAAAGTAATCAATTGTCTGCAGTAAGTAGGAGCATTTGGCAAATGGTGCACAGAACACTCGGTGCAAAATCCCCAATTTTACTTTCTCACCTCACTTAAGGCCTTATCACAGTATAAATGAAAATCGGTTTTGATAATGGGTGCTTCAAAGACACTTGACAATAACCGTATGATACAAGTTTTACTTGCTCTCTCTCTCTCTTCTTTCTTTCTTTCTTTTTTTTTTTTTTTTTTTTTTTCCTCTTTCTTCTTGGGTTGGGTGGGACGGCAAATATTTGCTCATTTATAGATTATACATTTGCATGTGTTCATTTTTAGTGTGTATGTCAGATAAGACAAATAGACTTATGTATATAGCTTTCAGTAAGTGCTTCAGGGGCACACATTAGTCGTACTGTATTTAAAAAACAAAAATCAAAACAAAAGAGGCCCCTTATTACAGGCCAGAACTTTGCCTATCTTATACAACTGTGCTGCTCCATCAGATCAGCATGTCATTTTTTCAGGGCAAATCAATAGTTCATTAATGAGGAAATATATTACAATTTAAGACCACAAAATGCAGGAAAGAAAGGACAAAAATTGAAAGTTACAAGGTTATAGCAAAAAGAAAACTGGAGAAAACCGCTCAAGCTAAAACACAATTCTGAAGCCAAGAACATCCTGACTAGATATAAGGGGATATGTAAGGATGGTTCTAGCTGAAGCATCAGGAGCGAAGGCTCTTCCCTATGGAAATGTTAATTTAATTGGAAATGCCAAAAAGAATCTGCAAATCATTAATCATATATCTAAATAAGGAATTAAAAAAAAGGCAAACAACTGCGAAACAGTGTCACAGACCCTAAGATTCAAAACTCCTCTTACTGTTTTGAGAATATAAACAAGTCAGACCAGATTTACAACCAGATCTTGCAAGAAATTCGCATTCTCTAACTTCATGAGTTAATGCAAATTAATGGAAAGTTACAAACAGAATGAGGATGGCAGCTAATTCACCTGGATCATCCCAGGATGGTCTCTGGTGTTGTTTCCGGGCCAGGGAGTACCATCTTGCATAATCCATCCTTCCTCAGGAACCTTTTGGGCCTTAGCAACAAGTCCATTGATGCGCACTTTAAATTCTTCATATTCCCTCTATGGAACATGCAAAAGAATATATATGGATGCTATTGGGAGAGCAAAAAAAGCAAGGGAAGGAACATTAGCAAGCACCGTTCAACAAAAGATCCTTACCTTCATAGCTCTACGCTCTTTGACAAATGATGGTTGAACTTTATCCTTCAGATAGTCAATTTTCTGAGCAAAATACCATTCAGGAGCACGAGGCTCAATGCTATACTTCTTGCAGAAAGGGACCCATTTCCGTGCAAACTCCGATGTTTCTGCTAAAGCTTCAAAAGTCAACATTGCAGCTCCATCATCCGAGACATAGCAAGAGACCTTATCCACTGGGTAGTCAACCGCAAGAATTGAAAGCACAGTATTGGCCGTCACAAGTGGAGGCTCTTTCAATGGGTCAACAGTACTGACAAAGATATCGACAGCAGCTAATTGTGATGGTTCCCCTTCTCTATCATATCTGTCCAACAAAATTAGAAATTGCTTCCAAGTTAATTAAATATAAGGTGTGCCTAGGACTGTCAAAATATCGAAGACTACCATCATACCTTAAAGCAAGCCTGTCAAGATAAGTTTCACGATTCACAGGAAACCATTTTGGAAACTGATCCAAAATCCAGGATATTGCAAACCATATCTCACATATCACGGATATTAACCACAGAGCATAAGCATTGGGTACAGGATTTGTTATACGATAGTGCAAGAAAATGCAGAGGATGATGAGCCGCAGCATAATGACCATCCTGTATGGATTTATTCTGGATGATGGGATTGAGACCTTCCTTGAAAGGGGCTGGCGAGCTTCATCATTCCTGCAAAAGAAAAAAATATAGGAATGAAAAGACGCCTCATTTTGTGAACACCAAAAGAACCTCATTCACTATAATTAGCGACTTACAATAAAGAGTCATCCACGAGCACATCAGTGCTGGCATCAATATCTCCGACTCCCCTTTCAGATGCAGGCTGCCCAGTGCTCATTGGAATGACGTTTTTCTCCTGTTTCATTTTCCATCCATCAACTCTCTCTTTCCAGGCAACATTATTCAGTCCTGAGGTTCCAAATTCCCTTGCTGGGTCCACAACCCTAGGGTTAGCTGTGAAAGGGGGAAAAAAATGATTATTTTAAAGATGATATGTCACCAAAAATCTTCATCTTATAACACATGTGCTTCCAGGTGGGGTATACATGATTGATTAACATCAGCTCCAAATGGCAATGGATGTACACGCTGCCCACCAGGCACTCCAGGAGAAGCCATAGACAGATGCTCAGGAGAAGCAGCAGAGAATTCCCCAGAAACCTAAGTTTACAACAGCACTCAAATCAGTGTAGGCAAGTCAAGTTAGCTATTTAAATCACATAAAGCTATGCATGTCTATATTAACGACCTCCTGAGCACTTGTAAGTCTGGGAAGATGATTGTGAGAAACCTCTTTGTCATAATTTGGAGCAGCATCTTCATTTTGTCCATAAGTCATATGCCAGCTCAACATGCGTTCAGCAATTTTCTGTTTTTGATGTTGATCTTCTGAGTAGTTGAAATCACTGGCATCAACTTCAGCATTCTCATCTTCTAGTTGATCACCAAGAATAGCAGGACTCCCTGAACAAATGAGCAAAAAAGGGACAGAAAACAAAGTGATTAAAATGAGACCACACACATCACACATAGACAAAGTTGAGAAATGTGATACAGAACTTTCACAAGCAAGCTCAAGAATAGAATAGCTATTCTAATTTTAAAAAAAAAAAAAAGGAAAGAGACTATTACTAAAGCAGTGTAAAAACCGGAGCAAGAAGACTAGTAATAGCTATATAACCTTTGACCTAAATTATATAAGAAGCAGAAAGGAGCTAGTACGAGCAACCTATATTCATATATCTTCACACTCTATGGTAAACAACAAAAAAACTACATACAAGTAACTAAACTGAAATTAGCAACAAACGAAAAATTCTTCTGAAGAGGCATGATTCCAGAACACAAACCTCGGTGTCTCTTGTATCTGGTTTTGCATTGAGGGCAACACTGGTTTCCATCCTTTCTTTCATACTCATAGCATGGTCTGCAGACAGGAAATGAGCACACATTGCAGGCAACAAATGGCTCGCCATCCCAGTTTTCCCCAATGTTATCACCACAAATCTGGCAAACTTGACCCCCCAGAGTCTTCACAGCCTTTCCCTAAGACAATTTCACACAATTCACAAATTGGACAGCCTTTTTATGCAGGTACATTGTTCATTTAGATGTGTTAATTTATATCAGTTCTTATCCCACCATGTGTAGAAAAGCAACATCATATTCCATTTCCTGGACTCTTCACTTCTCAAGTTCTCATGCCAAACAAGGAGTATGGTCACTACGGGAAGTGGAAAATACAAGCAACAGATGTATCTACAGTTAAACTTAATAGACTACAAATCTCCAACCCAATTTAAAAATAAGAAACAGGTGGAAATTTTCATTAGTTTCAGCTAATTTTCCTTCGTCGCCATATGATTTTCGAAAGATCCATGTTAAAAACTAAGCAAGTGTCGATATAGAGCACAAGGCATATACAAAGAACACTTTTTTCATCGGTCCACATTTGTGCTCTCTAATTTCAGTATCTCTGAAGACATAAATAAATCCTTACCGCAGTTTCGCCTTCGGACTCCATTGCAAGCCAAAAAATAAAAACTCCTAATTCAGACCCAATTCCCAGTGAGCTCAACTAAAAATTTTCATACCTGAAAACACAATAAATACAATGTACCACTGTTTTAAAAAAAAAGTCTAAAATGAAAATTTCCATTAAGTTTTACAGGTAACAACCAATTCTTTTTATAGTACAGAGAAGCACAGAGACAGCAGTAACAAATTACGTGAAAATTATAAGCAGATAAATTTAAAACATGAAATTAAATCAATTGTCCTGCCTCGATTATCTCGGGCAGCCAAACAGAAAATAATTTATCATCGTCTGAAAGCTTGTAATTAAAAGATTGCAAATTTACCTACAAAAGTACGAAGTAAAACAGCAAATTCATCCAAAGCTCCAATCTTTTTATTTTCCCTTCCCAAACTGCACGAAAAGAAAAGTATGATTTTGAGTAGAAACTACTTGATCGATGATCTTCTAAAAAATTTCGCAAAGTTTAGCCAATTTTTTCAGTAAAGATTGAAAATTTGCCAAGAAAATGCAAAATTAAACAGCAAAATTATGCAAAGCTTCAGTATTTATTAACAAAATGCACAGAAATCAACAGTTCTTTTTAGACAGACAAGACTACAAACATTGTTTCTCGTTTTCAAATTATAAAAATCCACAAAATTTATATGAATTTTTCCAGTAAAGAAGAAAAAACAAAACAAAAATACAAAATTGCCCAAAGCTCCGATTTTAATTTGCAGAATGCACAGAAAACAACAGCCTTGAACCCCAATAAACATTGTTTCTTGTTTTAAAATAATAAAAAAAACTGCAAAACTTAGATGAATTTTTATGTAAAGACAGAAAATTTACAAGCAAAAACAAAATTATAACGCAAAATTACCTTAAAGTTCCAATCTTTATCCCCAAAATGCACATAAAAATATCACACCCTTTAAGATCAAGAGTCAAAAAACGGACTTGTAAAGCAGAAAGAAGCAAAGTGTAACTCACTTCGTCTTTGTGGGCTTTTGAGAGGAAGGCTGTGTCCAGTCTCTCTCTCTCTCTCTCTCTCTTCTCTCTCTCTCTCTCTCTCCGTGTTTTTCGCGGTGGCTTCTTAGTTGTCAAGTGATGCTATGGATAGAGTGAGTGACAAGAAGAACATATTATTATTTTTTACTTCTGAATTCTGAATTAGATGAAACAGACATAAAAATAATAATTAGTAGGGGAAATAAATGATGTGAAAATGAAATGAAATGGCTTTTTTTTTTTTTTGGCCAATGAAATGAAATGGCTAGCAAGCAACGAAAGCGAACAAAAAAAAAACAATTATTATTGTAGAAATGCTTAAAACCAAATATTATGAAAATTGGATTCCACCGACAGATATACCGGAATTACTGGTTTTGTCTTGAGAATGGTCGGAGATGGAGAGAAGCAAGATCTATGGCTGTCTTTGTGTTCCTTTTTTTAATTTAATTTAATTTTTTATTCGCACAAAAGAATTATCAATACATACATTTGTTTATTATTATAGAGTTAATTGTAAAAACATGACTTGTATTTTGATCAGTTTACGAATACATAATAAGTATTAATTTTTTTTCAATGAATACACAACTTGAGTTTTATACAAAAATATTATTGTAATTAATTACAATTAAAGGAATATGTGTTAGAAATTTATTGGTTTAAAAAAATTAATTTAATAAAAAATATTATTAAATAATTAAAATTTTTTAAATTTATTTTTTAAAAAATAAGAAAATTCAAAAAATGTAAAATTAATTTTTATGACTAATAAAATATTAACATGTGTTATTTTAAATTTATTAAATAATAGTAATATTTTTATATAAAATTTGAATGACCTATTTATTAAAAAAAATTACACAAATCATATATTTATAAATTATTCAATACCCAAATCATGTTTTTATTATTATTATTATTAGACAATGAGCTAGATGTTATGGTGAAGAGCCTAGTAGAATAATGTAAATAATATATATTATATTGAGACTTATTACGGTGTGTGTGTGTATTCTTTTTATTTGAAATGGTGTTGTCTTATAATGCAGTGGGGACTTGGGATTATTATAAGTTTTAGGCATAAAAAAGTTGAATATTACATGATTATTTTATATGAAGTTGTGTGTATCTTTGATGATAACATATATAAGTTTAAAAAAAAAAATCAGAGAAAAAAGTGGAATAAAAGGGAGTAGCGCGTGGGGAGGAATTCATGTGTGAAGAAAGTGGAATGAAGTGAGGACAGCTGGAGCGGAGGTGGACTTGGACTAAAACGGGTTGTTCTTATTGCCATTCCAATTTACATATTAGTACGCGTTAATTTGGTAAAGCTGTCTCTTTAAGTCTTCACTCCTGTCCCTCCCCCTGAACTGAACCGTTGTAGGACCGCCACTTGTGCCGGCAAGTGGAAATGGGTGCATGCCATAGTTTTCTTATTACTATTATGCAAAAAAATCAATCGAATCGAACCAATCCATAATCAAACCATTCCAAACCAAAATTATGATTTTTTTTTTAATGATTTGGTTTAAAAATTTTTCAATCCGAACCAAATCCATAAATTAATGATTTGGTTTGGAAAGAAAATCGAACCAATCCGTAAAACCAAATCAAACCGTTTCAAAAGAATAATATAATATTTTACTATATACATATGATTTCATTTGATATTTATTATTTGATGAATATTAATTAAAATCAACTTGTTCATTTTTAACTTTTTTTTTTTAGGCTCTTGATAAGTTTTTTTTTTTTTGAAGATGAACTATTGTCTTTTTTTAATAGTTTTTAACTTTATAAAGTATGAAATTTATTTATTCAGTTATAAGCTCTTATTATATATTAATTCTTTAATATATTTTGTTAACAGATCATTTTATTCGTTGATGAATTTTGTTGATAAATGATATTTTATTTTAGCTAAATTTATTGGTAGATAATTGACTTGATAGTTCTATTAAAAATTATAAATTACAACTTATTATGTGTTGGTTGGTGAATTTATTTTATCGTTGGATAATTGATTTATAGAGAATTAAAAATTAAAATTATAATAAATTCATAAAGTATTTTGTCATGGTTTATAATATAAGCTTTGTAAAATAATATAAATATTTAATTATGTACACAAATGTAAAAAAACTAGAACAAAAAAAATTAATTAGAATTTTGATTTAATCTGTAATCCAAACCGAACCAAACCGTTATTTAATGGTTTAAAAAATTTCTAATTCAAATCAAACCGTTACTTAATATTTTGGTTTGGGATGGAAAAAAAAAATCAAACCGTAAATTATGGTTTGGTTTGGTTTGGTTTTAGAAAAAACCGAATCAAACCGATCCATGCTCACCCCTTATTGGAAAGGAGGAGATGCCTCTTTAGCCAAAATCTTATACATGAAAAATTATTATGCCATGAAAGATACCAAAAAGAGTGTTCCTATTGCCAAATTCCTACTCGTTGAGATAATCTTAGTCAATGTCAAGATGGCTACAAAAATAAAAAGTTGCTAGTCCCAATTATATAATCAAGAAAGGGAATTGAATTGCTTACTTTGAATTTCAAAACTTTCTTAACCAAAAATAAAGTGCCCCTTTGATTACTTTACTAGTTGGGTGTGAAATTAATGCAACAAACAAACAATAATATGCGAGTTTATATAAACAGCAATTAAATGCACAAATTTAAAGTAACGAGATAAGAAAGAAGAGTTAAGACGACAATATATAAAAGTTCCGTCTTATGCGTCAATCGTTTCTTCTAGCTCCAAGCCAGGGACTTCGTAATCCATCGTTAATCCAATCAGAACTTGGTGACAAGTAGTTCGCAATTCCACTCTACTAATGTTGGTCCCGAAAAGATAACCAAGAAGGGGGTGAATTGGTTATAAAATTTATTTTTCAAAATTTAAAACAAATTTCACACCACTTGGTTATTCTACTAAAATGGCTTTAAAACTTTCTTAAGACAATAATCTTAACAAATAAAAGCTTTAAGCAAAAATTCGGATCAAAAGTGAATCAAGACTTTCACACTTAGAAACCTTCTGCTTAACTCTCTGAGTAAGAAAAATATGAATGATTTACTCTCTGATTAACCTTCTGAGCATATATCACACATATACAACATCAATAATAAATCACGAAATTAAAGAGAGATAAGGAGTAGAGAGTGCAAAGCGATATATAGAGGTTCCGCCTCGAGCGTCAATCCTCTCTTCCAGCTCCAAGCCAGGGTCCCGGTATTCCTCACCGGTTGTGTTCTACTATCCAATCAAATCAATGAAGTTACAAGAAGTATTTGCCAAACTTTTGGCTACAATTCACTTAGCTTGATTCTCACAAACAATCAATCAACTAAGCCTACTTGTAACTCTCAACTCACATTAAATGTGTAACAACAAATCAGAGGAATAAAGAATTATGTTTCCTCAAATGTATTCGCTCAAGGAATAGTAACAATAGAATATGACAGTAAATTTGCTCAAATTCAAAGAAATTCGTGGCTCTTTGTTTTCTCCTCTTTTTCATGTGATTGTGCTTCCTTTTTTTCTGTCTTGGGTGAGTATACTTATCCTTGTATCTTCCAACGGCTAGGAAATCAATTGGATAAACTTTGCTCCTTATTTTGTGCGTAATATTAGCTTTTCTCTTTCTTCAAAATCTGCAAATTTTGAATAACTTGAGATCTTGTTGTTGTAATCTCGAAATTCTTGCTCCAATGGATAAGTTTAAATCTCCAACAACTTGTATAATTATCTTGAACTTGAAATTCGAATTTGAAATCACCGTTGTTGACTTGTTCCTTCGTCTGGTACTGTTCATGCAACAAAAATATCGTATTTTCCATAAATTTCGACTTCCTTATATGGATAAATAATCATCAGACAAGTTCCTTGCATATTTGGATCATGTTTTCCATATTTCCAACTAAAACTTGAATAAACTATTGAAAATTGATCCTTATAAGTCACGTTCTTTTTCCTTGATGTTAAAACAGAATTTTCTCAAAAAATGAACTTTAATCCGATGAAATTCGAATCCCCATGGATATTGAACCAACTTTGTAGAACACATTGAGTATATTACCCAAATATACTCAATCTTTGGAGCTGGGTCTTCAACATATTAAATCTAAAAAGAAAATTCGAATCTGGAGCTGAAACTCGTCATTTTTTTTTGTTGCAGTTCACCTTCTGATGTACCTTCTGACGAACCTTCTGATAGTTTAAAAAGCCAGCGGAGAACCTTCTGATTAACCTTCTGACAGCTCATTTGTTCTTGAAATCTTCTCCAAACACTTTCTAAAGTATTCTTTGCATGGAGTCTCTTTTGAAATCATTCTCTTAAGTTATTGTAAACCACTTTGATTATATTAAACCTTGCACACTTAATAAATATGTTAGTAATTATTTACTCCTTTTTGTTATCATCAAAATCATCATTTGAGAGAAACCAACATTCTCCCCCTTTTTGATGATAACAAAACCCATATAAACAAAATATTTTTTTTTAAATGTAAAGTGCAATCTAAATATTTATCTCATATTTTGTTTACTTTCTCCCCCTTTTTGTTAGCATCAAAAACAAAATACTTATTCAAAAAAAAATATAACCAAGCATTCTTTTCAAGCATGTAAAGAACATTTTTGTGCAAAAGTGTAGTTTTTTTTATGCTGTTTTTTTTAAAAGCTGCAGAAAAATGTGAAACATGCAGAATTTTTTTTTTTTTTACAGAAATTTGACAGATTGCAGAATTTGTGCAGAAAAAATGATGGAATTGCAGAAAATATACAGAAAATGCAGAAAAAGTGCAGAAATTACATAACATATGCAGAAAAGTGCTGGAATTGCAAAAATTATGCAGAAAATGCAGAAAAAATGCATATATTGCAGAAAAATGCAGTTTTTATTGCAGAAAAGTATCCTTTAATATTCACATAACAAGAAATTACAAAGTAAAACAATTTCAACACATTTGCTCAATGTACTTATCTTGTTTCAAACATTTCTCCCCCTTTATAAATTTCTTTTAGAAAACAAGCTCCCCCTTAATATGATACCAATTGATTTAAAAAAGTATTCAATAATTATTTTCATATCAAAACATGGAGAGCAAATAAAATAATATATAAGGGAGTTGGAACAATAGTATCAAATTTTCATATTTTTCCTTCTTGCTTATGAATGCATATTATTTTCTCTTCCAATTGAGGCAATTATTGATCATGATAATATCTATGTGCATTTGCCTTTAGTACCTGCACTTCACTCACAAACAAGTTAAACTTCTTTACGAACCCATACAAGTTTGGGTCCATTGAAAAATTTGTTTCCTTGTTGATCACTAAGCTTGTTTCTTTTGTAAAAACAATATTTTTCTATATGACCTCTTCTATTATAAAATGAACATGCATATGGATGTGTATTGTTTTGATTTACCTTTTGATAATAATTTTGTCTTGGATAATTATTATATGCATACCTGTACCCTCTGCCATACCTTCTGATAGGATAATTTTGTTGAGTATACCTTCTGATGTAGCCTCTGCTGTTACCATTCATACTCTTTTTGACAGATTGCATAACATCTTTTTCATTCCCAGATTCATTTGCTTTTACAAACACTGTTTTATTCATGCTATTTGTCGAATTTTCATGTTCATATCCAAGTCCATGCTTAATAAATGATGGTCTTTGACTACTTATAAGCATGTTTAACTTCTTATCACTTTCATTAAACTTACTAAAAGTGTTTTTAATAGATTGTGATAAATCTTCTACTCTTCCTTTTAAATCTTTAATCTCATTCTTCAAAACATCATTCTCTTTCTTCAAAACATCAGATTTGACAAACAATTTTTCATTATCATTTTTCAAAATATCATTCTCATCAACAAGCAATTTATTTATTTGTTTCAAAACATCTTTTTCATTTTTCAAAGCTTTATTTTCGGCATCTAGTTTTGAATTCTTCAAATCAGCCTTTTTAAGAGCCTTTAAGAGCTTTTTCATCTCAATATACATCTCATTATCATTCATTTCAGTTTCGGATTCAGAGTTTACCTCAGATGTAGCCATCAAGCACAAATTGGCTTCTTCTTCATCTTCACTTGTACTTTCTGATTTAGTTTCTGACTCGTCTAAATCACTCCATGTGGCAAGTAATGATCTATGCTTCTTCTTATGCTTTTCCATCTTCTTCATAAGCACAGGGCATTCATACTTAATATGGCCCGGCTTCTTGCATTCATAGCACACCACTTCCTTTTTCTCCTTCTTCTTTTCTTTCTCTTTGTAACCTTTTCCTACATCACAAGTGGAGCAATATTTCTTATACTTAACAGTTTTCTTACCTTGTTTCTTTAGAATTTTGTTGAGATGTCGAACTAATGAGTTGACTTCCTCGTCTTCATCACTACTAAAATCAGAATCTGAGTCATCATCCACCTTTTCTGTTTTGAAAGCCGTTTCTTTTTTGTTTCCTTCACTCTCTTCTGTCACATCTATGTGAGATTGATATGCCATCAACTTTTCTTTGAGTTGGCTTAAGGAGAGAGTGCTAAGATCATTGGCCTCCTCTATTGCTGTCTTCTTGGCATCCCAAGATTTCGGTAGGATTCTTAGAATTTTCCTGACAAGATCAGATTCTTCTAACTTCTTTCCAAGAGAAGCTAGCTCATTAGTAATAGCAACAAATCTATCAAATGCATCCTTAACTTTCTCATTAGGTTTAAACTTGAACAACTCATATCTTTGCAAAAGTGCATTGATTTTAGTATCTTTTATTGTTCTTGTTCCTTCATATGTTTCACTAAGAGTATCCCATATTTGTTTAGCAGTGCTACATGAAGAAAATAAATAAAATTCAGATGATGCAATGGTAGTTAAAAGAAGATTCTTAGCCTTGTTGTTTTTCTCAATGGCTTTCTTTTGATCATGAGTTATATGCCCATCGCCATTCATAGTGACTTGTGTGTCTCCAAGCAAGATGACCTGCCATGAATCAAAATCATTAGCTTTGATGTATGTCTCCATTCTCATTTTCCAATAAGGATAATTCATGCCATCAAAGAATGGTGCTCTATCAATTGCAACATTATTGTCAACCATTGTTCAAGGATCACTCAATATGAGAAAAGAGTTTAGCTTGGATATCAATTGTAGTTATCAAAATTTTAAAACAAAAACTCTTTCTAAAAATTGAGCCCCGCTCTGATACCAATTGTTGGTCCCGAAAAGATAACCAAGAGGGGGGGTGAATTGGTTATAAAATTTATTTTCAAAATTTAAAAAATTTCACACCACTTGGTTATTCAACTAAAATGGCTTTAAAACTTTCTTAAGACAATAATCTTAACAAATAAAAGCTTTAAGCAAAAATTCGGATCAAAAGTGAATCAAGACTTTCACACTTAGAAACCTTCTGCTTAACTCTCTGAGTAAGAAAAATATGAATGATTTACTCTCTGATTAACCTTCTGAGCATATATCACACATATACAACATCAATAATAAATCACGAAATTAAAGAGAGATAAGGAGTAGAGAGTGCAAAGCGATATATAGAGGTTCCGCCTCGAGCGTCAATCCTCTCTTCCAGCTCCAAGCCGGGTCCCGGTATTCCTCACCGGTTGTGTTCTACTATCCAATCAAATCAATGAAGTTACAAGAAGTATTTGCCAAACTTTTGGCTACAATTCACTTAGCTTGATTCTCACAAACAATCAATCAACTAAGCCTACTTGTAACTCTCCTCACATTAAATGTGTAACAACAAATCAGAGGAATAAAGAATTATGTTTCCTCAAATGTATTCGCTCAAGGAATAGTAACAATAGAATATGACAGTAAATTTGCTCAAATTCAAAGAAATTCGTGGCTCTTTGTTTTCTCCTCTTTTTCATGTGATTGTGCTTCCTTTTTTTCTGTCTTGGGTGAGTATACTTATCCTTGTATCTTCCAACGGCTAGGAAATCAATTGGATAAACTTTGCTCCTTATTTTGTGCGTAATATTAGCTTTTCTCTTTCTTCAAAATCTGCAAATTTTGAATAACTTGAGATCTTGTTGTTGTAATCTCGAAATTCTTGCTCCAATGGATAAGTTTAAATCTCCAACAACTTGTATAATTATCTTGAACTTGAAATTCGAATTTGAAATCACCGTTGTTGACTTGTTCCTTCGTCTGGTACTGTTCATGCAACAAAAATATCGTATTTTCCATAAATTTCGACTTCCTTATATGGATAAATAATCATCAGACAAGTTCCTTGCATATTTGGATCATGTTTTCCATATTTCCAACTAAAACTTGAATAAACTATTGAAAATTGATCCTTATAAGTCACGTTCTTTTTCCTTGATGTTAAAACAGAATTTTCTCAAAAAATGAACTTTAATCCGATGAAATTCGAATCCCCATGGATATTGAACCAACTTTGTAGAACACATTGAGTATATTACCCAAATATACTCAATCTTTGGAGCTGGGTCTTCAACATATTAAATCTAAAAAGAAAATTCGAATCTGGAGCTGAAACTCGTCATTTTTTTTGTTGCAGTTCACCTTCTGATGTACCTTCTGATGAACCTTCTGACGAACCTTCTGATAGTTTAAAAAGCCAGCGGAGAACCTTCTGATTAACCTTCTGACAGCTCATTTGTTCTTGAAATCTTCTCCAAACACTTTCTAAAGTATTCTTTGCATGGAGTCTCTTTTGAAATCATTCTCTTAAGTTATTGTAAACCACTTTGATTATATTAAACCTTGCACACTTAATAAATATGTTAGTAATTATTTACTCCTTTTTGTTATCATCAAAATCATCATTTGAGAGAAACCAACAACTAAGCCTCCCTAACTTCACTTTAGCTAACACTGACTATAAAGCTTTTATTTGTAATATAAATAAAACGAAGGACGCACTACAATTCATTCTCTAAACAAATAAATGATCTCAATTCAATAAAGTTGCAACAAAGAGACAAGTAAACAAAATTCATTCAAAGTTCATAAGAATGAGCAATATATGTTTTTGTTGTAGCATGATAATTCTTGTATATGTTGAAAGGAATGCTTTGGATATATAAAGGCTTCTAATCTTCAACGTTCATAAGAATTTGTTGCAAGTTGTTTGATAGACTACTCCTATAAAATCTCGGACGACATCTTGAGCTTCTAATCTTGGTGTTAAATTCAAAATAAAGATGTTGTAAGCTGATCCAAATATGTTAATCTCAAGTTGTCCTTATCTTTTCTTTAAAAAAACTCGTGCAAACTTAAATAATTTTCGTGTAAACAAAATTTTAATGGTTCAAAAGAAATCCTTTAAAAATATCAAAGTTACAGCTGTGATCTCTTCCTTTTTGAAAACAACTTCTTTGGATAAACTTTAACAAATCTTATCTTCTAACTTCATATATTGATGCGCTTCATTGATTTGAATAGCTGGAGTGTAGAGAAACTGTAGCAGATTCCACTTAAAAGATCACGAAAAACTTTATTTATGTAAAGAGTTTGGCAAAATTGATGATCTTTATGTAATCCCTGTGGATTGTATTCCTACTTAATGGAACATATGAATACATTATCTAAATGTATTCATCTTTTTGCGTTGGGCCTTAAAAACATGTTTAAACTTGATCTAAAACATTTTTCAAACAATCTATGATGAATTCGCATTCTTTAGTTTAGAATAACACTACTCTTTGGAGTTCCCCATTAATAAGACTTAACTTATTCTATTCTTCCAATATACCTTCTAGAGTTCCTTCTAAGTAACTTGGTACTTTTAATTTTATTTAATATCTTAAACCTACACACTTAATAAATCCATTAGTAATTTCTTTACACTTTTGTTATTATCAAAACTTCTTTATAGACAATCCAACACAAGCAAATGTTCGTAGATATCAAAGTTATTCAATGCATCACTTTGATAATAAGATCAACAGTGTATTAAGGGAATGAGAATAATAGCAAAGTGTTGGCTTAAGGTTTACCAAATGATTGTTGAGGACATCTCATATAATTGTTAATGCAAGAGTAGTAAAAAAAAATTGGAATTGGTGGAGTTATGTTGTGGTGATCATGGAAAATGAATTGGAAGCCAAGCTACCAAGACACATCTTGATTTTCTCAGAGGTGGAGTTGACAAACACTTAGGATGTGTCCAAGTCGAGTGAATGGAATAGCAAGCCAAGCTACCAAGACACATCTTGATTTTCTCATAGGTGGAGTTGACAAACACTTAGGATGTGTCCAAGTCGAGTGAATGAAATAGCAAATAAACATAGGGGGTTCAAGTCAGTCTACGTATGCAAGAGACTTATTTAGTCTTGTGGATTGATTCGAGGATTAGATGGTTAGCCCGTGAAGAATTAGGTCAACCCATATTTTAAATAGATTAGATTTAGACTTGGGAAACCCATTGTCAAAGCCACTCATCTCTTGTGATGTTATGGATGTATATACACAAACATAGTGAAATTCCTTTCTTAAAAAAACGTGCATGCATACTTTTTGTTAAAATAATATATAGGGTTAGTATGTGATTATTTTAATAAAGGATTATTTTAATTCACAAAAATTTAGGGTTTTCAGTAGTTTATACAAGGTTAACGTCACAAATGGTACTTGAACTTTGACAAAATATACAATTGGATACCTAAACTTTAAAATTAATTGATTTAGTACCTGATCTTTATAATTGATTAATTAAATACCTAAAAAAAACCTTTTGTGCAAGCTAACTAATATATTTGTTAAGTTATTTTAGGTACTAAATTGATCAATTTTAAAAAATTTCATATATTAAATTGACAAATTTCAAAGTTCAGATACTAAATTGATCAAGTTTAAAGTTTAAGTATCAAATTGCATATTTTTATCAAAGTTCAAGTAGTGGCATTATTTGATATATATATATATATTATATATATTTGGATTTGGATTTTTATCCCCTAGAGTTGCAAGTTAATCGCATAAGACTTCTTTTTTAGTGCATAGCTATCTATTTTTTATAAAGAAATCTGTAGATTAAATATTAAAATATATTAAAAAATTAAGAAATTTTTTTATGCATATAAATTATAATTTCTTATTTCATAACAATAAATGGCACGTTTGTTTTAAAGAAAACTATCTTTTAATACAAGCCATTTTTAAGGCTTTTCTAAAAAAGAGCATGTTTTCATGTGTCTGACTAATTTTATAAAAGTACTTTTTTTAATTTGCTTTTTCTAAATACTTTAATAATGAAAATACCAAGATAATTAATAATAAAACATATTTTATAATGAGAAATAAATACTCTTAAATAAAAATATTAATAATTAATAATATATATCTTTGGTAGTAAATAATTTTTTTTTACCAACTTCTAGTATATAATTAGTATATAGAACTCATAAATTGATAGGAAAATGACTTACGGTTTTATAATCCATAAGTCATTTTTCTAAAAATAAGTTATGAATAACTTTCTATTTTCTAAACTAAGGAAAAATGAAAAGACATTTTTTTGAAAACATTTTTATTATAAAAATTGAGGCCAAATGAGCAAACAAATATGCTATTGAAGTAAACAATTATTGTAGAAATTTTATAAAAACAGATATGGTTTATAGTGTCTTCCATGGCTCTTACCAAGAAAATCCAAGACAAGACATACATTCTCCATCTCAATTCACGTGCAAATAAGAAATATATATTTTATGTACAAAAATTTGAAGTCTTATCATAGATAAATACATGTAAAACAAGTAATAATTATTACTTCATAACATAACATAACATATGTGAAGTATTTATTCACTAAAACAAAAATGGGACAATGTGTCCCAGAACAACAAATCTTCATCTTAACAGAATGTTATTGTAACCAAGCAACATGTCTTGGGCAAAGAAAGTTTCCCTCTCCTTTGCCAAACCATACCATGACCTTAACCCCCAAGTAGATATAATTGCAGGGTGGGTCAAATTATTGTCATAGCAGAAATTGTTACCAGCGGGTCATGGCCTCAACTCGAATTGGTAGTACGGGTCATGACTCATACATCAACCAATGTGTAGCTGGATCATAAGCAGGTCAACATGCATGACCCACCAACCCACCAGGTTGGGTGAGTTCAAAAATTAAGGGGGAAAAAAGGATAAAGAAAAATAGAACCAGCTGAAATGCTTAATGTGTGAAATAGTATATGCTTTGGAAAGTGTGTGAGTAATGAGTGTTTTAAATTTGTGCATGTATGAATAGTGCATGTAAGGTGTAGATCGTGTAATGAACAGTGTGTGTTAATGTGTGTTGAAATTAAAAAAAAAAATATGTGATTTGTAAAGATGGTGTGTTGTGTGTGTTGGTGAATAGAGACTGTTGTATTATTTTGCAATTCACAGTATGTATATGTGCATCCATGACTTGCTAACCGTGATTTGCGATAGATAAAAGAGAATCTAAATCGAGGAGATTCAAAGAATGAAAAAATGTGATGGTGGAAAATATGTTTGCTTTTCAGACGAAATTATGAGGATGCAAATTATAACATCAGTTTAAAATTTGAAAAATTTTAAATGGATGCGATGTGAAATTTTTATCCTCTTCATGTTATAAATATACCATACCTATTCACTTCTCAAAGAATTTTTACCGAGTCCCTAACATACTCTGTACTTCAAAATATTTTTCTTATCTAAATATTTCCCGTGTCATACTCCCTACGCCACTTCTTCAACAAAGGAAAATGAGGTCATTCTTTGGAGGCCATTCCAGTAGCTCAAAGAAGTCTCAGGATGATAATGGCGGGGGAAAATGTAATGTTACGGGAGTACATCAGTTCGTTGATCTGGATGACTAGCTTTTATATGTTGACTATAGCTAGTTCCAAGTGAGAGATATGAATCCTGAAGCATTTTCCCTTGCTCCACCTAGGTTTAAGCATCAAACTTTAATGTGCAAAACCCATAGTGGGTCGAAGATATAAGATCCAAACATGCAAGAACAGGCACCGCTTGAGGCACAAGAGGAAGACAATGAGGCTAATGAAGGTAGTGTTCATGGTTAGGCTAGAAAACCAAGGTAGGCTTCCACACCCACTTAAGTCTAAAATTTTTATAAAATATTTTCATAAATTATATGCTTAGATGGAAAGACGTGTGGATACTACAGTTATTTTTCCACTAGCTACTCGTGAGGATTGGGGATGGTGATGAATTAGGTTTGTAGCCATTACAGCGGCAAATTGACTGTTACGGGTCAAACAAACAGATAATAATTTTTTAGTATTGGGATAAAAACTACAAGCGTGGTCTCTCTATAATGATAAGTGATTTGCATTTGTTATATGGTGATGGCCAATACACCAATATGAGGTATTGCCACGAGGAAACATTGAACCCTCTAGCTTGTCCTTACAACACAAGGACGATGGAGTGATACAGCGACAACTTGTACTACAAAGGTAAGCGAGAGCTAGCATGTAAGTTTGAGTGTCTTGATACCTGTGTTTCTATAAGCTCTAATATTTGGATAGACAAATGAGAATTCTTACATGGACATTACGTGCCATTGGATAAACGATCAATGGCTAATGCATGAGTGACTTTGGCACTTAGATACATGGATGGTAAGCATATTACACATAATATATACTCAACTATAGCTACAATCATGCATGAATATTGTTTGACGAAAGAAAAATTTTTGATAGGGTTTGACAATGCTATAACTAACATCAAAAGTATATTCAAACTAAAACAGTTTCGTCAACCTACACTAGGTGGGACATTTTTTCATATTAGATGTTCATGTCACATATTGAATTCGTGCATGAAGGATGGCTTGGTATCCTTGAAAATTAAGTACCACCTAATAAGGAAGTTGCTAGGTATGTGACTGATTACCCTCTGGCAACTAAGACTACAAAAGAGTCTAACTATTTGAGCTCGGTCCATTTTGGGTCCGATTCGACTGGAGCTCGATTAGTAAACGAGCTGAGCTTGAGCCCAAAATAAAGCTCGTTTATTTAAACGAGCCGAGCTTAAGCTTTAATTGAGGCTCGCGAGCCGGTTTGTGAATAAGCTCGTTAACAAATTAATGATTTTTTTATACATGATATATTATTTATAACTACATAATAAAAATAATAAAAGCTAATTTCTATTTAATAATTATGTATATATATCATAGCAATATTTATTTATTATATTTTAGGTTTAAAAAAATGGAAAACGAGCTATCTAAATGAGTTAAGCTCAAAATTAAATTCAGACTCAATAAAAACTCGATAGGCTCAATAAAAAGCTTGACTTGAGTTCGTTTTATAAATTAGCCGAGCTCGAACCTTAATTTTAGGCTCGATAGAAAAGTTCAGCTCAAGCTCACTAAATTTTAAATGAGCTTAACTTGAGCCTTTAAAAGATCTGCTCGGCTTAGCCTGTTTGCAACCCTAACGATGACTAAAGCATGGTGTAGATTCTGCATTAAAAATGGTGTAAACCTTCATAAGTTTAAAAAGGATGTGAAACATGGATAGAACTCTACTTACGAAATTTTGCAATTTTCAGTACCCTACAAGGAATCTTTATGCGATTTTGTTAAGGCACACCTTCATGACATGCCATTTCACCCAAACGATTGGAACCTATGTGGTAATTTTCTTCAAGTTCTAAAATTTTTTTATGATTACACAAAAACATTCTCAATAGTTTATATGCCAATCATGCATTTATTCACCATGAAAGCATGTAACATTATTGGTACATTGAATCAAGTTTGGGGTGGTGTTCTTTTACAAGGTGCTTTCAACGATATGTGTTCAAACTTCAAAGTAGTTTGACTACTATAGGGAAATTCCAATGGTTTACAATATTGCTATGGTCTTGGATCAACGATTCTAAATTGAAGACCTTAGAAATTATGTCAATTTGTATTATTCAATTGTTGATGATTTATCAGACACTCGAGATAGATATAGTGTTAATCCAGTGCAGGTGGTGCATGATGCAAAAAATGCATTTAGTGATTTATACAATCATTTTTCTTTTGCATATGGGGGCAAATCCCCATAAAACCGACCTTAACTAGGCAAACATCTCAATCAGCGGAGGGACTACCTAGATTGGCTGCATACCACTAGTAGGTTAAGAAGCCCGGAGGTTCAAGTGCTTCAGGCTATAGAGGAAATCACAAATTACATAAGCATTGCATTCGAGTTTGGCGACAATGTTGATGCATGTGATTTTAACATCATTGAATGGTGGTGGGGCTATAATAGAACATTTCCTATTCTCCCTCACGTGGCAAAACAAGTTTTGGCAGCTCTTGTCTAAATATCTAGATTTATAAAGACCGAATATAATAGTCATTAAGTTTGTAATAGAAAATTTTTTAAAGAAGCTTTAAGAAAAGTTATAAAGATCACTTCAAATTTTTTGCGATTTAAGAATAATAAAATATAAAAATTTAATTATTGTTTAAGAATTAGAATTTTTATTAATAAAATTTCAAAATACAATTTTCATAGTTCAAAATCATAATTAAAATTAGTAACTTGTAAGTATGGTATTAGCATGTAATAAAAAAATCCAATAGGTGAGGAATGAGGTCATAAAATAAAAACCCTAATAACAAAATGAATTTTTATAATATATTGTGCTAAGTTGATAATTAAGAATAGGACTACAAATCAATATTTAATATTACAATTATCATATAAAAGATAACATTAGAAATGGTTTAACTGAATCGTATAATAGGTATATAGTTTTGAATTTTGTTTAGAAATTAAACTTAGCTAGTTTAATTAAGTAAATAAAGCAAGATAAGTAAATAATAGAGTATGATTAGATTAATAATTAAATTAAATTAGCAATAGATTAATTGAATTTTGAGATTTCAAATGTTCTCTTCAATTAGCGTACATGCTTTAAGAATCTTTTTCAACGAATCAAATTTTATTATCTCTTGTAATTCTTAAACTAAATTTCTTTTCTTTCAATTCCAAATTTCTAAATTTTTGAAAATCTCAATTTAAATGTTTAATAAACTATAAACCCTAAGTTTTGTTTATTTCATGAATTAAATTATTAATTCTTTGTAATCATCAATTTGAGGTCCTTTTCCTTTTAATCCATAAATGACCCAAATTTCTTAAGTTCAACTACTTAAATTTATAAAATACTCTAATATAATATTTTAACCTAAATCTTATTTCCTTAATCTCCATAAATTTTGAAGTCATATGCTTGATTAAAAAATATCATATCTTATGCTCAAACCCAAACTAAATATCAAATTTCTATACATTAAACTTCTAAGCTAAACTTTTGATTCAAGTAATGAGTTTTTGTTTTATAAATCATCAAATTTCCTTCTAATTATTTTCTAAACTTAAGATAATTATCTACAAGTTTGAGCCATACCCTTAACACACAAATATCCTTAAATATCTTTAAATACCCATCTTTTTTTCCTTGCTTTTGCTACAACCTTTTTCCTTTCTTTTCCTCTCTTCTTTTTCTTTAAATACTCTAAATCTCAAATTCAACGAGATTAAAGAAGAGATTGAAGTTAGCAAACAATATAAAAGTTGGAACTAGAGCTAGAAGTAGTTACAATCACTAAGGAGAAGAAGTAGTAGTGAAGATCAAGTTATTTCGTTTTGCTAAACAAGTAAGTTAAATTGTTTCTTTATTTTGATTGTTGATTATGCATGTGTATAATGAAACAAAACTAGATATAAGTAGGATTTATGATAAAATTTGTAAACAAAGAATATATGAATTTATATCTAAAAACCTAGGTTATGTAAGCATGTGTAGAACTAAGAAGCTTAATGTTATGATTTGAATAAAATAGTGTTATATAGATGTAGAAATTATGATGACATGGATAGATTGGTAACATACACACATATATGTCAAAACCTAAATATGTATATATTTGTGTATAGCAGGTGTTTGACAAAATGACATAACAAGATATGATATAAAAATATGTATTAGAGTATTTTAACATTGAGAATATCACTTCTTATGTTAATTCGGGATGTTTTGCTAAAGATAAAACCATAACACTTGTTAGACAAGATATATTTATAAAATGGACAAATGAAAAAGTGTAAGTTGATGTCCTGTTCATTACGAGCATGACACGGCCCCTTATCAAAACGAAAATTCATTTAGAGGGTGATCATAGGCATGATGAGAACCGTGATCTTCACTAATCATGGATTTTTAAACATGACGACATAGATCATGGCTATGATGAGGGGCATGATCTCCTCAAATCATATTTTTCCCCCATGAGGACAGCGATGAAGATCACCACCGCCATCACAAGCGTGATGGTGCTCTTAATAATGTTGACCATGGCCATTGTCATCGGTGTGATTTGTCTCCTGACACTATTCATTAAAAAGAGAGAGGGAGAGAATAGAGAAGAAGAAAGATGAAATAGTTAAGTGATAAATAATAGGTATGATATGTTAGTATTTGTATAATTAGGAATGAATTAAGTTAAGTTAAAATGCAGTTAAAGCCATAGAGTGAATTAATAGGTTTAGTAGTTAAATAGATTTAGCATGAGAATAAACTAATATAATAGACTTAATAGTTATAGATGACATGAAACATACAATAAACTCCTAGAAATAAAATATACTTAGTTAATAAATCTTAGTCCAAGTTGACTTAATACACTTAGTGAACTAAAATAAATCAGATTAATTAAGGTTCTATAGGGTATATAACAATGTTTTGATAAGAACAAGTGAATATGGCTTAAGAAATGAATAAAATGATTAAGTTTAATCAATTTGGTTAAATCAAAGTTAGAATATACTTAGTTAATAAATCTATGTTTAATTTAATTTAATTTGATGAACTTTAGTAAGTCATAATGAACTGAGAATTATTAGGATTATTTAACTTGGCTAAGTTGACTTAGTATGGGCTTAACAACTTATAAATGACTAAGAAATAATGTAATTATAATATGATAGACATATAATTGAATTAATAAAGAATTAAGAAGGTAGCTATGAATAGATGTATATGTTTCAATTATATATATGTATGTATGTATGTATGTATACGTGGAGATTAGAGTTTTAGAATATACTTAATATATAGTCTAAATGTTAGATGGATAAACAATAATATAACTATAAATCTAGTGGATGAAATTGAAGAATAAGTTTATCTAAGCACACATATATATATATACATATATATGTCATGTATATAAGAAATATAGGATCCCTAAAATGAAATATAGGTAAATTAAGTACTTAATAGCTAATATAATGATATAGGTTGCACTTAAGAAATTAAACTTAAGAAACACTTTTGAAACTATAAACATGATTTTTAACATACACGAGACAATATATATATATATATATATATATGGCATGTATGTAAGAAGTATAGGATCCCTAAAATGAAATATAAGTAAATTAAGTACTTAATAGCTAATATAATGATATAGGTTGTGATTAAGAAATTAAACTTAAGAAATACTTTTGAAACTATAAACATGATTTTTAACATACACGAGACAATAAGAATGTGGAATGTATATTAGCATAGCACGTGGAAATTATAAGTAATATAATCATATTGACTAAAGATACATACTTAAAATAAGATTAAGAAAAACACAGTGAAAACAAATATAAATCTATGTTTCAACCAAATGAAAAATAACGAACTAAAATTCAATAAGGTATATATTAAAGAAGATAATGAGTGATTATTCTTTTTTTTTTTTTCAGAGGATAAATGAATCAATCCATGGATCCTCTAGAAGATTGCTATGACTTAGCCTGGATGACAAGTAGGTAACATTGACCTTATTACATTGTTGGTGCTCGTAATATAGTTGCATATATACTAATATAGATATAATTGGCTATGTGTGGGGAATTAGGTACTCATGTGTTGTTTAGTGATTGTTTTGGTTAATAACTCATTAAAATAAAAGTGATCACACATTGTTTAAAGTCATTGAGTTTTTGTTGCTAGTGAATGTTTGTTAATTGAATAGTCACCTTAATAAATGAACTTAATGCTATATGACTATTTAATTAAACAATCATGCATTACACGATAGCATAAATTGCATGTGCATAGTATTCACGTCACATATTAGCTCTTCAGCGTTGCGTTAATGCTAAGATATTTCAATGGATCCGTTTCTCCAATAGCTTACCATTGGGTGTCAACCCTAGGAACTAAGTAGGCACCGAAGAACGTCACCTGATTAATGTTGACATGAGGTGGCTAATAGTTTGTAGAGCTTCTGAGGTTCTAAGGTGAACTTTATATATATATATTATATATATAACAAATGAGTTAAAAAATAAAATCCTCATTTCTTAATTATTTCTAAAGTGAAGTTGATGTTATGTTAATAATATATATAAATAACAAATGAGTTCAAAAAGAAACCCTCTTTCCTTAATTATTTTTTAAGGTGAAATTGTGGTTATGCTAATAAAATGCATATATAAATAACAAATGAATTGAAAAAAAAAATCCTCATTCCTTAGTTCTTTCTAAGGTGAACTTGAGGTTATGTTAATAATATGCGTACATAAATAACAATGAGTTCAAAAAGAAATCTTCCTTCTTTAGTTCTCAATCTCTCTTGGGCGTAAATAACTTAAGCTGCTCCTTTAACCCCTAAGAGAGGACATACATCTCCATTGATTTGGATTCCGATCATCCAAACTGGGTATGATTCATATAGTTTAGCATTGCATTGCATTGCATGTGTTTGTTAATTATACTTAGCTCATGCCTCTATAGTTTTGTGCAAGAATATCTCATGTTGGAACGGGCTAGGAGTGTGTGAAGAGAGTTCTTCTCTAGTAAATTCCTTTAAGATAGAAAGATGAAAGTACAAACTTAGAACAAGGGTTAGATAAAATGTATAGATAATCGAGACTTTGTAATAAGTAAGATAACTTATAAATGAATTACATTAGTTGTGTGATTATTTAAAGCTTTGTATTGTGTAGGTTATCTATCTTATTTTACTATTTAGTGGGAGATACCGATTCTATGCTATTTTAATGATCTGTGGGAAATCGAATTCCTTTATGTATCAAAACGTAGTTGTACAATTAAAATTTATGTCATAAATATAAAGTAAAGTTTTGCAATCTTTGACTTACGAAATGGTTCTCATATTATGGGTGCACACATGGTATGATAACTTCAAGTTAATCTTACTTGGCTCTTTTTTGCAGCGTGACATCTTGTGTCAAATGTGGCTGGCATTTAGTATAGCCTACTTAATCCTAAACGACGGCAAATCAAGAATGTCAACAGTCGCAGTTGAGTCTCTTACATGCAATGATGACTGGGATTGAGTTGAGAAATGCCTACAAGAAATGCACTACAGCACAAGTGAGGCGGATGGGTACTTTAGTGACTTCAACACCTCCGGTGGGTCTATGATAGCTCCAAGCTAGAACATGGTGGAGATGAGTAGCATAGAGTTGGAGAACTAGAGAGCTCTATAAGCATTCCTTTTCTATTCAGCGTCTAGATTAGTTGGTTTGTAACCTTTCAAGTTATCTTTTTTTTTCACCCCTACCAAAGAGTGTGGTGTCAAGTGTGCTTATCTTGTTGAAGTTTCCTTACTTTGCTCGAGTTTGTTATCTAAAATTTCCATCTATCTATTGTACAATAACGTAATGTTTGGTTTTTAATTTTTCTATTTATTCCCTTTTGGCCCATGTAGAATGAAAAATGAATACGAAAAACTTCACCTAATTGGGTTACACGGATCTAAAAGTTATATGCAGTAAAAATGTCAATCAAAAGCAAATAGGGGAGATAATGGGAAAAAAAAAGGATCAGTGGTTAAAAAGGCCATGGATCAACCTTTGACCGACTAGCCCAGCATGACCATTATTAATCCGGGTCGATTCAAACCATCGCTGATATCTACCCCCAAGTCAGAAACTAGATCCATCCTTTAAGAAAGAAGAATAGAGATTCAAGTGATGTTGAAGATCACTATCCCTCTTCCTCTCCTATGTCATTTTGAAATACCAAACATGATTAGGAGGATGCTACGAACAATATGCAAAGTAAACTTGAAGACAAGTTACCTTCAAAAATGTTGAACCACATGCAGGTTACAATCTTATTTTGATGAGAAAATGCATTGCACCAATGCTACACAACTTAGTTAAGTTACATTTAATAAACAAAACATGTTTGTGATATGTTTGAGCTATATTGTGTAATATATGTTTACGTTTGTTTTGTGTTTGATGTCTTTGCAGAGTGTGAACAAGTTAGGTGCACTAACGAGCCAATAAAAAGAAAATTTACCGAAGCTTTTGATCAGTAAAGATCAATAGGATGACCATAGGCATGAAACTTGGACCGATTTGTCAATAGGACAAAACTAGCCATTGCAGGGTCTGTCATTTGATCGTTAAAGAAGACTTTGGGGGCCAACGACTAAGTTTTTTTAGAGCCTATAAATAGGATTGTTTTAGGGTGTTTTGTGTAAGAGAGTGCAGCTTAATTTGCACGGATTATATCAAAACACTCTCTCAATTTATTTTTAGATTAGTCGAGTGAATATTTGATTAGTGCCATGGTGAGATTTGTGAGCAAATATTATAATACACTAGTCACATATTTGTTTGAGTGCTTTAGTGAAATCCTTTCTTGTTTGAGGCATAAGTAAAGTCCTCATGTGTTGAGGCACTTGTGTGAAGTCTTCTTTGTGAGGTAAATGCAATATACTCTTGATTGAGGCAATCCTTGTGAAGTCCTATTATGTGAGGCAATTGTTTGTTGAATGAAGTGTGAAGTCCTCATTAAGTGAGGCATTAATTGTGGACCATGGAGATTAGGAGTAGGACGAACTCTACGTTAAATGCTTGTGTGATCTTCTCCTTCCCTTGTCTCTTTATTATTATTGCTATAATTGCATGAATTGAGCATAATTGGCAAAAGAGATAATGAGTAATTAAGTAAAATTAAAATTAGTTTAGAAACCCGCCTTGCAGCTTCTACACATGTGTAAAAGCCTAGTTGTCTTTTATTTTTCTTAATAAAAAAAACTCAATATAGAGAAAATGTACAAGAATGTGACCTCTATGAACATCCCAAATGCATATGCAGAGCACTTCGGCTTTCGAGAAGAATCTACAAACGTGGATATAGAGATTAATCAAGTCCCAATGCAAGAAAAGCCAAAATCAAAGCATACAAACAAGTGTAAATCGAGGTACAAAACCTTTCAACTTCACTGATCAAGAAAAGCAACTCTTAAGAGTGCCTTGGAAATATGTCATAAATTTCAAAATTTATGGTTACTCCATAGGTTGCAAGCTTCTTCCCGATAAGTAATCAAATTGATGGTCTTTACCTCAAGCTTCTCTCTCATAGGTATGGACTTTAGTTACTACAAAACTTTCTCTAGAAACTATGACGAGTGCAATGGAATTATTTAAGATAGGTTATGGTTCATCAATGACCTAAACTTTAAAGCATCTACTGCCTCCTTCGATCCAGTGGTTATATAAGTTTGAATCAATGGATTACCATTATAACACTTTGCTCCTTCTACTGTTAGAAAAATAAGATAAAGCATTGGACTAGTCCTAAGAATAGAGACATGCACCACTAATACTGAGAGAGGTAGATATGTAAAGTTCTGCATACAAATTAATTTCAATGAGCCTCTCACATATACAATAGTCATTGAAAATCAATCATGTAAATTACAATATGAAGGAATTAAGAGCCTACGTGTTGAATTGGTGCTATTGGAAGCACTTCCCTTGGATGTCCAAAAACGATTATTGAAATGGATATTACTAAGGACAATACTTTAAGGTAGGTAACCGAACAATGTGAGTTTACAAATGACAACCCACTAACTAATGGAGGGATAATAAACAAGAGACGACAAAAATATCATATAACGGATCGATAATTGTCAAAGCCAAAAGGAAAAGTAGCAGCAATAGTAACAAGAAAATGAGAAATGCCCAAACAAAGGGGATCCTAGTCCCAAAAAAAAAAAAGCAACTTCAGTTGTTAACAAAAGTGGTCATAATAAAACTAACCTTACTAAACGCAATGAATCTGACACTAGTAATCTAAAAGCCATGCCACGAAATTAAGTAAAAATATGATTAACAACGTAATACCTTAGACAATACCTCATGCCACAAAAGAGAATAACAACATCAATTAACCACTCACAAGAGTAATTTATGGTGGCAACATGATAACTTCTATAGAGCACAATGAACATGATACCTACAATTTAGCCTCTTCTCAATCCTTTTATCCTTTAAATATCCTTGCCTTCACCACAAATGCACATTCCCTTACACAGAACTCTACTTGTCACTCCCCTAATGGTACACTAATCATGATAGCTTGCCATACATATCATGAAAACTTAAGAATGGCTCATCTAGTCACACAAAGGCTTCGCATACAATGCATAAGGTGTGCTCACAATCAACAGAACACTGGAGGAGCAATGCAATTAAAAAGAGATAACAAAGCTTGCAAGAATACTAATGAAAATAAAGCCATTCAATAAAAGATTACAATCATCTCGAGGGCATACTTCCGCCAAAGTCCATCATAAGGTCTTAAGTACAATCATCTAGAAAATAAAGTTTTACAAAACAAAACCACTAGATAGCTAACCTCCTACTTCTCCTAAAAGCCCAAAGTCCTTAAAAGAAATTACTTTGGGAATCCTATCCTTGGTTGTACCCATAGGAATTCTTGTGTTAAAGAAATCTATAGAGGTGTAAGCCACAACATGCCTAATGGGATATTCCCTTCAAAACGTACTGAATTAACCAAAGACAAGCAAGTGTGTTATTAACACACGTTTGCAATGCAAACAAGCAAATGAGACGCCCAAATATACACGGTTATTTGAAAACCATATATAGAATAGATTTACACCATTCGTGACAAGGGTTGGCGAATTCATTTCCAAGGATCTCCATGATCCTATACCCCGCTCGCAATTGATTTGGCATGACTTTGACTTTGAGGCCGCATTCCCCGAATGACGCAATTCCTCAAGCTAGAGTAGAGTTCGTGAATGTGGCATGACTGTAGCTCATCTAGTCTTACGCAAGTACGTAATGATGCAATTAGGCTAGTTTTTTGACAAGTCATGTAAAATCCAAACTCGATCTGGTTGGTTATAAGGTCTCTTAAAACCCGAGAGAAAACCCGACCCATCTTGATCTGATAGAACATTCGTTATTATTTTTTATTTTATTTCAATGATGTAATTTCATACTTTAGGCGAATGTATAAATTTTAATATCAACATTTTGAGCCTCTTATTGAAACCAACTTTGATGGAAACTTATCTAATTGGCATAAAATCTAGTAGATCATACGATACTTCAATTCTTTTATATATATAATATTAATAATATATAAATATTATATATGTATATGCTTTTGATTATTTGCTGCAGAAGAAAAAAAATTCTCTGCATTGCTTTTTTTTTTTTTTTTTGGTTTAAGAACCATGCATTCAAATACCTTTCTCACACCTAACAGAAGAACAAGCCAACAAACAAAAGCAATTTCCAAAGTAAAGATAGAAACCTAAAGCAAATTAACTTTTCTAAAAATAAAATAAAAAGGACAAAAACCCAACTCATAAAAGTACTCAAACAGATCTTTAAAGATTAAAACTCTATTGAAATTCCAAAGTACCTAAAACCCATAATTCAACAAAAACCTACTAAGTCCTTATGATTTTACTATATCGAACCAAAAACATTGAAAATATCCCATAATTGAATAGACAAAATGGACAAGGTTCTAACATTTTTAAGAGAACAGAACAAAAGTGGGTTTAAACTTAGATTAGTATTTAGTAGTAGTTGCACTCTTGTAAGGCATTAGGCATGAAGGTGAGAGAGAAACACACCGAAGAGTCATCAAGTAAGGTGAGGAGGGGGATATGGACTAGGTCACTGGCAGAAGGTAAATGTAAAATTTAATTGTGTGTGTGTGTGTGTGAGAGAGAGAGAGAGAGAGAGAGAGAGAGAGAGAGAGAGAGAGAGAGAGAGAGAGAGAGAGAGGATAAGTGGATTACATATTGGAGATTACACACGGAGAGAAAGAGTAAAAGCGAATGACAAAGACAGACACAAGAGAGGAAGAATATGAGAGAGTGAAAGTAAAATATAAATCAAGAAATCTAAGAAATGTACATGATGGGGCATTACGGCTAGGGCTTTTTTTTTTTTGGCCTTTTGCATGAGGATGCGTTGCAACATAACAAGAGGTTAGGTCTTGCAATTTTTTAAAATTTCATTACATATTTTGTCGGGTCGGGTTTTCTCGTTGAGTTATATATGAGACCTGAAACATAACCTAAAACTCTATAGGGTTTTAAAATGATGCCCGAAACTTGACCCTAAACCCTATGGAGTCAAACTTTATAGGGTTTTTAGTGGGTCAGTCGGGTTGGACACTCTATAACGATTGACCCCATTACATCCTTAGTAGTATCAGCAGGCTTCGATATGTGACATTGTATGCTATATATGACCATTTCTTTTGTTTGAGCCAAGTAAGGTTAGTGTTCATTAACTTTGTAATCACCCAACTCCCACATACATACACATGAAATATAACATATGCTCAACATGTGCTTAACATTCACCGTTTTGTTATAATATATTATGTAATCTTGATACACACAAGTACATGTACATGCGAGTCCTTTGACCCTAAACATGCTTCATTTTAGCTGTATACTTAATCATACTAGTGCAACCAGTTACAAACACAGACAAGTGTGTAATCACAAGAGAAAACCTACTTAGCCATAATGATGTTCTTAGTCAAAGTAGTCCTCGAGAAACGTAACTTCTTCTGAATAAGGAAAAGATTCCATAATAAGTATTCGATAGAATTTACAACTATGTAATAGTTATCATGATTCTATTCTCACTATACTTCTCGGTTATTAAGTTTAAATCTTAGAATGACTATATCTAAGTCATTTTAAGTCTGATTTTATAGTATGGGTAATAATTTTCTATTGTTTTCATATGCTTGATCTATTTTTGATATCATTTTCTTCATTTAGGGTTTGAAATGTCTCAGATCAGTAGGGGTTATATTTTATTCTTCATGGCCCGTTTACTTAGTTGAATGGAATAAGGGGGGAATAGAATTATAATTCAAAATGAATATAATAAGGATATAATGACTATTACAATATTCACTTGGTGTAAAAAGTAAAACAAATAATTATTAGAGTAAAAGGTAAAATATCTATAATACCCTATATATTTATTATAGAGAAAGGATAATTGTATGTATGCTATTTTCAAGACAGTGATATTTATGATAAAGTTAAAAAATAGACCATGAATGGCAATTCATGGGATGGAGAAATGAATTGCTATTCATCATTTCAAGTAATAGTAATTCAGTGTGAATTGCCATTCCTTTCAAGTGAACACTGTAATATCAGCTTTACGTAGAGCGAAGAAGGAATGAATAGCCATTCATGTCAAATGAACTGACAGTAATTGTTTCGCTTTCATTTTTAGTGTTTTTCTAAGGTTTAAATCTTAGCAAAGCCTTCTACCGTGCATGTGGCTAAATCCTAAGCATCTATTCGATAAAACAATCATAATGAAGATAATTATGTGACAATTCCACTCACATTAATGTTTAAACTTATTTAGGTGTAAACATCACTTCGCTAATGGTTTATGTTCTTACACAAAAAGCTAGAAGAAAGAGAATGAAATCCATAAGATTGTCTTATTTCCTTCTTAGGGTATCAACCATCAAGAAAAGAGAAACAAAAATGTAAAATCCATAACCTTAATCATGATCAAGCTTAAGTTGGTGTTGAGCTTAGGAAGTTTCTTTAGTGTGTCATAAGAATGGGAAGCTTAATGACTTCTTGGAGGCCTTAAGCTTCTTCACTCATAAGGGAAATGGAGAGGTAAATGTTCTTTATGACATTTTCGCCTTAAATCCTTCAAGCTTTTACTTGTGAGAGTAAGGTAAAAGACTTAACTTAGGAAACACAAGTTGATATCACATCCGAGTTTATCCTTAGGGTTTTGTTTTGCATGGGTTCAAGGAAGCTTAATGCTTTTCCTTTGTTTTGACCATTATTGCATTTATGCTTTGCATTTGACTTCTTACGATGACCCTTTAAAGAAAGATAGAAGTATGAAACTCACTTTAGCGAGTCATATGGCTCATGGCCATAATAAAAAAGAAAGAGAAGAATTTCTCTTTTTGTCTCATTAAGTCCATGGAGTTTTGACTGGTGTTTGGTCAAGGAATAATCTACTACTTCCTTACTTTTGTCTGTTTCTAGCACTTAAACTCCTAAAAAAAGAGATATAAGTCACATTGTTTGTTGCCATACATGTAATGCATAAGAGGAAATGACAGATTGTGCTATAAGATCATGCCGCTCAAGTAAGAAAATTGTAAACAAATGGGAAATTTTGGGGTCCCAGTGAGAACATGATTGTATAATCATGACAAATTGGGTTAAATATAGCACTTACATTACCAAAAACCTTGCTTAGTGACAGACCACCTAAACCCTCTATTGTTAGAGTCTTTCTCTAGAACATTTAGCATGTTAGGAACAAGCTAATTTACTTGGGAACCTCAACTGATTTAGTGACACAAACTAAATGTTAATAGATCAATAAACCCAATGACAAGAATAATCACCATCGAAGCTGTGATACAAAACGAAAATGGAGATAGGGCAGTTGGCATGTTAATGAAATTAGACCACCTTGGCATCTTAATGACTAAAGCATGGGCAATCTCCTTTGGATTAAGGTTGTACTTGCAAAATAGCATCACAAAAGTGGAAGTCAACTAAGATTCGTAAATGACTGTAAACTATCTAAACTTAAAGCAAAACACTAAACTGAGGTACTTAAATTGGACTATTTTCTTATAGGGAAACCTAATCGCAACTTGAGGAGAGTAGAGTTCATCACTGCCATGGAGAAGCAAATATCATTGCTGATGCATTGTTTGAAGAGGCTCAAATCATGGTAGAAGAAGCAATGTTGATCTTTATTCCAACATAGTGACTTTTAAATATTGAATATAGAGATAATTTATCTTTTGGGATGTACAAAGACATTTGTAAGGGTGCTTTTAGACATGATCTTCTATTAATGGATTTTTGTTAAACGTATATTATGGGCCACAAAGCACGAATAGTGATATAATTAACTCTAGGATCCTTATTAAAAAAAAAAACTCTTGAATTTGACATATATGTGCTTTTGATCTGGAAAAAAAAATGTTTTTATCTCGTGTAAATATAATTGAGATAGATTGGTAAATAAGCAATTTATTTATGACATGTTTAGTTCATTGGAATAGAATTGATATATCATTTTTATTACCACAAAATATCTATTGTTTGGTTTGATTTGCAAAAAATTTTGTTAACGAATGATTTTTTTGATAAAAAATTATATTCTATCTAAAATTATCCTAATGATAAAATAAAAAATTATAATTTCTTTTTACCTCATTCAATTACATTAAACCAAGTTAATTCTGAAATAATAAAAAATTATATGTCTGGGACTCAAATAAAAAAAATTGCAAATATCTAACACCAAATATATAGTCATTTGAAAATTAATATATTATTACAAATGTTAGTGTTATTATATTGAAAAGTAAGTAAAGCAATTTTCAATCTCAGTGTTCTTCCTCAGTCTGGAGCTTATTGGCAGGAAACATTCCCAATATTAGTTAGGGTTTCTAGAGGGGGGAAGAAACATTAAAAAGTGAAGCCATGACCTCGTTTAGGTCTCTCAAGTCTCATATTTTTGATAGAGAAGAGAAAAAACAGTTCGTATAACATTCATAATCATATACTCCGCAAATTCTTTTTAATGAATTTGCAATTTATTCATTCTAATCGATTTTGATGCTGTTTGCAGACAATACCAGGCTCACATTCGAGGACTCAATGCATATGATCGTCACAAGAAATTCCTCAAAGATTATGGTGCCATTTCATTCCTCTTATCATTATCCTTTTATTCACTTTAAGTTTCACGATACAACGAGAGGATTTCTATGCTTTGTTTCATCTGGTTCGATGTTTGTCCGAGCTGTATACCGTCTTTTAATGATGATGACGATGGTTATTGTCTTGTCGGGTCACTAATTGCCTTCGAGACGTTATCATGTATATTAAATTCTTGTGGTTTTGAAAGTAACATTGTAATGGGATGATTCTTTTGTTTCCGAGTGAATGAAAGATTGCTGCCTCGATAAGATGTATATCGCGTTCTTTTGACGTCTGAAAAACTTTCATGAATTGTTACCATGAACAAGTGATACTGTTCTGCTAGACCACCATTCAGGGATGTGCTAAGATATTTTTATTTGTGGATTTTGACTGCTGGATGATGTGGACAAGCACACATAATAAGACCTTTATGTGTGATTCCATTGCATCATACATCAAAAGGATGATGAACAGTCCTCTCCAATGACACGGATGGGGGCTACAATCAGCCTTAAATTTGAAACCGATCAATTTCGTTTTCCAATGAGAATTTTACCATCGCAGAGATACCTATATGGCTATAGGGTTATAGGATTCAATTGTCTGGGTCTATTTGACATGACTAGGTCACAGCTTCATATAATTCAGCAGAAGCTTTGATGACACCTTGCTAGTGGAAGTTCTTGTAGGATGGACTTATGGAGGTTGATCTTTTACTCTCAATACAGCTTGTTGTAAATCAACGATAGGATTACTGTGACAGAAGAAAGCTAGTGTGCATTAGCCATGATGAAATTGGGATGACTCACATTTAAAATATAGATGAGTTGTCAAGCTACTTTTTGTCATGGGAGGAAACAGGATGAATGGGAGACTGGGAACCACTATGCTTTATTTATCATTATAGTGTTGTTGACTGAACTTATATCGAGTTCTTTTCCGTAATTTAAGTCAAAATAAAAATTTTGGGGAATGAATTACATTTTGCATTGATGATACCAGAATATATACAATAGGTATCTATCTTTTTTAGGAAACCATACACAATACATCCTTGATTTTAGGAACTAATTAATACACGGATACAACTAGTAAATCCTTATAATCAATACAATGTTACAGCTATACATATTTCCTTAAAATACAAAGATTTTCCCACACTCTCCCTCAAGCTAGTTTGAGAATATCCTTCATAGTCAGCTTGTTAATTAAGAATTCAAACTACCTTTTTTGAAGACCTTTTGTAACAAATCAGCCACTTGCTGTCTAGTTGGTACATAGATCATACAAATTATTCCTCTTTCCATCTTTTCTTTTATGAAATGCTTATCCCCTTCTACATGCTTGGTCGATCATGATGAACTGGGTTATGAACTATGGAAATGGCAGCTTTATTATCACAGTACAACTTCATAGGAAGTGTCTCAATAGCTCTCGACTCTTGCATTATTCTTCTAATCCAAATTACTTTACAAATACCTTGAGCAACTGCTCTAAATTCTGCTTTAGCACTACTTTGTGCCACTACACTTTGCTTCTTACTCCACTAAGTTACTAGATTACTACCAACATAAGTACAATACCCGAAGGTTGATCTTCTATTAGTTACACTCCCAGCCCAATCTGCATCCGTGTAGGCCTCGATTTGAAGGTGCCCTTGTGCTTTGAAGAAAAGTCCTTTGCCAGGTATTCCCTTTAGATACGTTAGGATTCTATAGACGGTCTCAAAGTGCTCCGGACTAGGAGAATGCATGAATTGGCTAACAACACTTATTGAGAAAGCAATATCCGATTGAGCATTTGCTAAATAAATAAGCCTACCAATCAACCTCTGATATTTTTCTCTATCTTTCACTTTCTCAGCACTAGTTGGTTGAAGTTTAACATTTGATTCCATGGGTGTTTTTGCTGGTTTACATCCTAGCATGACAGTTTCCTTAAGAAGATCAGTCACATACTTTCTCTGGTTCACAACAATTCCCTCCTTGGATCTTGCAAACTCCATACCAACGAAATACTTCAAGTTTACCAGATCTCTAGTTTCAAACTCTTTGGCTAGACACTCCTTTAATTTCACTAAGCCTTCACTGTCATCACTTGTTAAGATAATGTCATCAACATATATGATCGAAACGATCTTTTTCCCTTCCTTTAAATGCCATAGAACATTGTATGGTTTGCTTGATTTTGTACAAATCCATATCTTTTAATAGTTTTGCCAATGTGCTCAAACCACGCACTCAGTGATTGTTTAAGACCATAGAGGGATTTTTTCAACTTGCAGACCTTTTCAACACCAAATCCCTCATCAAACCTTGGTGGGAGACTCATGAACGCTTCCTCTTCCAAATCTCCATTGAAAAAGGCATTCTTCACATCGATTTGAAATAAAGGCCAATTGGCGTTGATAGCAAGCGACAAAAGAACTCGAATAGAATTATCTTGGCTACAGAAGCAAACGTTTCTAGATAATCTATTCCATGAGTTTGTGTAAAACCTTTTGCCACTAGTCTAGCTTTGTACCTTTCTATGGAGCCATCTACCTTACATTTGATTGTGAACACCCATTTGCACCCCACAATCTTCTTATCTCTAAGCAAGTCTGCCACATCCCAAGTATTATTTTTCTACTAAGCCTCCATTTCTTCAAATATTGCAGATTTCCAATTTTGATAATCCAGAGCCTCCTTAATATTTTTAGGAATTACAAGTTTTGAAATTTCTGTAGTAAAGGCTTTATAGGTGGTAGAAAGGTGATCATAAGACACATTATTGGAGATAGGATGTCTTGTGCAGGTTCGAGTACTTTTTCTAATAGCAATGGGAAGATCAAGATTAGATTCTAAGGCAATTAAAATAGGACTTGGGGCTGAACTATTTTCAGGAACAGCTGGTTGATTTAGATTTTGAGCCAAAGATAAGGGAGATGAAGAATTACCTGGTGTATTTGGATGGGCCTCACTTAGGGACTCCTCATGACTATGTTGGATGGATCTTTAGTTCATCACTTTTTTTAGGTAAATTCCTCCTTAGTATAAACCATAGGTTCAAGATTTAACTGATTTTTTTTCTTGCCGTAGCATTTCCATGTCTAAGAAACCAATATCAGTTCTGGTTTGCTTAGATTGAATCATCCCAGTCTCCTTATCCGTTTCAAGCATTATGTTTGGTGACGTCTCTGTTTCCCAAAAATTGAATTCATCACTATAATTCTCCTCTTGAATTGAATTTTTTGTGAAAAAAGGAATATTTTCCAAAAAAGTTGCATTCGTACTGACATAAAATTTCTTAGTAAGAGGATTAAAAAAATTGTACCTCTTTTTATTTGGAGCATAGCCAACAAAAACACACTTTTTTGTCCTAGGGTCTAATTTAGGCCTTGATTTCTTAGGAATGTGCACATAAGTAGTGCAACCAAAGACCTTTAATGGCAGGTTTGAATTGATATGTGACTCAAGAAAAAAAATTTTTATACACTTTAAAGGAGTGGTGTATTGCAACACCTTAGAAGGCATTCTATTTATTAGATATGGCACTATTAAAATAGCATCTCCCCACAGATATTTTGACAAATTCATATGAAACATCATGGCTCGAGTGACTTCCAAAAGGTGTTTGTTTTTCCGATCAACAACTCCATTCTGTTCAGGAGTATTTGTACGAGTGGATTGGTGTAAAATCCCTTTTCCTTGTAAAAAATTTGCAGAATGGTCTTAAATTACTCATTTTTGTTTGAAATTGATTATCTATCATCTGATAAAAACTTTGAAAAATTCCTTCAACTTCAGATTTTTTTATTTAAAAGATATATCCAACACATTGAGTATGATCATCTATAAAAGTCACAAGCCATTTTTTTCAGGATGGTTACCTTTGAAGGTTCCCAAACATCACTATGGAGCAAATAAAAAGGTTTTGATGGAAGATATGTTCTAGGAACATAAGACCATCATTGACTTTTAGCAAGTAAACAGCCTTCACACTTAAATTTCAAAGGGTCTTTTTTTTTTCTTTTTAAAACAATACTGGAAACAAATGTTTCAGATAAATAAAACTAGGATGGTCCAATCTGTAATGCCAAACCATTATTTGTTCATCAACAGACATAGAACAAATTCTACAAAATCCTTGAGCAATTTTAACTCCAGGCAGATTTTCTTCAAAATAATAAAGACCATTGATCATCCTAGCATTGCCAATCATCTTTCCCGAGTTCTTGTCCTGAAAACCACAATGAGATTTATAGAAAGTAACCAAGCAGTTAGATTCTTTTGAAAGTTTACTGATGGACAATAGATTGTAGGCCAATTTGGGGACATGAAGGATAGAATTTAGATGTATTTTCTCAGAAATTCGTATCGAACCTTTCCCTACAATATGAGAGAAGCTACCATATGCAATCTTAACCTTTTGATTAGCAGGACATTGTTCATAGGATTGGAAATATTTGAAAGAGTTTGTCATATGGTCTGATGCTCTTGAATCTATGATCCAGGGGCTATTGGAAAGAGCCATTATTTCATTACCCGTATGAGCCATAGAAACCTTAGGAGGATCTTCAGATCGGCTAGAGCTAGATTTTAGCAGCATAAAAAGATGCTTCAATTGCTCCTTAGTGAAGGGACTTGTGTCAACTTCATCAGCAGTAGGAATGCCTCTACCAGACTTTTCTCCTCTTTTGCCCTTTAGATTTGCAGGTTTCCCATGCAGCTTTCAACATGTTTCTTAAGTGTGGCGAGGTTTATCACAGTAGTTACACTAGAACCATGGCCTTTCATTGGACTTCTCACCAGATTTGTGCTGATATGTCATAGCTTTAGAGGGGGCCTATGTCTAACGTTGAGCCTTCAACCATATTCTCAGGTCCTTTTTTTTCCCAACATGATGTTCATTTTGCTCTCTTCTCTTCTTACATCTGAAAATACCTCTCCAAGGGAAGGAAGGGGCTGTCTGCCAATACTTCTTCCTGACTTCATCAAACTCAACATTCAGCCCAGCCAACATCAAACTCTAACATTCAGCCTAGCCAAGAACTTGAAAATGCGATTGTCTTCAACAACTTTCTTGTATTGAAATCTTCTAGAAATTTCCACTCATAAGCGTTAAAGAGATCTAAGTCTTGCCAAATTCGTAAGCGAATTAAAGTACTTTGTAGCATTATCATCCCCTTGATGTAGTTCTCCAATTTTAGTTAACTCAGAAAATTGGGATTGGTTTCCCAAATTAGAATACATCTGATTAATATTCTCCCATAGCTCCTGTGCGGTTCAGTAGCACATGTAGTTGGAACTGATATCCTCCTCTATTGAATTCACTAGCTATGTCATAACCATTGAATTTTTTGCATCCCACAGAGCATAAGTCAGATCTATGCTTATTGGAGCCTTTGTTTGACCAGTTAGATATCCGATCTTGCAAGGACCTCTGATATACATTTGAACGGCTTGTGACTAGCGAAGAAAATTACCACCATTTAGCCAAATGGTGGTGATTTGAATTGAGTGAGAATCAACACCGGTCTTTAATGGTTTGATCTTATTTTGGGACGAATAAGACAGGGTAAAAGGGGCAAAGACAAACTCAGGAAGAAAACGAAGGGAAGTAACCAGGCAAATAACCGCTTTGATATTAAGTCAAAATAAAAAACTTTGGGGAATGAATTACATTTTGCATTGATTTTACCAGAATATATACAATAGGTATCCACCTTTTTTGGGAGACTATACACAGTTACATCCTTGATTTTAGGAACTAATTAATACACGGATACAACTAGTAAATCTCTACAATTAATACATGGATACGACTATACGTATTTCCTTAAAAAACAAAGATTTTCCCACAATTTATGTACTAAAGGATCTTATTCTCATATTTCTGCTTGCAAAGTAGTGAAAGAACTCAAGAAAGACCGCAAATGTTTAAGCTTTTTTATTGGCATATTCGTGATGTCCTATATTAATTGGCCGATGAACAATTTAGTTCATAAAGGAGGAACTGAATTACAATCAACCACACATGTATAGCATGCAGTTTTTCCCCAATGTACAAATAGTTGATTATAAATTCTGTTGATCTGTTGGGAACGTCATCCGGGCATGCTCTTGTTTGTTTTGCAGTTGACTTTTATGGCAAAGAAAAATCAAAGCAAGTAGATTTTCCTATCAAGACTGATCAAGATACCCTGAGGGAAGGATATAGGTTTGTTCTTTTCACTCCTTTATCTTCTGGCATTCTGCATGTGTCTAGCATTTCTCTCTTTTGTCATTTCATCGTGCGTAATTCTCATACTGTTTTCCAGTTCTGTTACCTTAACAAGTTTAACATTATTTTTTTCTTTTCTTTTTTTACTTTCAATACATCCTTCACTGTGTGTTGTATTCTCGAACCTTCTTACACCTTCCAATGGTGCTTGCAGTATTGCATTTACTGTATTGTAAGAGACAAAACTAGTTGAGTTTGGCCTTTGCAAGCCACTCTTTTCGTTTGTAAATTGGATTAAATCTCCATATGCTCTTTTGAATTAATATTTACTGAGCTTATCCCTAAAAAGGTTAAATAAAAAGATAAGTAAAGAGATCTTCTGATATATATACTGTAATCCATCCTTAATTGGAGAAACACTAGAGATGGAGAGACCAGATGTTAGGTTATGCTGTCATGCTACCACCATAAATTTGCATTCTGGAGTGTTAAGTTTTATTTGGGGATAAATCATAAACAGAAATGATGCAAGTTCTTCTAATATTAACTCACTGGTTACAACTTGCTTCTCTCCGTGTAAAGGTTTATTCGTTCCGAGGAAGATGACCTGGATTCCTCTTGGGAGCAAAGATTAGTGAAGCGTTATTATGACAAACTTTTTAAAGAGTATCCTTTTAACATGTTGTCAGCCTATTTCCATGGAGTATATTAACCAATGATTACTTGACTCTTGAGCACTGTATACCATGCTGGAGATATATATACCTATGTATACATATATACACACGCACTTTACATTTCTTCTGCGTTGTTATGTGACTCATATCATCAGTTGTAACATATAGGTTTGTTTGTTGCTTGACATACAGCCTATTCACTTAGGGGAATAACTATTTATTCTCTCTTTGTATTTCATAAAATTGCTATTGTGATTTTTAGTTGAGGGAATGGCTTTCATAATTCATTGCTATTACGCAAAATAATGAATAGCAATTCATGTCCCTATACCATTTTTTGCTATTTAATGGTTTGTTTTGCATATTTGTCTTAAATATTATTACCTTAGAAATAACACTTATATAATTATCATTTTTTCTGTAATAAAGATAAGGTACATTATAGAAATTTTACTTATACTTTAATAATTATTTATCTAATTTTTTATACCAAGTGAATATTGTAATAAACATATAATAGTCATTGCAACTCGATTACATTTCTATTGAATTGAAATTCAATCTCCCCTCCCCCCACCCACCCCTTCCTCACCCAACTACCAAAAAAATCCAAAATTCCTTATGGTGAATATGAAATGGAAAGAAGGAATTTTTCACATTTTCCATGTACTTATTTTGTGAAACAAGTAAAAGCTTGGAAAATGTGAACTTTTTGCTTTTAACAAATGCCTCTCGAGGACTCATTAACTGATCCTGCTAAATGTAATATCAATTATAAATATTTAGGTGTGAGCAGCGCTACAATGTCGATAGTGGATGAATACCATCAAATAGTAGATCAGATGCTCTCTGATTCATTTTCCAGTGCTAAATAAGTCACAAAAACCACTATAATGTCGATCTTGTCATCACATCAAAGAGTACGTTGAACACTTGTCTGGTCAGAGTTATTTTTGAGTATGCAACATTGCAATTTCTTGAAGTATTGTATTGGTGATTTTGCTTTGAAAAGGCAATCTACATTAGGAAATTCATCTATTCTTTACTACCTTAACAATTTTAAAGATACTGCATAGCTGACATGACAAAATACAAAAGTGGCAAGGTGAGTGATTCCTTGCATCATTGAACTTTTTGTGAAGTGTTTTTGTGTGCCATCGGCAGATTTGATCAACTCATGCTACTTTTGCAAATAATTGTTGTTCTTTATAAATTGTAGTTCTCTCTCATTATATATCCAGTATAGTTTTGGCTTGGTGGGAATTGTGAGGATGGTGCATTCTTATATGAAAATTAGAAGTACCTCTCCAGTCTTGGGGGAAAACAAATTGATGTGGATGGGTGCAAAACTAATATGGGCAAATGATTGTGAAGTTGGAAGTTATGTGCTCAAAAATAAACAGTCTACTAGTCTGAGTGTTGAGGACTCAATTTTCAAATATATAATACAGAGTATACTACACTGTCTTCTTTGACAAGGTCTTATAAGTGGTTTTAGAGTGTTGATGTAGGATTTCTTCTTGTTGTTATGCTCCTCCATTTGCTGATGCTGCTTTCCTTTTAACTTTTAATTATCTGATGATGTCCTTCATGCGCTATTGTTTTATTGTCATTCAGATTGGTTTAAGGTGGAGAACTGAAAAAGAAGTCATTTCTGGCAAAGGTATCTGTTCTTTTTTATCTTGATAGTGCGTCATGGTGTACATGTCTTGCTTTCTTAGAAAATTCTTTTTCATTTTAAATTCCTAGCAAATACTTGTTAATCTCTGAAAAACAGTAGTAAGGGAAGTATGTCTTTGGGAAAGATTGGTTCATCATGTATTCTTGTGGTTTTCAACTGTATTATTAGATAATAGTGGAATTTTCCAGGGCAGTTTGTATGTGGTAACAAACATTGCGATGAGAAAGATGGCCTTGCAAGCTATGAGGTAACTCTTCTTTTCTTCAACTTATTATTTAATATTTATGAATTAGTATGGTTGGATAGCGGAGAGAACCTTCTCTTGTTTGCTCAGTTGCTTAGTCCAAGAATATGCTAATGTACATACTTTGATACAAGTAAGAAAGGAGGCTTACAGGAGAGATAAAACTAGAGTGAGGAACTTGTTCAAGTTACTACCTAGTGGACACTAGCCCACTTGCATGTAATCGGACACTTTACTTAAAATCATCTTTCACAACTTTCATTATATTTATGAACTTTGTGTCAGTTTGTTATGTTGTCTTGTTTACAAGTAATTGATATTGGAAAAGAAAATGGATGTTAAACTTGTTTTTGCTTCATGCATCCCTGATTCATCCACTTCAATTCTTACAACTCTCTACTATCCATTAAGTCTGTAAATTCGTTGTGTCACCATGTTATTAAATTTTCACCTATCCAAGATTCTAAGTCTGAGTTGCATCTTATATGACCAAATCCCTTCAAGTCTTTGACTAGAAAACAACCAAAAGAGCTGTCTTTAGATAATGCTATGTCTGTGTAATAGTTGTAATCAAAAAGGAAAAAAGCTAAACCAATATGTTTTTAGGCTTTTTTCACTTGAGAAAATGAATTTTCTGAATTTAGCTTGTGGTATTGGTATCCCTTTTGTCTTCCCTTCCCCACTTTTGTTGGTGATTTCCCCATTGCAGAGAATGCAATATACATCCTAGTGGGCAATCATATTTGTAGGAAAAAATGGCCCTTTTCTGAAATGGCAATTTTATTCCTAAAAATGCAGGTCAGCTTTCATTATACTCATAAATCCTTCGGCCAAATGGTCTTTTAGAGGAGAAACCACCACTATGCCCTTCACATAATAAAAGATTCCATAAGGCTATTTAATCATCTTAGGTACTTTTTAATTGATAAGTGAATGCTTTTATTTCAAGAACTGAAGTATTTTTAAGTAGTCTTTATTTTGTGTGAACTCTCTTGATGTTGCTAGTGACAGTTTTATTTTGATTGTATTGTCGATCAAACTTCATTTGGCTGTCTTCACTGCAGGTGAACTTCTCTTACTTGAAGCTGGAGAAAACAAGCAAGCATTAGTGAAATTGGTAGCTTGTGAGAGGTCTGTGGTCATTTGCCTATAGCCCAAGCACATTATTCCGTGTTTTTTCTCCCCTTTTTTTAATAATTTTTTTAGTTATTTATTATCTTTTATTACATAATGTTGGTGTACTTTAGTAGTTACATTGAATTCACTACTTTCTAATAGATATTGCATTTTTCTAGTGTGCCTCCTTCATTTGTCTGCTATTTCCCCCTTCACAAGGGTGACTTGGCTTGGGTTTAATTTGTTATATGCATGGTTGTATTATTTCTTTAAATTTCTTCTTCCTGAAGTTTTTGAAGATACAATCCACTTTCTCATTTAATTAGTTTTTTGAACTAATATAAGATTTTGGAAATCTTTTTTATGTGTTTCTTTATATTTCCTCTGTAATGGTAGATGTGCTAACAAGCTTCACTATAAGAAGCAAAGAGAGAAGGAGCGGTTAGAAAAGGAGGAGAAAGAACTACGGAAGCAGACAAAAGAGTCCAAAAGAAAGAGGTACGGTGCCGCTCAAGTCATTATGTAATTTGGATATGGTTTGTCATATATCTGGATAAGCTAATGAAATCATGTTCCTTTTAGGGATCACTATGGAAGTGATAATGATTCAGACAGTGCATATGAAGAGAGCAAAGAGAGTAAAAGGACAGGTGATGACTCCTTATTTTTGCTTTCAGATTGGTGACTGTAACCATGGTCCTGGTGATGAGCATTCATATACAAGTATGCACGCTTTTATGCATCGGTAAATGCATCTTATAGATGGAAATTCATTTGTAAGAAAAATTTTTCAGGTGAAACCACCCTTTGAATGAACAGCTTAGTTGCTCAAGTTCACCTATATATATTGATATGTGGTTGGAGAATCGTTTTTAGTCTTTTTGGTCCCTGAGGTTGCACCAGTGTATGCATGAGATCAGTTACTTGCATATTTCTTGGAGAATTATGCAATGGTTTGGGATGAGAGAAAAATAATAAGGGTATAGAGAGAGGGGTTTGATTTAAATAATATTTGAATACGTAGATGTAGTTGAGCTTCAAACATTTTTTTTTTTTTTTGGGGTGAAAGCAAGAATTTTTGACATTAATGCGAAGAGAAGGAAAATACCTGACCAATGAATAGTCACTATGTTTATTCCTATATTATTTAACATTTTGTACTCCGACAACTTGTGCTTATACCATCTCCTTACCTACTGCGGACGTTTGAAGAGTGGTAGATCTTTGTATTCATCATAGGACAGATGCGAAAATTTTAGTTTGAATGGGAATACGATATTAATTGGATTTGGAACTTTTCATGCAATTGTGTAAGATACTAAGATATGGGAATGAATTGAGTACACATTTTAGCTCACTCTTGGTCCTGTTTTTGGCATTTTGCTGAGGTTCTTTGCAGTTAGTTGTGTCATTTTCTCAATCTTCATTTTTCCTTTTTTTTTTTTTCTCATTTCTCCAGGAAAAAGAGCTTCAAGCTCAAGTGGCAAGCGTAATAAGGATAACGATGATGATGGTGATGAAGAGAATTTTGATGAATTTCTTAAGGGAATGTTTCCATGAGATTAGCAGATGACGGCTGTCTAATCTTTTCTAAATTTTTCTCTAAGTCCATCTCCATCTGAAAGTGATTGGAAGATGCTGAATGGTGATTGTAACTAACTGAAAAAAGTGGGGAGGCAATGACGTGTAGAGTATTACTCAGTGTCACACCAATGGCTAATGGGTAGCAGCATAGACGAGCATAGTTTAGGATGATAGTAACAATAATAAAAGGCATAGTTTAAGGAAACACAACTTGAAGGACGCAACACTTTCGGCTGATCATCTGTTTGAAATGTACTTTAGTGGGCCATGATTTACTATGCCAGCTTCACCAACAATATGATACAGCGTAAGGGGATTATTTAAAAAGGCTGCTAAGGTGGCTTTGATGTTTTTTACTTGGGAAAAGACGAAGCTACAGACAACAGCCGCCCAGCCGGCTTTGGCAGCTAGTTTGAGATCCTATCTTTCCCAATGCCACGTGCCTCGACGTACTCTGTCATCTCGGTCCCAAGTGGCCTTTTAGAGTGAAGTTTCCAACTACTAAGAATTAACGTCGTGTCATGTCTGCGTTGTCTGAAATTTGTGCAATGGAACTGTCTCCTGTCAATATTTGTTTTGCCTAGATGGATTGAAGAAACACCGTTCTTCCCCTACCCCCCTCAAAGTAAAATTCCTGTTGTTGCATACGGCATACCATTGCTTTCTTTGCAGGTGACTCTCCTACGTGGCAGTAATATAGGAGAAAGAATTAAATCCAAAAAAAAGAAAAAGAAAAAAAATTGTGATGGTACATTCCTCATTTGATTTTTTTTTTTTTACGAAGCAATCAAATGGAATTATATATCTAGTTTCGAAAAGCAAAATTTAAGGCAGGGTGTGGGAAAACAGATCAAATCGTGGATCAAATTGAATTTTTTTTAAATGATTTAGTTTGCGGTTTGGTTTGATGAAAAACAAACGGTTTACGGTTTGATTTGGGGCTCTTAAACTGAAATGTATGGTTTGAATCAAATTGGGCTGTTTCATATATATGAAAAAGTTAAACATATTATTTTCTTTCTCTTGCTTGTTTCATTAAAAAATTAATAATTTTCAACATTTTTTATTTAGATAAGTATTATTTATGAAAATGAAATTAAAATGGTTAGATCATATTTCGATCATGGTGGTATGTCTACAATAAAATAATTTTTAGATTTTTACCTTTAGTGTTTTGAATTATTTTCCTTTTGTCTTCTATTACCTTAATTACTTATTGGTTTATAAAATTAATAGTGTGTTAATTAAAAGTATATAATGAATTAAAATTTGTCTTATAGTAGGGTAACATGTTTTTATTTTATTGAGTTTAAGTATATCCTTATAGTTTAATATAATTATAATTTTATGATGGATGAAATATCTCCTACATTATAAGCTTTACATATTATTTAGGTAAATAATTAGTTTCAAATATTGTTGTTTTTATTAATGATAAGAAACATGTATTTAAAGTTTTTTGATAGAATGTATTATCATTTGTAAATGATTGAATGTATTTTTGTTTTGAGAACAAAACATGATTCGAATGGCAAATCGAATAGGCCTAAACCTTTTTTTTTTTTTCCTTTCAATTTGGAAAAATTATGAACCAAATCGTATGGTTAAGTTCAAATTAAAAAAAAAAAAAGAATCATGATATACGATTTAGTTCAGAAGGCGAATCGGATTGAATCATACTGTCCATAACCCTAGTTTAAGGTAGACTTAGATGGGTCACTTTATTGTATCCTATACCTATAATATCTCGACTGATGATTTTTATATGGATATTGAACGCTACAAATAGATTATAGCATATTGTTTTGGAATTTTCTCTCATTATGAGTATAATGTCTCATGTCTTGTATTCACTTTAAAAAGCTATTCGTTAATGGCATGTTTGGTTTCATAAACTAAATAGCTATAATTGTAATTCTTAATAAATAGAATAGATAAGTATTAGTTATGTGCTATAGTTTCTTTAAGGTCTTATGGATAAATATAGAAATATGTTAAGGAAAAGAAGAAAGAGAGAGAGTGAGGGGTGAGGGGAAAGAATTGCTATTTCTATGGTCTTATAAAGGAATTACAATTTCTTATTTTGTGTCAATAATATGGCACCAAACAAACATAAAAGTAGGTTTATATGAGAGGAATAATCATTCTATTTTAACCTTGTGGAATTAACTAAACATACCATAAGGTAATAGGGCATAGATTCCATAAATCTATACTGCAAAAATCATTATCTTATAATGATAAATGTAATACAACAATGTACCTATACCTTCTAAGCTCTACCAAATGGGAAAAAAAAATTAAATAAACATATAGATACAATCTACACCTATCATAAATAAGAAACCTTAAAACATTTCTTCAATCTCTCTCTTATCTCATTTTTATGTTTTTACATTTTGTATCTATTATCTCATTCGTCTAATGTGAGCTTAATGTGATGAATTTGATATTATATATATTAATTGGGTGGAATAAATTTTCTAATAGATTGCGAGGTTAGCACAAGTTGAGAGTGAGTCTTCTTCATGAATATGTTATTTTAGCACGAGTTGAGAGTGTGTCTTCTTCATGAATATGTTATTTTAGCACCAGTTGAGAGTGTGTCTTCTTTATGAATATGCTATTTTATCACTTTTATTTTGTTATGTGACTTATACCTATAATGTGTTATAACATATTATATATCAAAGAATTTGTAACACGATTCCTCTAAACCGTGGGAGAGTGTGCCTTCTTCATGTATATGTTATTTTATCCATTTTATTTTGTAACGCAACTTTTACCTATAGGGTGTTATAAGATGTTACATGAGAAAGATTTTGTAACATCATTCCTCTAAACTATGGAGAGCATGCCTTCATGCAATTTGATCAAATAGAATGTTAGAAAAACATTAAGATGTTCTAGTTATTTAAAAAATTATCTTTAAAATATAAACTTTGCAAGATCTAGGTTTCAAATGGTTTTAAGGTGTTATAGGATATGCTTTGATTTTAAAATTTTTAGAATTGATATCAACAAGGTAAGATAAGAATAGGGCTATATTCATTGAACTGTTTAGGTAATCCATAGCATTATTGTCGTCATTATATGCCCTTATTATGCCATTATTTACATTATTTTTAGAAGAACATACTAGTGCTAATAATAGTGACAAATATATAATCTAATGTTACAATTATTTATTCATTTGATATAAAAGAATTTAAAATGTAGAATAAACAAATTTCTTTTAAATAATTAGTGGCAGAGAATATAATGTTTGGTGCATCATGATGAGGAAGGATTTAAAAAAAATAAAATAAAAAGACACACTTGGTTGTGTGATTATTTTCAACTGCCAAGAACAAGATCATTGTCACCAAAAAGTGAAGAAGTTTGTGAATAAAGAAACTAACTTTGTGGTGTTAGTAATTCGGATTTATTTATGATTGGTGGCTGGTGGAATAGCTCCAGCACCTTACATGAAACACAACATTTCAAGTAAAGTAAAGTAAAGTAAAGTAGTCTGAAATTCATGATGAGACGTGCCAAAAAAACCATAGTTGATCTTGATTGTGGTTGCTTTTTGCCAGTTACATTTCAACCACGGCAAAAATAGTCTTGGCACGCACTTAGACTTATTTTTTCTTTTTTGCTATTTCAACAACTCTCTCTCTCTCTCATGACAAAAATCACTGAATCTGATTGTTACTCCCAACCATAACCCCGTTTTGGAATATACCCCCCAAGATCGGTTTTCAATCCTAGAACTCAGGAACATTGGATAATCCATCCAGCCAAACCAAACAGTAAACCTAATTCTCTTGAATTGCATATCTTTAATAATAATAATTTGATCATTCCTACCTGGCAATTAGACGCATGCCTATAAATTTGAGTTGGGATGGAAATAGAATCAAATCTGGTCCGAACTCCCGAGAGGCCGCCTCTAGAAATAGGAGAGTTGCCGGTTTCATTTGTCATTACTAAGAACACCTTTATCGAGGGTTTTTAGTTTGGATATTGATACGAAAAATTGCCACCTGGCATTACTAACGGATGATGAAGGTTTCTTCCCTAGGCTTCGATGCTTTTTTTGGTCTTGTCAGATGACACTGTGTCTATTTATTTATTTTTCCCTTTGATGTGCTGCAACGCTTGTAGTGTGATGGCCATGGTAAAATTAAAAAAATGGCCATTATATATAAATAAAATAATTGCTATTATTAATTTTAATATATTTTAAATTTATTTTCATATTTAATTAACATTAAAAGAAAAATATTAAAAGTGATATTTAAAAGTTCAAATAATATGAGACTTACAAAAGTTTTGAAAATTATTGTGAAACTTTAATTAAGTACCTAGGGATAAATAGAGAGTTACTTAAGAATTTCTTATATGACATGTTAAGCAACTTTGAGTTAAAGGTGTACTAAGTATTTTATTGGAGTTCTAATTTAAAAAAATAATAAAAAAAAAATCCAACTCTCACACATATCCAAAACCCCCCCCCAAAAAAAAAAACGTCTCATTAATTATTTTATCGTACATCACTTTCACTCCACAACACATGCATCCGAAATACAAACAAACAAACAAACAAACAAACAAAAACACACACAAACCCCATAATCTGCGTGCAGCGTGGTCACGAGTCACAGGTACACCAAAACACACATTATTATAAATATAGGAGTAGGTTTCATACATTATTAGATGTGTCACAGGTAATTATTTTTTCATACATAAATGAAATGTAATGGTTTCGTCTTGTCCTATCTTTAAATGAATCGGTCCCCTCAATACATATATTTAAACGTGCTATCATAATTGAAATACCTAAAGCTAAACTTCCTTTAATCCAGTATTGTGTGTATGTTGTTTTGGTTTTTCGGAAAAATATCAAGTTATTAAAATAGACAATTGACAACAGATTAATAATTAAAAAAAAAAATACATAGAGGAGGAATCACAGTGAAATTAATGATAAATGAAAAATTAATAGTTAAATAAGTATTGCATAAACATTACTATCAGTGTTTGTGGCGCTCCTTCGTATTCATTGCGTGGAAGTGGTTGTAGTCTCTATCTTTCGTATCGATTCTCCATGCTTTAAGTTGAATTTTGTCTTTTATGTTAAGATTCAAAATAGTAGCTAGTAGGAAGCGGATGGGGGTGGTGGAGAAAATATATATGGAAGATAGGAACAACGACCATGCAATTTAAAAAACAGATGGGGTATGGTTATATAAAGTCAAGGAAAAGACGAAACAATTGATTTACCGTAAAAATAAATCTCAAATTTTAAATTAAAAAAAATCAAACTGACTTAGGTTTGTTTCTCAGTCCACTCATCAACGACTCATGAACCATAATCGACTATTTTAAGAGCCAACTTATTTCCATCCTTAGTAAGATTGGTGGCAATTCTACCATTCTCAGAACCAACTAGTTGACCTGGTTCTTGAAATTACGTTGAGATCTACTTTCAAAACTATTTAATTCGAGAATAATTTGTATTATACCGTGTCATTTTGAATTAAATTTGGATTGTCAAGACAAAAAAAAAAGGTTAAAAAAATAATAATTTACTTTGGAGAGCGCCATTACCTTGATTTTATTTATACCTATTTATTTTACTTTTATCTTCATCTGCTTAAAAACTGGTGTAATTTTTAAGGAAAATCCTATATGGTATAAGTTAAATAAAAATGTATTTGTAAAATTAGGTACATCTAAGTCTATCTATCCATTTCTTTAAAACAATTCAAATTCAAATTCAAATAAAATAACATATACGGTGCATATATATAAGAGAGATGGGAAAACAAATAACAAAAAGAAATAAAACAGTAACCAATAGGAATCACCCAGGTTGAAGTTCTGATAGGTCGTTGGCTTGAATTATAATATTTATGGTCCAAACTATTGAATTATTTTTTGTATTTATGTTATTTTATATTATTTAATTATTTTAGGAATTGAGTTTTAGTTAATTGTTTTAATTTTATTTCTTATTGTTTAGTTAGTTTCCTATTTGCTAATAGGTGGCTTTAAGTTATTATGAGAGTCTATTTGTTTCTTGTCTTCAGTATTAACATTGTAATTTAAACCAATTGCAATTAGCCTTTTATTTGGATCTGATCCATAAGTATAGATTAAATTGTGATAAGTTTGATTCATCCATTTTATATTTATGGAACATTTCACTTTTTTTCAAATAAAAAAAAAAAGAAAAAACAAGTTTAAATAAAACTACAAATTTCCATTAGCTTAGGAAAAAAGAAGATTATACATATATACATATATATATATATATATATATTAAGAGTATGAAAAATGCTTTTGCAAATGAGACGTAGGATGTTATTGAAGACGAGTCACAGTGTGAATGGTTGCATGTGTTAGGACGGACAAGGACATATCCACTTTAATTATTAGACTTACAGTTTGGTAAGGATATAAATGTCTGTTCATCTCATGACTGGCTATGCGCAGGGAAGTGTACAGTATTTACCTCAGTTTGCATCCATATCATCGAATCGAATCATATCTATATCTTATTTATATATAATTTATTTAATAAAAAAATATTTTGTTTATATTTATATTTTAATAAATAACTTATTTAAAACCATCTATACGCCATCTACGTAATGAGAAAAAAAAAAAAAAAAAAACCCAATCCTAGAGCCAACTTGCATATTAAGAAATTCCAGTTGAAGTATTGCAATGGGAGGATTTAATTTTACTACTACTTATCTATTCATGGCTTATTTTTCTCTTGAGAACGTCAACTCGTTGTTTTTATCCCTTATCACCTTCCCCAAATCATTAAAATTAGAATATTAATCCTACTTTTTATAAGTTTGGGAACTTTTAATCCCATAAATAAAATCATTTAATTGTTAAATAAATATAATAATTTACATATTAATGATCCATTTACTTCGCTGAATGGAATAAGAGGATTAGAATAATTATATATGTGTTATTTTTAAGATAGTGATATTTATAATAAAGTTAAAAAATAAACTATTGAATGAATAGAATAAAGACATGAATCGCCATTCAACATTTTTAAGTAATAGCAATTAATTATTAATTATTATTCATTTCAAGTGAACATCGTAATATTAGTTTTATGTGGAACGAGGAAACAATGAATAGCTATTCATGTCAAGTGAACGTGTTGGAGTTTGTGACCCGTTTTCAGTAGCCGTTTTTCGTAGTCAAATGTATAATGAATGAATATTTGACTATACATTTATTATTCATTTATTATACATTTAGGAGTCATAATTTTGGTATTTGTATAATGAATGAATATTTGACTATACATTTATTATTCATTTATTATACATTTAATAGACATAATTTTGGTCTTTATTGCGGCTAGCTGTATACACATATAAATATATGTTTTGTTAGGGTTTGTATGAGAGAGTGAAAAAATGAGAGAGTTTTGATTTGTAATTTGTTACTCTCTCTCTCTTGTACTCCATTATTGACATATAGTGAATTCTCTCGCCTCTGCCTGTGGTTTTCCCGGATTTGGGTTTTTCACGTAAATCTTGTATGTGCTTTATCATATCTCTTTACTCTTGCCATTGTTCTTCTTTTATAACAAACTGGTATAAGAGCCAAAGGTTTGGTTTTTTGTCTCTTCTACAATGGCAACTTTGAAGTATGATATTCATTCTTGGGTCACAGCATCAAATTTTCTTGGAAGAGGTGGAGAATGTCCTATGTCGATTGAGCCCTTCTATGGGTTTTGTGGAAGAGGTGAAAAATGTTTTGTTTTATGTCGAAACTCCTGAATCCGTGTCAAGGTAGAGATTGTTGGAGTTTGTGACCCATTTTCAGTAGCCGTTTTTCGTAGTCAAATATATAATGAATGAATATTTGACTATACATTTATTATTCATTCATTATAAATTTAGGAGTCATAATTTTGGTATTTGTATAATGAATGAATATTTGACTATACATTTATTATTCATTCATTATACATTTGAGAGACATAATTTTGGCCTTTATTGCGGCTAGCTGTATACACATATAAATATGTGTTTTGTTAGGGTTTATATGAGAGAGTGAGAAATGCGAGAGTTTTGATTTGTAATTTGTTACTCTCTCTCTCTCTTGTACTCTATTATCGACATATAGTGAATTCTCTCGCCTTTACCCGTGGTTTTCCCTATTTAGGTTTTCCACGTAAATCTTATGTGTGCTTTATCATATCTCTTTGCTCTTGCCATTATTCGTCTTTTATAACAGAACGGATTGTAAGTATTTTAGTAATCTAATCATCATTAAGTATATATTTAAAGTGTTAAATAATCAATGGAATTGTCCCATTAAAAATATATAATTTTGTTACAACGATATTTTCTTTATTAATTTTTTATTTCATAGATATTCTCCTTAAGTTAAGTTTTGACACTTTTCATAGTGATACCAAGTATTTAATCAAGATTGTAATAGTTACAACTTATAACGGAAATCATCTTGCCAATGTGATCATTGTAAAAAAAAAATTATAATAAAAAATCAACAAATTAATTAACAAAATACTTCAATCATTCCATTATATGCATCTTTATATCTCATATACTCATACTAATACGATAATCAATAATTCAATATAAGGTATTACAAAACCATTATATCATATTGGTATGCACAAATAGACTAGGAATAGCCATTTTGAATTTTATTTGTCATATTTGTCATATTTGCATATACTTTTTAATCAAATCTTAAAATTCTTAATTGGTATCTCATTTTAGGTTGTGAATCCATAACTTCTCTTGCCCATTTTGCAATTATTTTGCTAGTTGCATATTTATCTCTACCTTATATAAGTAGTGTATAATCACCAATTATACGTTAACACATAGACAAGAAATTAGATAGTTTTTAAAATAATCACTACGCATATGATCACGTGTTAGAATACCATTGATATTTACATATGATGGGTACATGTAGGCATGGTAAATGGGTTGTGGCATGCATGGGTTGGCATGAGGACCATGAGCTTGGCACGGCACGCACGACGCGTGAAGGAAAAGGACAAAAGCACGAGTCGGGCTCGCACGCATCACACGAGCACTGGAAATAAGTGCGCCGACACGACACGACACGGCACCGCACGACATGACTTGCAAGGCGCTCAAACTAGCATGTGGGCCCTTTTTTTTAAATAGTAATATAAAAATAGTGATTTATTTTTTTTAATTTACTTTAAATTGAATTTAAATAAATTATTATTATTATTTTAATTAAATGTATTTGTCTTCTTAAAATATATATATTTAGTAAATTTTATTTGGTTAAAATGATTTCAATTGTATTGCTATTAACATATTAACTTCAATATTGTTTACTTGTTTAGGAAATAAAAGAAAATGAAATTATAAAATAATATTGTAATAGTAATTGATTTATATGCCTTTTTCTTAAAATAATACTATAAAAATAGTGATTTTTTAAAATTTACTTTAAATTGTATATAAATAATTTATTATTATTTTAGTTAAATATACTTGTCTTTTTAAAAAATATAATATATTTAATATATTTTATTTGTTTAAAATGATTTCAATTGTATTACTATTAACATATTAACTTCAATATTTTTTAGGAAATAAAAGAAATGAAATTATCAAATAATATTGTAATAGTAATTAATTTATATGCATTTTTTAATAATAAAAAATAGCATATTTTTATTTAATTTAAATTATATTTAAATAAATTATATTTATTATTTTAATTAAATATATTTGTCTTCTTAAAAAATATAACACATTTAGAATATTTTATTTTTTAAAATGATTTCAATTATATTACTATTAACATATGAACTTTTAAGAGGACAAGGGCTAAAACCCTACCAAGGCCACAACCATCGTATCATTATCAACGCCCAACTGATATTGATGATCAAAGCGGACAACAAGGCGGCCAATTATCACATGTGCACCATTTTTAAAAAATTAAATTAATTATTTTTTTTACTTTCAATGTAAATAATAATGTAATACATATAATTATTAATAAAGTTAAAAATATTGTTTTAGTAATTGTCTAAATTTTATTTATGCTAAATGTTACAATCAATAGTTTATTTGTAACTAATTTGAATAATTAGTTTAATTTAAATTCTGAAAACTATAAAAAAAATAACGAGTAAAAAATAACAAAAAAACCAAATAAATTATGTGAAATTACACTTGATTAAAGGCATGCAAACCGGCACGTGAAAAAAAAAAGTACGCGAAGCACGACACTCGAGGCATGTGAGTACGAATAGGTGGGCACGCAAAAGCATGCAACAAGTAAAATATGCAAAATTTGGCATACGGATGACACGGTACGATCGATTTATCATGCTTAGGTACATCACATGTTGCGTAACGTGTAATACCTAGCTAAGAGGTTTTGCAAAACCATCTTACTTTACATCCTATCCTGTCAATTTTGCTCAAGCATCGCTAATTTCTCTCTTTCGGCGGTAAATTTGGCTATTTATTTCCCACTTTGGTCGAAAGAATTGACTACCATGAAGATTTGTCAAATGATTTACATAAATTTGGCTATTTATTTCCAATTCCTTTTGTGAGATCAATTCCTTTACAAAAAACACACACACACATAATATGAAGCATGTGGAAAAATCTCATTTTAAAATAGTTTTGAAAAATCTTATGGTTTCATCGTTAATTTTAACGGAATTTGTTTCGTTACTATTAAACGATTGATATCATACTAAATCGTGATTGAATTATTAAAATAATTAAAATTTTAATTATTATATTTATTTTAACGATTAGTTGATGAACGAAAATTTTTTATTAATTGGATGATCGTAGAAGCTAGCATGGTTTCGACTTTGTTCTCGGCAACATTGACTCCTCCTATTCTATACTTTAAATTCCCATTATCAGAACTTTATACAAACTTAAACAACACATTAACACTAATTGCATGAAGTCACATCATTTTGAGAACAAATAAATAAACTTACTTTATTAAGTTTTTGTTTGATACTTCTGCACACATTATTAAAATTGATCTCGGTTAAGATTCCAAACAAAATAAATAAATAATAATAAAAAGTTTAATTGGGCAATATACCCGAAAAGCTAGGAAACATAGAGCATAGTCTCTCTCTATGTAGTCCACATAAAAGAGACAATAAATTCTTATTCATCCGTACTTGAATGTCCTGTAATGTCGATAACCATTAGCCAAGTGGCAAGAAAAAGAGCTTTCACTTTGCGTGAGTTACAAAACAAATCCGAATAAAACTTTTTTTTTAACAAAAATAAGTTAGTATAAAGATTACCAATAAATGAATATATAAATACGTATCAGCTAATAAGAAAAATTAATTAAATATGTAGATAATCATTCGTTAACCCCACCCAGCTCGATTCTACACAAACTCAACTGGCCCAATTTTTGATTGGTTGCATATATAAAAAATATCAAAAGTTTTCAAAAGATACAACTTATGATTGAAAATTTTTATTCATACTTTCAATTATACATAAAAATCATATTTATTATATTTTTATAATTAACTATTTAAAAATTAAATGTTTCAATTTGGTATTTGAATTATTTTCTTTTATCTTTATTATTAACTATCTAAAACTTTAGATATTTATGTAATTAATTATCTAAATTTTATATTTTTTATAATTCACTACTTAAAGTCAATTATTATAAATGAGTTTGAAGAATTTTGATAAACTTCAGATAGTAAATATGCATTTACCCTTCAATAAAATATAAATTATATCTTTTATTATAAATATATGTATATATATTTTCTGAACGGTTGAAAAGTAATTTTTAATTTTTTTGCTGTGTCTATTAGTATGATATTTATTTTAGATAAAATAATATATTAATAAATAAATATACAAATATAGAGTCAAACAAAAATACCAGCAACAATAACAGGAGCTGGCCTTTGTCTCTCTTCAGGTTACCACTTCAACCACGAAACACAAACACACACCACCACCAAAATTGATCCGTTGCTTCTGCTGCTTCTGATTTGATGTGACTTTAAGCGGAAACATTCCAGCTACCAATTCCTCTGTTTTAGTTATTATTGTTACTTTGGTAAGTCCTAAGTAACCCCAGTTCTTAGTATCTTCACTTATGTTCCTATAATATATGTTTTGATTTTTATTTATTTACTCTAAATTACTCTTGTTGGGTTTTTAGAAAAATTTGTATCTTTGAGAACCCAGATGGTTCAAATAGAGAAAGAATCACAAAGTTTGTTTCTTTTTTATTTTATTTTTTTTAGAGCTGTTTTTAGGTGAGAAAGATACAAACTTTATGGACTAAATTTTAACTAGTTTGTCAAATTTAGGTCAGTGTAAGTTTTAAATTGATACATTTGAGTTGACTTTGTGTCTACTACTGTCTTAAGTAAGATGGAACCACTTGTTCTTGTTTTTCGTTTTGTTTTGTTGGGTGCCTTTGCAATATATATTTCAGACTCCAATGATTTTTCCTTGCTTATGAATTATGATACTGCATAAATCTACTAAAGTTATGACTAGTAAATGTTTCATGTGTCTTTTTGAAGAGTGTTCGGAGAGATTTTTCAAGTCAATGAAGATTGACTTATACTGGAATTAGGATTCTATAATTAGTAACTTATAAATTTTTTTCTTCCTTTTTTTTTTGTCAACTACATTTATAGAGCGATTTAGAGAGAGGATAATCGAACCTGTTCTATCCCTATCGGATAACGGTGATCGTGTCTCTACGCCTTGTATTGGGTAGTAAGCTAGAGATGAGAATCGAATTTGTGCATAATGGTATGGTGTTGCATGGTAAGCAAAACTAAAGATTGCTGCTTTATTATGGCTTCTGATATTGAGCACGTTGGAGGATATACTAAAACCTTTTGATACTTGTACTAGATTCAAGTAATTCAATTATTTCACAGCTTGAGTATTCTAGGAAACCATATACCTGGTATGAATTACAAAAGAATGTTAATGGTTTTCCACTTTTCATTGGGTCTGCTGGCAATTTTAGATGTAAATTTAAGTCATGTACTAACAGAGGCCAGAGTTTTGATTGACCCCATGCAATTCTAGTTGGGAAGGGGCAGCATATATCACATAATTTGAGACAATTGCTGATATCGACTTTTATATTCCCATATGGCTATCCATCCAGCTTCAATTTTGCCATTGTGCCCTTCCTTGTACTTGAAATAGGTCTAATTGATATGCCCATGCAACATTTGCTTTAGCATTCTTAAATTAAAATTTCCTCTGTTGTTATGAAATGGGCTTCTTTTGGCTACTTTAATACAATTGTCTTTGCTAGAGGCATAGTCATTAGTATGTAATGTGGGGTTGTGGACTGTTTTCTTTATATTTTGTTTCTCAATATAAAGTCCTTTTTGGGTGATAATTCAGCATAAAGTATTAAATTGATGTTGCTTTGATTTTGGTAAACGGATGGCATTCCCTTGTCCCTTTGTACCCTGTTCTTATTGTTCCTTGCCTTTGTTTGTGCATAAATTAGGCCAGTGCTCCCTTTCTTGAAGCTTCCGAACGATGCCAGGTTTGTCTGAAAATGTGGATAGGCACTCTGAACAAGGAATGCTGCATTTTACAGGATACTCCCAACCTTGGTGGCGTGCTGGAAACAACCTTATGGTCACAACTGAAGGTACACAATCACTACTTATCAATGAAATGGGGATTTTGTGATTTTTTCCCACCCAAATTTCTTGAGACTTGCGGCTAATTTGATATGAAATTCGGTGAGATATTATTCTTGTTTATGGATACTCTTTTTACAAGCCAACTTTATAGCTTATCAGCAACAAATGGCTGACTCTAGAGGTTTAAACAAACTAGTCCAGTTACACAAGTTTCTTGAGTTCAACTTGATATTTACTAAAGTTGGATGCAAGTTTAGTCCAGTTGAGCTCCAGCTTTATCATATATGGCTCACATTCTCACTAGCCTAATCAGCTTAAGATGAGCTTAAGTATAGGTTGAGTTCCAATTAAATTAGGTGCTGATAGTATTTTAGTTAGAAGAGTAGTATTTTTTTTCCCCTCCCAAAATAAAACAAGCTCGATCAATTTCAAGTTTGTTGAGCTCAAGCTTAGCACCTCATATTGGTTGATATTTCTTGGGATTTTTTTATTGCAATTAGCACTGAACAATCAGACTTGTGCCTTTCCTTTTTGGTATACTTTTTGTGACAAAGCACAGCAATGGTTTTGTGGTTAGGAAGGGAATGTCCATTCGTTAAAGATGGCTAACTTCTTGGAACTGGAGCCATTCTTCATATCATATTTGCATCAACATGACCAGTGGAATGATTAGGAGGACATTCACCAGCTACACTTGCTTGTTTGCTACTCTTTTTGCTCTTCTGTGGATGGCTCTGGTTCTATGCTTCCTTTTCTTAACCAATTCAAGGCAATGAGTTATCAATCAGGTCTAGCCCAAAAAAGTTGTTGCTGAAGTTGAAAACACATAAATTGAGTGAATGTATGAGGGAAATGTATTAGGGATTTGTTAAAACTCATTTTGTACCAGAATGTGTTCTTTTTTTGTTCGTAGACACTGAGTTATTTAGCCATTATTCCTTTAGACAGTTTGCCTTTTTGTTTGCTGAGCTCCATCTCCATGAATTCTCTCAGCCCCAACCATCTGTAAATGAAATGCTCTTAGTAGGCTTGACCTTTTCTATCTGATGAACAGATCTCAGAAAAAAGTTTTAAATGACATGATATCCTACAAAGAAAAGGGAGTGTCAATTGGTGAAGCATGGCTAAATCCCTTAATGAATCTAGTTTTTTGCTTTGGTAGTGTATGCATGATCATGCCAAGATACGTCTCTCATTCTTCCTTTGTTGTCACTATGCTTGGTGTCTTCAATAGCATCAATGGAAAGCCATCCTTTCTTGTTTCATATGGAGTATCTAGATTTTGCAAGGCTTATAACTTAAAAAGATCAATAGATCTGAGTCGCTGTGTCCAACATTTTAGCTTCTGTTTATGATATTTACTCTGATTGAATTGGGCCGATGTTCAGACGTACCCTTCCTACTTTTGCAGCTCTTAGTCCTATTGTAGTTCTTTTATTTCTTTTCAAGTACTTCAGCACTTTATTATAGCTGTCTTTTCTATCAGATGATCTTGTTACTGTGGAAAAGAAGTTTTTGAAGCTGTTATAGGTTAATTTAGGGTTAGTTTCTCTGCATCTAAATATGCAATAACAGGTTTTTGGGTAAATATTTATTCAACAAGATTCCTTGATGTGTTTTCAGAACTTGCCCGTGCTGTCTGTTATATCTAAAAAGGCAAATTGCCCATTTTTTCCTATTACAAGTAGATACATATTATACCATTTCTTCAAATGGTCATTTACAGATTATAAAGTTTTTCTTTCTATTGGATCAGATGGGGGTGATGTGCAAGAAGTTAAAGATCCTAAAGTCCATCCTTCTCCTGTGACGGATGCTATTGCTGAGAATGTCGAAAGGAATTCTCAAGCAGAACTTGTTGGCCACTCAGTTGTATGATCTCCCTCTCTCTCTCTCCCCCCCTCACACCTTTATTGCTTATTCACCACCTCAACCCCAAAAAACAAGAGAGAAGGAAAAAAGACCCATCAATTACAAAATCATCAATGAGGAAAACAAGGTGCAATTAGTTCATGATTTCCAAACAGATAAAATGAGATATAAGAACATTGGTAAAAATGATTTCAGTGTTTGTCAATTTGATGCATTTTTGTATGGGCTTATTTCACATGCATCAATGTTTAGTTCCATCTGTTAGAGCATAATGTAATTTTTTTCAATGAATAAAATAAGAGTCCATTGTTTTTTCTGGGCGACATGGGTGTGGGGAACATGGAAAAAATTTGTAGAAATAATGTGCTTTAGCTATTGCAAAGGCAAAAGGCATCCACCTCAGCCACGCAATCTTAGTAAAGAGAAGGTGCAGCTTTCCAGTGTTCTTTTCCTGAGCTCCCTGTGAAGTGTCAACTGCCAAATTGGCCTGTCATATACGTGCAGCACCTATCACAATCAAGAGTGCATTCTTGTTCCCTTAAAGTTATTTGTGAGTACTAGAGCATCATCCAGACAAAGAAAGGGGCCTTTACGCCAGCCTTGGCTATCCAACATGCTTTCAAAAAGATGGGGAGCCTTTTGAACTATCCAAGGGCTGTCTTTGAACTTGCTTAATGAGCTTCTTGATGGATTCCTATCAAGTTCCATCTCTCTGTTCCTTAGTGATGGCTAAGAGGTTATAATTTGGAGAGATGAGAATTTAGAGATTTCCTAAATCGTGTCCATTTATCCAAAGCCATGTAGAGTGATTGTTCAGGACTACAGCTGAGCTTGAATCTAGTTTAATAACAAAATATCCCGAGTCATAATTATGTTCAATTAGGGTTTTTCATTTCAAGTTCTTTGCTGACTTTTGAAGGAATAAATTGATAGCATAGTTGCACTGGAGCATTCAGTCTAAATCACTCACAAAGTTGTTTACCTCTTTGGTATCTCTATGTTGTCCCTTAGTTTTGTCCATTTGCAGGTTCTGACTTCACCTCTCTATTCAGATCCGCAGTATGGTGGCCTGTTGGCTTCTTATGGATCACAAGCTCTGGTATGTGTCTTCCAATTTTGTTATTTCAAGTTTGTAAAAGTATGGAGATATGCTTGTCTTAGATTATCCATATAGAAGTTTTGTCCCTTTCTGCTGCGATGCTGATTCTTCTGTGCAATTCATCCTATCAGGGAATTAAGATGTATGCCATCTGTAACACCTATTTCATACTACTATGTAAATCTAGGTACCGAATTTACTTGGAAGAATTCCTTTGCCCTTTAGAATGGATGATGAGCCAGTTTATGTTAATGCAAAGCAGTACCGTGGTATTTTGAGACGGCGTCAATCCCGAGCTAAGGCTGAACTTGAAAATAAGATGGTCAAAACTAGAAAGGTAACGTAATGTTCAGACGATAATTATTATTCTTTTTAAGACAGGGAATTACAACATGCCATTTTTTTTCTCCCCGTATGCTAGTATAGAACTCTGTACCATTTTATCATTTTAATAAATATACTTTTGATATATCATTTAATAAGAATAATATACATATCTTGCAATAAGCCAATCTGTTCGAGGAATTTTACATTATTTCTCGCCATGTAACTTAAGTTGGAGACAAGAAGGAGCCATTCTCATGAGTCTACAGCTGCTACATTAAGATTACATATTTTTATCTTTTCTGCCGTGATCTACTGCATAAACAAGGTTTTTTTTCTTCTACAGCCATATCTCCATGAGTCTCGCCACCAGCATGCTATGAGAAGGCCGAGGGGTTCTGGGGGCCGTTTTCTCAACACTAAGAAGCTTGATAATAAGGAATCTGATATTTCAGCAGAAAAATCCTCTTCCTCTAGCATGGATCTATCAGCTCAGTCTGCCAACTCGCCAACTTCACAATATTATGCAGGTGGTTCTGGAAACATGAATTCATCTGGAGACATGCTCGATCTAAGTGTGTCTTCCAATGGCAACGGTGACTCTAATGGCTTATCTTCTGTGAATCATTTAGATACCCGTGGGTACCGGGATTACATAGGTGATTGGAAAGAAACTATATTCCTAAATGGGGGTCCTCGTACGGGCCTCCAAAAGTAGGTTTATCTACACAAGGGTGTCCCAATGCTCTGGCTGATTTCTTACACGAAATTCAGTGGTGGATATCTGCAGCTATGGGCTAAAATATACCCACAATTCACTGCAGAGGGAGCCCTCTCACTACGGAAGATTTTCCGGCAACTCATTCTTGGCTGCATTTACTTTTTAGTAGATGACTCAAGGTGAAAGGTTGGACATTGAGTTGGTTTTTACCATTTCAAGGCTTCCTTTCATCCCTTTGTAACAAAAAAACCAACAAAATCTCTTGGATTCACCAGTAGGCTTGGCTCTACTTGTGATGCTGAGATCTTTGTCCTGTGTGTTTGATTGTGACAGTACCAACGCTTACTATTGGGTGTCCGGTGTTAAAACAATGCTGTGAAAAAGTTGTTCCTCCGAATTGCCAGACTTCCTTCGAAACTTGCTTGTTGAATGTTCCTGCTGTATTTCTCCAGTGACCTTCTATCCGAACATTGCAAACTTGGTTGAAAAGCTTATTTTTAATTTGAAAACAGTTGTGTTATATTTATGGTGCCTTATTTTTCTCTCTTTTGCAATTTATTTGCACTTAGCTAGTGTAGATGCAGTTTACTTTCAGGTCAATCTTCCTTCCAGTGCCCATCTAACATATGATAATTCAAGGAAGCTATTATTAGTAATGGATAAGGGGGTTGGAATCTGGCTGGATTTTTGGAGGGTGGGGGGAAGTAGGGGAGGTGTCGAGGAGGAGGATGTGTTGGATGGGATGTTAGGAGAAGCAATAATACCTTTATATGGAAAAACAATTTCATGAAAGATAACATGACGACCAATGTAGACATGACCCGAGAGTGGATCCAAGCATCAATATCCTTTATGTTGAGTGGGGGGGAGTAGGGGAGGTGTTGAGGAGGAGGATGTGTTGGATGGGATATTAGGAGAAGCAATAAGATCTCTATATGGAAAAACAATTTCATGAAAGATAACATGACGACCAATGTAGACATGACCCGGGAGTGGATCCAAGCATCAATATCCTTTATGTCGAGTGGAATAGCCAATAAACATGCTGGGCAGAGAGCAGGCGGAGAATTTGTTTGGGGGTTGAGAAATGGTGTTGGGATAATAGAGGCATCCAAGCATACATAATTATAGGGATGCAATTGAGCGGGTCATTATAGGTTGCCCGACCCGCTCAACCTGCTAAAAACCCTATAGGATTATGGGACGGGTTTGGGAAAAATTTTTGCGACCCTGTAGGATCACGGATCGGGTTCGGGTCATAGTTATGACCCTGTAGGGTCGACCCAACCCGATAAGATTACTTAAAATAAAATATAATTTTACAGCATTAAAACTTGAAAATATCCTTTTTTTTAAATTATTTTTATGCTCTATGATTGTATAATTTATTTTTTTGTCCAATTGAAAATGTCATGCTTTTTTATGATTAATAAGAGGTAATATTCTTATTTATGTATCTATATCAGTCCTCAAGTAAAGTAAATTATACTATGTTGTGTTACAAATAATTGATTGTCATACATAAAAAATCAATTGCTTAGCTTACTGAATTTTTTTTTTTTTATGTATAGTTTTACCATCAAATGAAAAGAAATTGAAAAAAAATAAGCAAAATGGAGAATATATATCATGAAAACAAATAGACAAATGATGAATAAAAAGAATGAAACAGGAAAAAATTGTAAAAAGAAAATCGAGTCAACGGGACAAGGCGAGGCGAGGCGGGTCAGGACCATGACCTTATAGGGGCGGGTTTGGGTATTACACATAAAACCCTATAAGGTCGCAGGTCGGGTTTGGGCAACCCTATAGGAAACCGGGTCGGGTTCGAGTTCTATATGACCCGTCCTAAACTCGATTCGGTTGCATTCCTACGTAAGTAGTTATAAATGGGGAAAATATGATGTAGGAAAATCAAATGGGGATTTGTGGTTGAGTGTGGCTAAGGGTAAGCGGTCAATAGCATAAACTGCAGTCTAATTAGCATCAACCCAAAATGTAGGTGGTAAGTTTGCATGCAATTGAATGGCGCGTGTAAGTTTTGTAATGTATCTGTATTGGTGTTTAGCTATATCATTTTGTTGCGGAGTGTAAGGGCAAGAAAGTTGGAGGTGAATGTCGTTAACACGAAGGAAATTGGAGAAGGCATTGTTTATAAATTCACCACCACCATCACAATGGAAAAATTTAATATGATTTGAAAAGTAATTATCAACCAATGTTTTTAAATGTTGGAAATTGGATAAAAGTTCATTTTTGTTGTGCATAGGAAAAAGCCAAGAGTAACGAGTGCAATCATTAACAAAAATAATATAGTAGCAGAACCCTAGGTTAGATCTAACAGGTGATTGCTAGACATCTGAGTGTACAGCTTCTAAGGGATTCCGTATTCGGTGAGATGACTATTGAAAGGGCAGTCGAGTGGACTTGCCAATGTTACAGGCATGACTAGGATAGGAGGACGAGGATGACTCGACACTAATGTGATGACTCTTAATAAGATGGTCGAGAACATCTTCATGTGGATGGTACAGTCAAGAATGCCATATCTCTCTCAATAGGACTGAAGCAAGAGGGCCTATGGGGATCGAGTAAGCTTTAATGGGTGAAGATGACACATGCTCTTTTGTTGAAGAAGAAATTGACCTGTTTTGGAGTCCTTAAGGAAAGTGGAGGTTTTGTCAAAACTAATTGTGCAATTATTATCATAACCTAGTTTGATGATGGATAAGAGGTTGTGTGTAAGAGAAGGAACAATAAGGGCATTCTTGAGATGCAGAGGCCGATAGGATGTGTGTATGAGAAATTCACCACTATGGGTTATGGGTATGGAGGCACCATTACCAACTAAAACCTGATTAGAACCAATATAAGAAGTTAAATTATTGAGTATACCTACATCAGGAGTCATGTGATTTGTAGCACCAAAGTCTGTATACCAAATAGCTTCATGAAGAGCACCGGTAGAGAGAGAAACAAATATTGATGGTTGAGTGTCCTTAACGTTGTACTTGTAATAACAAAAGCTAAGTGTCTAGATTTCTCGTAAATTTGACAAAGAAGTTTAAAACTTGATGGGCTTGCATTAAAGGAGGAGCACTAAATGGAGTCATGTGAGGGATGGCGCCACCTGGCTTCAAAGTGGCTAAGGCTATGATCTGTAACACCCAAAATTTCTTTAAAGCAATTACTGCCATGTATAATACCCTAAGTATTACACGCATAAGCTTCCTCAAAAAGGTATGTTTATCGTGAACATTTGTTACTTGATTTTAAGTTATGAAATCGCTTAGTTAGATCCTCAAAATAACTGGATTTAGAATTACAAAACAAACTTTACAAAAACATTTCAATTCTACTCTCATGAGTAGATTAAAACATTTTACAAAAACAATATCATATACTACTCACTGTTTGGTAGTTAAAGCTTTAAAACCTAGATCATACCATCAGGTATCTCCCATACCTTTTCAATGATGGCATATAAAGCCTTAAAAACTTTATTAACAAAACATGGGCTCCACCAGGCCCCTTACAAGAATATTACAAATTTCAAAATATAAATCCAATTTTCAAACAAATAGATAAAAAAAAAAAAAAAACCAGCCAACAATCCTAATCCACTCCCATCATCAACTAAAGATTCTCCAAAGGCACCCTGAACCCAAGCTAGATATCATCATCACCCAAATCATCATCAACATCATCTAATCATCAGCACAACACGTAGAAAAAAGATCCACAGCAACAATGGTGAACCGAAGCTCTGTAAACAGTGACATAAACACACACGAGATGCCACATGAGCTTAAACTAATGCAATGCAACAATAACAATTTATTATCTTTAAATTAAAGCGAATTATACAACACTAGAGCACTCACACTTCAAAATAAGCCACTAGGAATCTAGGGGTCTTGAGTAACGATATGACATTTAGGGGGTTGATACAAACAACCCGAATACCTATATCTTTTAGATAATATAACCGATAAAGAAAAGTAACGTCTTTTAGGGTTCATAGCCATTACATGCACTCTATCCATCTCGGTCCATAATATAAACAAGGCTCAACCAATCCCATAAACATGAGCCCCAATATATTACTTCTCATCGATCAAGATAGACGTTACACTGATGTCGTTTGCCCCATTGGTTACATGTTGAACCATCTACAAACGTCATTGCATCATGATGGGGGTGACTTAAGTGCCTAAACTACCGTATCCGCTCGAATAAGGTTACTGCTCCTCGGATCGGATTCAACGGCACATGCACAACCATCACTTATCAATTATTAAGTCAAGTTTAAGTTTTAGTTTATTTTTAAGATGCCTATCCTAACAATCACCACACAAGTTATTGCGTACATTTCATATTTGAAATCCAAACAAGAATAAAGGGTATTTCAGAATCCATTTGAGAAGATAAATCAGGTATCTATGTTTATAGATTCAGGAATTAAACTCATATAAGAAATTATACTCATTATTCACTTATTTTAAACTTTTATTAAAACTCCATTTGATTAGACACTAATTAAGAACCCTGCTATGGTTGTGAAGATCATCCCGCCAAAATACAAACAATTCTCCTTTGTCTGTGAAATTATTTCTTTTCTCTTTGTTTATAGTCTCTTATTGTAAAAGCATTAACAAAGCATTTATATACAAAATATTCATTTCCTAAGCAAACACATATTTGAAACAACATATTCCCTATGTTAATTATAGTTTGTCCTAACTCATTAACTTAAGCCAATTATTAACTATTAACTCATTCTAATTGAATCCTAGCCAAATAGATTAAAATTAATTTTTTAATCCAATTACTAAGCTAAGATAATTAAATTTATCAATCTAATCCATTTTGTCTTACTAAAGCCTATTTAGTCAAGTTAGACTAAGATTAATTAACTAAGTTCATTTTATATCTAATATTCATATTAACTTAAGTTTATGTTAACTTAATCTTAGCTAAGTTGATTAAACTTCATTAATCTAATTGATTTTAGTTTATTTAAGTCCATTTAGTCAAGTTGAACCTATGTTTATTAGCTAAGTTTATTTTATACTTAAGTACACACATTTAACAATCAAACATGAGTTTTAAACTTTGTTAGGAGAAGTAGCAGTTGGAAATAAATAAAATCTAGGCCTTGATACTTTTAGAATTTGCAAAAACTTAAAACATGAAAGTTGTAGATTTCTTTTTAAGCTTTTCATAGCATTTTGAATCACTTTAATCCAAGTTTGGATGAAAAAGTTATGATCAATTTACAAAACAATGTTACTATAGATATACATGACCTGTGTACATCAGTAGTGTATATCTACACGACTCATGTATGAGTAGTGTACAACAAGAATGTTGCATTCTATGGTTCTGATTTGTCACGAGTCCCCCTACACAACCTGTGTACACTAGTAGTGTACTTTGTTTTCCCTATCATGAAAATCTTTTGCTTCTTTTACATCATTTTATCGATTTTTACACATCATACATCAATCAAAACATCATAAAATTAACATATAACTCATGTTCACAACTTCTATACTCCATTTACTTCGTTAACACCTCAAACCCTACATCTAGTATTCATCATGTAACGCTCTAAAAATTTAATCAAACATTAAATCAATTAAGGTGCTACCGCCACGTATAATACTCTAAAGTATTACATGCTCAAGCTTCCTTTAAAAGATTTTGTTTATGTTGAGTATTGCTACTTAATTTTAGCTTATGAAATCGTTTAGTTAGATTTTCAAATAACTGGATTTAGCAGCGGAAAATCTATTTTATAAAACATTTTTTAAATAAAAACATTTCAAAACTCCCACTCACTCAAGTGGAAGAACTTTCACTTAAACAAAGCTTTACAAAAGCTTAATTACAAAACATGGGCACCAACAAGCCTCTTTTAAGAAATATTACAACTTAAAATATAAATCCAGCTCTTAACTTAAATAAAAATAAAAACAAGTAATATTTACGGCCTTAATCCGCATCATCCATCAACTATCGTCCAAAACCCGAACCAAGCATCAACACATCAATTATGATCAACAGCAACTCCATCATCTTCTTAATCATCAAATCATCAACCTCCTCATCATAACCAACATTATCATCATCAACAACAATAACAATAATCATCACCATCATCAAATCAAGACCTGGAAAAAGAACAATAACAACAATGATGAACCGAAGCTTAGTACACAGTAACAAAATCACACATGAAATGGTACATGAGCTTAGCTAAATGTAATGCGATAGACAACAAGTTATTATCTTTTTTTTTTTTTTAATGTAAACAAATCAAACACTGGAGCTCTCACACTCCGGAACAATCTATGAAATGATTTATCATCCGAGGCTCCATCGTGGCGAAGGGGGTGCCCTTAGGCCCGCAGACCACCTTGCGCAAGAATCGTGGGGTCCTAAGTAATGATCTCGATGCTCAGGGGGTTGATATAGGTAGTCTGAATCCCTATATCTTCTTAATGATATATCTAGAAATGAGAAAAATAGCTTCATCTAGGGGTCACAACTGTTATTTGACTGTACTTAAATTCAATCCATAACATGAATATAGTTCAGTTGTTCCCATAAATGTGAACTAAATCATGGTATTTCCCTCCAAGTTTAAGTAAATATTACACCGATACCGTTTGCCCCATCAGCTACCCGCCGTACCACTTAGGAAAGTCATATTTCAATGACAAGGGTGGCCTAAGCGCCTAAACTACTGTACCGATCTCAGGACAAGGTGTCGCTCCATAGTCCAGATATCGATCTTCCACTCCATGGCAAGAATCGGATTTCAACGGTAGAAAACACAACCAACACTCATCAATCAATTAAGCTGTTTTAAAGTTCTTAATCCATTTTAGATGCCTATCCTAGCATCCAACACCATGCTACTGCGTACCTCTCATATGAAATTCAAACATGGTCTCGGAAGTTAAGATAGAAGCCATCTCAAAGGATATACCAAATATCCATATCCGTTCAAGAATTAAATTCATATAATAACTTAAACCAATAATCCACTTATATAACAAACTCATATAAGAACTTATATCAATTATTCACTCATCTCAAATTTTTATTATAACCCTATTTGATCAGACACTAATTTGGAACCTACTATAGCTGTGAAGATCGTCCCGCCAAAATATGGACAGTTCTCCTTTGTTTGTCAAAGTATTACTTTTCACTGTGATTATAATCTCTTATTATAAAAGCATTAATAAAGCATTCATATTCAAAAACACTTAAATCCTAAAGTAAGGAAACAAACATTCGAAATAACATATTCCTCACGTTATTCAGAGATCATCTTAACACATTCATCTAAATCAATTATTAGCTATTAGCCCATTTTAGCTTAACCTTAGCCAAATTGATTAGAATTAGTTATTTAATTTATTTACTAAGTCAAGTTAATTAAACTTAAACAATCTAACTCATTTTGGCTTAGTGAAGTTCATTAAGTCATGTTGTACTTAGATTCATTACTAATTCATTATACATCTAGGATCTATATCAACTTAAGCTTATATTAACTTAAACTTAGCCAAATTAATTAACCTTAATCATTTAATTCAAAAACTAAGTCAAAGATGGTTAAACCAACTTAATCTAATTCATTTTAACTCAGTCAAGTCTATTTAATCAAGTTGAACATAAGTTTGTTAGCTAAGTTCATTTTATAACCAACTTCTATATTTAATCCAATTATCTAGTAAATCTATAAATCCACTTAATTCATGCTTAATTATATCAATTAACTAATATAACACATTAACTATCATTTATCTACTTCATTTTAGCTCAACAAGATTCATTTCCTAAGTAAACACACATGTAACAAACAAAAACAAGTTTTAAACTTTGTTTGGAAAATATGTCGGCTGAAAAGAAGTAAAATTTCGATCTTTATACTTTTTTAATTTTCAAAAAATTAAAACATGAAAGTCGTAGATCTCTTTTTAAGTTTTCCAACACAATTTGAATCACTTCAATCCGAGGTCGGATGAAAAAGTTATGATCAAAATATGAAACATCATCAAAGTAGGGAAAACCAAATGAGGCCATTTGGAAGGTCGTTCGACCCAAGGATTTTACTCAAAAATGATCCGAGAGTGAAAAACCCCTCTAAATAGGCCATTTCAACTCAAAATCCTTACTCATAAATTATAATACCCCTCCAAATGGGACGTTTGATAGGGTGTTTGGATCCTTACAACTTGCCCTATTTTCTTTCTTCTTTTTTAACACTTTTCACACATTTTACTTCCATCAAAACATCATCTAAACATCACATAAACTAGTTTTCATGTTTCTAACACTTTTATATTCATTCAACAACATCAAACATCGTCAATTCCTCCATCAGCCCCACAACTATTGTTCATCATCTTCTTCACACCCACCCCATATCAACACGTTAAACCAACATATTCATCAACTCCATCATAATTTATACTTAAATCTAACATCAAATCATCATATACATGTAACAACAATAATGAAAACAAGAAAAACAACAACACTTATCTTTTAGTAAAGCATGTACTTGATGTTCTTTTTCTTCTTCTTGTTTTAATTTGATTTATCTTCTACTATATTCATCTTCTACTTGATTTCTCTCTTATTCCTTTTGAAATTGAGATTTGGAGAGATGAATTTGGGAGATTGAAGAGAGAAAAGAGATAAAGAAAAGAGAAAGAAAGGAGAGAGAGAGAAATGAATTTTGAAGGAAAATAATAAAGAGGCAAGGGAAGGAAAATTTAAAGGAAAGGATAAGGTTAATTTAGGATATTTTAGGATTTAGGTATAGGTTTAGAACTATCAGATCAATATTTATAGCTTCAAAAGTGTTTAGAAGATGATTTCTAAACTAATAGGTTAGGAATTGAGATATTAGAATAAGAACTTAAATTAGGAATTTATTGTAGATAAAATGATATTTAATTTGAGTTCGAGTTTAAGAACTGATATTTTTACACAAGTAAATGAGCTCAAATTTTACAAGGATTTAGGAATTAGAATTTAAGCTATGAATTAAGGACTTAGGAATCCTCTAAACATTTTAATAACATGTTTAGGGGTTTAGGAATTGAAATCTCAAATTTCAACTTAATTAATTACTAATTTAATTACATCAACTTGTCTAATTATTTCCTATACTTCATTTGATATATTTTTGTCTATCTAAACTTAATTTCTAACTTAGATAGATGTGGGGTATTTCACATCTCTTCATCACCAACCTACCATGTATTAAGCATCAAACCTACACATACAAACATAAACAACAACTAAAACAAAATAAAATAACAACTTATCTCTTTTAGATAACTCAAACTTTTTAATTTGTCTTTATCTCTACTTTCTTTAAGCTGTTAAAGCTTCCAAGTTCATGGTCTCCATCTTCTTTCATGTTTTCTATCTTCATTTTCCTCTTTAACCTCTTTTAAACTTGAGATTTGGAGTGGAATTTGAGAGAAAATGAAGAGAGGAAGAGAGGAAAGAGAGAAATAATTAGTGAAAGAAAAGAAAGAAAAGAAGGAAAGGAGGAAAAACAAAGGCAGCCAAAAGTCAAGGGAAAGGGTAAGACAAAAGGGATATTTATGAAAATTTAAGAGTAAAAGTTCTGATTTAAAATTTTCAGATTATTATCTTAAGTATTGAAAGTAATTAAAAAATAATTTGAGATCATATATATTAGGAATTTATAACCTGATATAAAAATATAGTTCAAAAGTTTAATTTATTAAAATTAGATATTTAATTCGAGTTTAGGTCTAAAACTGATATATTTAAGCAAGTGATTGATTTAAAAAATTTATAAAGACTTTATAAAATGAAAGTTAATTAAAGTTTAAGGGTTTAGGAGTTTATAAAACATTTTAAGATATTTATTTTGAAATTTAGGAATTGAAATTGAAGGAAAAAGAGTCTCAATGAAAAATTTAAAGAAATAAAAAGTTTAATTCATAAAGAAAAGTCATTAAGACATATGAAGGATTTAAAATAATATTTTAAATCTCAAATCTCAATTTAACCTATTTACTAATTTAATTATATCAAATTGTCTATTCTTTCTCTATTGTCTACTTATTTTTTTTTAAATTATCTAACTATATTTAAATTAATTACTTATTATATTATTCAATTAAACTATTTCTAATTTAACTAGGTGAGGGTTTGAGGTATTTCATGATCATTTTGATAACCATGGGACTTGATTATAAACGTTGATGGAGATGAGTGAGTAGTCATGGAGTGACTCGATGGAGAGGCTCTGTAGTTTAAAAGTGATGATGATGCTTGAACTTTATATATATATATATATATATACGTTGATGTATGTCCTCTAGATCAATGGGAGGAAAGTGTAAAATTTACGCCATGCATGCATCTATCTTCCAATTTTGTTATGCCAAGTTATTGCATTGTCATAGTTGTTCTAGATCACAGAAGGTCTAATGCAATAAGGTTGATCACGCTGGTTTATGGAGGGAATGAACTTGACAATGAATGATGTGTGGAGGAGAAGATTATCAGATGCCTCTATTAACAAATGTTGAAAGGATACACTTCGTCGATCAGGAAAGGATAAGAGTAGAACAATTGATCTGGTTACTTCTTCTTGAAGGATGGTAACCGGAGATGGTAAATTTGAATAGGAAGGTAGCATTTCTTGTTGATACATTTGGAGAATTTAGTTTTGCTTGTAAAAAAAAAATTAAAATTAAAAGATAATTAGGATTTGTTTGATCCAAGCTTTGATACCATGTGCAAAGATAGAGAAGAATGATGCCTTAATAATTTAATATAATTGTTAGTACAAGATGAACACATATATATAGAGGGATTGGAACCCTAAACCATAATTTGCAAAGACTAAAATACCTTTACATAGAATAATGAAATATATGTATACTAATAAAATCTTGGTTCCACCACCCCTAAGGAATGGGCAATTTTACTCATAATATTTGCTGATAGGGACTCCTAAACAGCGATTATCTAATGAGTTACTCTCAATTAACTTAACTTGGTCAGTCTTATTATTATTGTATACATATGTATTATCTCATCTTTATATCACGTAGGGAAATTTTGGTCCTTTTTACCTCATTGTATTTATTAGGATTATTCTAATGTCATGTATATAAAGAAACTACTCATTGTAACAATAATTATTTAATCAACATATATACAATCTCTATCTGTGTTCATGGTATTAGAGCACCAGAATTTTTTATTATTATAAAAAAGATAAAAAATACAATCTCAACAGTCAGCAGATTGGATTTTCACCTTCTCTGGTCATCATCTTCTTTTTTGGTTATCTTCTTAGCTGTCATTGTCAGAATTTTGCTTCTTTAGCCACCATCCACCTTATCACCAGCCACCAACACACAAGCAAACACTACGGTTCTCAATCCCTTCATCGAAGCTCTTACTGCCTCTCTTTCTTTTTCAATCGGCAGCTCAACCATCATTGACAACATACTTTCCACCTTCTCCTTTTCCCATGTTTCTTCATCCCACATCAATCACCCATGGAATCATGAAATCATAAACCTAAACCTTAACACGGCTTTTCCTCCTACCCATCTTGCCACTCATCATCAACCCATAAACCCTAACCTTAACTCGAACAACACCATCGCTACTCACCCTCTTCTGCCCTTCCTATTTAATGCCCACTACCTGCATATTCCACATCTTAACCTGATCCTTCCCACTTCACATACCCTCTTCAACTGCAAGCTACCATTATGCCATCCCACTAATCTCATCCAACCTTCACTCCTTCGACTATCACCACCTCCACATACACACATTGCCTTCATTCATCTATGTACCTTGCCCTTGAGGCCTTTAGTATCTTTGCTATTGTCCCGATCAAGTTGAGTGCTGATAACTATCAACTGTGGTGATCCTTGATCACATCATTTCTTATATCCATGGATCTATATCAATATGTCGATGGCACCATCATTGTGCCATTGCAAGAAATTCCTAATTCTTCTACTACATATGCCTGATCCAAACTACACACACTGGCTTCAAATTAATCATCTAGTTCGAGCAGCCGTTCTCTCTACGATCACCCTTGAAATTCTCATGGAGATCCATGACATTCTACCTGCTTATGATATCTGGACATCTCTTCGATAATGTTTCATTGAAAATTTCATGGCCGAAGAGATGGCATTAAAGCAACATCTCCTAACCCTTTATCTTAATCATGCTACCATATCAAATTATCTACAAGAACTTAAATCCATCATAGATTAGCTTGCTTCCATCGATTGACCTCTCAACTCGATCGATCTCATCACAGATGCCTTTCACGGCCTTCCTTGCGACTATAGTGCCCTTTACATGACCCTTACCCATTCCTCAATTACTCTTACTTTTGAGCAAGTTCGTGCAAAATTGCTCAATCATGAACAATGGCTCAAGTGACATGATACTAATGACTACCTTATGGCCATTCCTACAACGCTCATTACTCAAACCGTCTCCAACTCTAGTAAAGCCCATGGTTGTAGCCGCTTCGAAACCTGGGCGAGGGGTTGGTCCTCTCAAGCGACTCCACATGTCCCTCTATATCAAAATCAACATTCAGTTCTCTCCAATTGTGGCTCATCCAATCAACAATTCCCTCTTTCACCATTTACTGTCACTCGCTCTAACTTCACCTACCAAATTTATGACAGAATGGGTCATTTTGCCTTATAATGTTTTCATTCGTATATTGAGTCCTATATGAATGTGGCCCAGTCCTTTGTTTTCTTATTGATCGGAGAATCCTAAGATGTTGTTTGGTATTCTGACTTTAGTGTCACGCACTAGATGACCCTAAATGTAGGTATATAAGGTTGCAAACAGCCGAGCTACTTGCGAACTACTCGTGTTGGGATAATCAATGTACCATTAGCTTTAACGACTCTATTGTTTGTGTCAAGGACTCTCAAACAGGACAGATTCTCCTTCAAGATCCATCTACGCGTCCTCTCTACCTCATCGCCTTGCATCCTTCTCAGTCCCCTTGTTCTTATCTTGCATCAATTGTCTCTAAAGAAGTATGGTGTTCTCGTTTGTGTCATCCCCATTCATACGTCGTTAATAAGTTAGCTCAGCGTCAGGTCACTCGCATGAAGTCATCTTTAGCATTGTCAGTCTTGCTGCATTGGCAAATCCACTTGCCTTCTTCCAACAATCATCTCATCATGCTCATAAGCCTCTAGATTTTATCCATTTTGATATATGGTAGTTATCCATTAGATCAAACTTGGGATTTGCTATTATGTACTTTTTGTTGACAATTGTACAAGATACTCATGGATTTTTCCAATGCATAGTAAAATTGAAGTTTTGTCTCACTTTCAATAGTTTAATCTCTAGTTAAAAATTATTTTTCCAATTCATCAAAACTTTTCATAGCGATGGTGGTGGTGAATTTGTTAATAAGGCTTTATCTCTTTCCTGCGTGATAATAGCATTTGACTCTAACTCTCCTGTCTTTATACTCACTAGCAAAATGGGGTAGCTGAACGCAAACTCACCATATCATCGACTTAGCTCGTACCATTCAACTGCCTTAAATGTTATTTATACTATAAACCATCTTCCTTCTTCTACACTTGATCGCAAATTCCTATTTGAGCTCCTTCACCACATGCCACTTGACTATCATTTTCCTTCGCATGTTGGGTGCCTATGCTTCCCTAACTTGACCCCTCAAGCTCCCAATAAACCCCCCCTCGATCTACTCCATGCATCTTCATTGGATACTTGGCTTAACACAAGGGTTATCAATGCCTTAATCCTATCACCGACAAAGTTTACATAAGACATCATGTTGTTTTTCACGGGTCAAATTTTCCATACATAAAACTAATCTCCTTTGATTCCACCATTAATGAGCCACTTAATCATGCTCCTCACTTTACTCTTACTTTACCTATTTCTACCTTCCTAGATCCACATCTCATACCCCCTCTGTAACCCTCGAGATTTTTTACACCTGTACAACAAATAGAATAGCAAATTCACGATAGATAATGAATATAGGAACAATAAAAAACCCTAAATTGGAATTATGAATAGTCATGAGATCATTAATAGATTAAAACTCGAATGGAAATTTTCTTAGTTAGTAAAAGATACTAAAGACAAGATTTCATAACTCAAGTCGATAACTCAACAAGTAATCATAATTAGCCTTAGATTTCAAGTGTAATAAAAGATGATTAATTTTTAGAGCCTATAGGTTATGAAACAATAGTTTAAAGATGAATTGTTAGGGTTACAAAATACATGATAGGATAAAAAATAGATCAATATCTATAAATCTAGACCTCAACTAAAAATTTGGATTACATAAACATGCTAGTTGGAAAATTTTAAATGATAGAAACTTAAACTATAATTTAGCATATAAGGTCCGAAAACTCTAATTACGTAGGTGAAAATCCTAAAAATATTCAATCATGTAAGCTTTAAATTCAAGATTTCAACTTAGGAATAATCTAAGATTAATGTAGAGGCCTTAGATGATTTTTAAAAGATGTTTTCTTTGAATAATTGATATATTTATACACGTACGACCTAATATTCTACAAGATGGCTCAGATAAGTAACTTTATAAGTAGTTAAATGATATCAACATGTGCTAAACCCCTCTTAGAAGTCTTGAAATTTTCCAAGATAGATAAGAGATAGAGAAGTAGAACCCCTTGCTTGTAGAAACTACTAGAAATCTTTAAAGTCCAAGTTTTTGACTAATGAAAGTGACATTTCTTCTAAATATAAACAAAATCTATGCATAAATGAATGAAAATGATACGATGCCAACTCAAATTTTCTCTCCCCTTTCCATTTAAACCATGATATCTTGTGTGTGCCACAAGACAAGAAGTTTAGATATTTTTAGAAGTCATCACTAGCAATTGTTACAATTGCTACTTGGCACCAATCAACTCTTTCCAAGTAAGCTTCTAAGTGGCAACTTGTGAGCCATAAAATCACTCTCTTTTTTTTCTCTCTAAACCATAAAACCCTAAAACTCTCCACAAACTTCTTCAACACAACAATATCTTCATAAAATCTAAGCTGTTAATAGCATTGAAGGATAAAAAACAAAACCAAACTTTAAATTTGTAAGTTGCCGTGACTTACATCCCCTATCTACACCTACACATCAACACAAAACAATATCATAAAATCTTATTAAAATCTCTACGATTAATGCCATAATTTAACCAAAAAAAAAAAAAAATGGACCCCAAACACCTTTAAGCTTGCCATGAATCACCCCTTCACACCCACAAAAAACATATCAACATCAAGACCAATCAATAGCACTTAAAAAGAAGATATAAGTTGAGAAAACTCCCTCACATGTGCAATCCAAAACCATAAGCTTCCATAACCACATACCCCACCTCCTTTCAACTAATATACACTTTATAATTAATCAAAAAGCGCCTAGAGCATCAATAGAGATCTCAACATCAAGGGACCACAAGATAAATGTAAAAATTGTCTCAATCAAGAAGATTATCTTTAGAATTTCAACTAGTCTATTTCCTATTCCTTTCCTTAGGTTTCAGTCACTATAAGGAGAGGGGATATCACTCTTAACCTCCATCAAATCAAAGTAAACTCTACACTTTCCTAAAGCCTATATTATGTCCACAAGTAGATAGCTAGGAAAGTTAAAAGCATGAGTTGATTTCTACCTCTTATATGCCTCGGCCACTTCAAGAATATTAGGGCAATCCATACTATACTTTCGTAACCTTAAATGATTCATGTCCTAATATAAGCATGTCGCATATCTAGTGATGAATTTCTTGAGAAACTAAAAAGAACATGCAAGCATGTACACCTATATGATTTGGCTAACATAAGTGTAGTAGGGTATCATGTGCTAAACTTCATAAAACTTAGATTACACTAGATAAAATGAAAATAAAGAGTGATTCATGAAGCAAGACCTAACTAACATGAATATGAGCATGCCTATAAAGAAAATTAGGTTCTGTGAGAACTATATAAGTTATAATTGACATTGAATTGGTTTAAACCCCTTGACATATGAGTTCATAAGTGCAATGAGATTATAAAGCAAAACAAGGTAAGAAAACCCTAGGAATGGGACCCTATAGATCTTGGCACATGTAGATATATTAGGGTTTCCAAAACAAAATTAATGTAATTCATGAACACGATGGATAAGTTGATAATCTAACTTAGAATCAAATGATTAAACTCAAATATAATCCCCCATATACCCTAATGAAAGCCACCACATACCTAACAAATTAGGGTTATAGTACTTATGTGGATAAAAACTTAAGAGATTATAGTCAATGTGATCAAGATAATCAAAGAAATAAACCTAGATTAAGATTAAGAGAAGCAAAATGAAAATAAAACCTAAGTATAAAATTTGGCTACCTAGAAATCTAAGACTTAAAGACAAGATTGATCCGTAAAATTTGATGACAAGATCATAAAAAAGGAAATAGACTTGAAAAACACAAAACATGGGCTTTAAGTACACTAAAATACCTCTCGAATCCTTTAATTTAAAAGAATTAAAATGTGTAATTTGAATGATTTAATTATATCATTAGATAGTATTCAGAATAAGCTTTCCAATGCTTATTCATATGTAAAAATCTTAGTTAGAATAAGTATTATAGGCTTAGTTGAAGATTACATGATAAAAAATAATATTCATAATCATTTAAAGTACTTTTCCCGAGAACAATCCAATATTACAAACTTTATAGTAATGCCAAGGAATATTAGACTTCATGAGCTTTACAATGACTATTTATATGATAAAATTGGATTAGAAATGAGGAAATAGTACAAGAAACAATAAAAACCGAGTTTAGGACACTTATGCACCAATGAGGTCCGATACAAAATTATATATGTTATTGATGAATGTTTTTATTCATCTAATAGGAGAAATTGAGTCTCATTTGGATTTTCCAGCTAATTATAATGATTGAGTCAAGATAAGCAGGTGAGTAACTCTAATATATCACATTGTTTGTGTTTGTAAGACTGTAACATAGTTACATTTATAATAGATTATTCATATTGAAATTGACATGAATGAAGAGATAGCACAATGCATATTGTGTGGTGTATACGGTTGTTGTAATCCCCTTAATTTTACATAACTTGATTATAATGATTACCAAAAATATAATATAGAACCATAAAGAACTTTGGGAAAAAGTAGCAAAATTTACTCCTAATTTTTCGTGATTTAAAATTATTAAAGTGTGAGCAAATTTTTTTATTATTTAGAAAAATTAGAATCCTTACCAATAAAAATTTTGAAATGCAAAATATAACTTACATAACCTTAGACAATCAAGGATCGATGATAAATCGATCATTAATGTAAACTTCAAGAATCCTTTTACCTTAAGTTTAATGATTATAAAATAAATTTTACACTAGTTAAATAATGATACAATGATTTTCAAGTTATCTTTAATATTTCAAAATCTTAAAATAGCATTAGAAAAATTTATGATGATCAATTATCAAAATAAATAATTCTTAAGACAAGATTTCACAATGCGAGTTAATAACTCAACAAGTGATCAAAGTTAAACTAAGTTTTCAATTACAATAAAAGACAATTAATTTTTAGGGCCGATTGATTATAAAACGATAGCTTAAAAGATGAATCACTAGGATTACAAAATACTCGATAAAATCAAAAATAGATTTATATCTATAAATTTATACCTCACATAAAAATTTAAACTGTATGAACATACTATTTAGAAAATTTTGAATCTATAGAAACTAAAATCCTAATTTAACCTCGTGTTCTCGAGAATTTTCATACTAATATAACGATTAGAATGATGAATGCTAATAGATGGTGAAGTAATGAACCAACAAATGCTTTAGTTAGAAACTTTGAATAATAACGGTCTTGTTTATAACTTAAAATTCTAGATAAAAGTTTTCCAAATAGTGAAAGATACCAAAGACAAGATTTCATAGTTGGTATAGAAAACTCAATACGTAAATATAATCAACTCTAAATTTTAAGAGTAATATAAAGAGATTAATCAATACAGCTAATTGGCTAAAAATGATACTTAGTGACAAACCGATAGGATTATAAAAGTGTAGTAGAAAATGAAAACAGATATATAACTAATAATCTAGACTTCAAATAAAGATTTAGATTGCACCTCTATTCTAGTTAGAAAATTTGGAGTATATAGACACTAAGACCTTAATTTAGCGTATTGGGCCCTGAAAATCTTGATTGCGTGAAGTAAAACTCTAAAAATACTCAATCATGTAAACTTTAAACTCAAGATTTAAACTCAAGATGATCTAGAGATATTGTGGAGACTTTAGATAAACTTCTAGAGATAAAAATCCTATATAACTAATACATAAATACATGTATGACTGGTATTTGATGAATTAACTTAGATTTATATTATATAAGTATGTTAATAATATAAATAACTAATATAAGGTTGGAAAATTGAAGAAGAAATACCAGTTGCCTTCCTTAGAAATTCACACGGCATCTATCTGTCCAAATTGTGCAAGTTGTACAATTTAGAGTCAAATTGAAAATGACCCACACAAAGCATAAAGCTCTAAATAATCTACTCATTAAATGATTGTGTAATGGCTCAATACAACATGCCAAATTGGCTCCAATCTTTCCCAATTTCTATGATCTGCAGTAGTAAAGGGGAGACAACATGTTTCAAAAAAATTCTACAAGCCCTCACCGTGTATGGCCATAGGAATTTTAGTAATAAACCAAGTTAATAACATTGACAAATTGACTCCTTAAGCTCCAACACAAACTCACTAAATTGACACCTAAATCATAACTTGTTGACTTCAACAATTGTTCTCTTAAATTAGCTCAAATTGGCTGCTTTTCTTAGAGGAGATTTACGCCACTTACTCCTCAAATTAAGTCAAGTTGTTTACAAAAATTTCAACTTGAAAATGACCCAACCTCCAATGGCAAGACACCAAGTAATCAACTCATTTAATAAAAAATTTCAAGTTTCATTCAACTTACAAAACTGGCTCCATACCTTCCCTAGATTCTATGAGTTGCAGCTGCTAAAATAGAAGACAACATTCTTCATGTTGAATTCCTTCTACCACACGAAAAATTCTCTAGAATGTTTTAGGAATAACTCAAGTTAATAACTTTGAAAAATTGACCATTGAAGCTCCAATAAGAAGTCATCAAAAGGACACATACGTAGACAAATGTTGACTTGAAATTCTATTTTACAAAAACACACACAAACTAACTTTGAGGCCAAGTTGAAGAAGTGAAACAAATTTTTTAGCAGCCATCACCGTCTCAAACAATCCCATTTGCAACATAAACACAACTTATGTATGACCTATATAAATAGGTGTATTAACAAACAAAAAAACTCATTTATTTCTATAAAAGACTTGAACCGTAAACTAGACAACCCATAAAACAAACAACCTTTTTCTCTCCACAAAAATCAGTCAAATAACAGAACAAACAACACATGTTCTACCTATAAGCCCCACCATGAAACCTCACGAGTAAATCAAACCAAAACATAATTTTACTTCTCTTTCCATATACATCACCATGACCCACTTCAACACAAAGTCCCTTTTCTTTTCTTTCTATTTGTAACATACTCCAAGGAAAAAGGACTCATCTAGCTAAGACTAAACAAATTTCAAAGGTCAAATACTAAAGTTAAGAATTGTCTCGCTTAAAGTAATATAATCTTAGAACTTCAGCTACTCATAGTCTTATTTCCAACACAAGGTTTGGTTCTTGTCAAGGAAAAGTGCTCATCATCATCTTCCATATCTAATCAAGGTGATTCCTATTTCATTTCTAATTCCGCATTTCATTTATGTGTAGGAAATTAGGAAATTCTATGAGATGAAATGTGCATGAACTCCTTATATGTTCGGTTAATGCATAGATATAAAGAATTTGACAAATTAAACTATCCTGTTGATGTAGCCTTTACAAGTCTCGGACTATCTAGGAATATAAGAATATCAACTTGAGAATTAGGAACACTAAGCTGTAGAGTTTGATTCTTAAAGAAGAGGAATCAAACCATGTTTGCACCATAATAAAACTAACTTAAAATTTAACAAAATGCATTTAAGAAATGCTTTTTGAAGAAGAAATTTACAAGAAGAAACCTTAGAAACCTAATAAGGAGTTCAACTCTATAATTATAACATGAATCATTTATTCTACAAGACATTTCTACACAACCCCTACATGGGTCATGTAGAATGATAGTGTAGAAACAGACATTACTTTTTCCTTCTACATTAGCAGTGTAGGAAATAAAACATCATCCTTCCTTCTACACGCCTATGTAGGCCAGCTGTGTAGACTTCAGAATCTTATTTTTATTTCTTTTTCATTATAAAATCAAACCCAAAGGATTATTTCCTATGTATCACGGTCCTGCATCTACATAAAAAGAACATTTAAGTATAATATACATTTAATACCTACCTAACCCTATAAACCTACAAATATATTAGAAAAATAATTAAAGGGCTAAATACTAGAATGAAATCCTACAAATAATAGAAATTCTAATTTACGTAGACAGATAAGGTTGACAAATGAAGTAAATAATAAAGAAAATTTCCTTATCAAAGTAAGCATTAAAGAATGTAAATATAGATAGATTATAATAATCTGAATTAGAAACAAGAGAAACACAATGAAAATAAATAATAGGTAATAAACATTAACTATCCTAAGGTAAAAATACTAAAAAAGACCATACAAACAATAAAAATTTAATAATAAAATTATTAAGCAAAACAAGCTTTAAAATATTCTATGACAGCTATCGGCATTCATAGAATAAATAAAATTTATAGATTAATAAAATTAAGTTAACTACTATTTAATACTCAAAACATGCTTTCCAATGCCTATTTATATGTAAAAATTTGAGTTACAATGAATTTTATAGACTTAATTGAAGATTATGTAATTATATTCAAAACCATTTAGATCACTTTTTCATAAGGAAAATCTATTTACTCAAATTTTATAGTCAAATTATAGAATAGAAAATTCTATACGCTTCAAAATGAATATTTATAAGTCAAATTTGGATTAGAAATGAGAAAATAAAACTAAAAATAATAAAAACCAATTTTAATACACTTAAAAACATTTATAGGAAATTCATATATATAATCACTCGTCTTATGAATAAATATTCTTATTCATCTAATAGACGATTTCCATTAGTTCGTGAACTTTCTAGAAGATGAGGCTAAAATAAATATAATAAGTTCATTCTAAGTTTATACAGCTAAAACTAACATCTAAAAACTATAAAAAGATTTCTCTTACATAAAATATATTAATGCAAATTCTACAACTTTACTAAAAGAATACAACCTGTAGAAAGTTTAAGGTTCCTAATTAAGTACCTAAAAATAGGTTAGGATCGATAAAATTTGAATTAGAACATGAAAGAACACAATCAAAATCATTATATGCATAACAATATGGTAATAAATATCTGTTATCTCATTTCATAAGAAAAACATATCACTTCTAGGAATTACTAGTAGACTATTATGATTAAGCTAGGACGATAGATGAGTAATTTTGACCTTATCATATTTTTTATGCTTGTAGTACAACTGCATTTGCAATAATATATTAAACCGATATGCGTGCGGGATTGGGTATACTGCATGATGCTTGGTTGCCAAAACATCATATTGAAAGTGACAGTTATATTGTATGATAATTAATGCATGAAGCATGTTGATGTTTATTTGTGAATTATATGATCCTTACTATTAGACTATATATTGAAACGGTCATGTATTGCACAATTTGCATTTATTGCATAATTTAAGCGTGATAGCCTGCTACGTGTTAGTGTTTCGGTTCTTTGGTAATGTTTGATTTTTCTAGACAAGATGTTATTAGTTCTATGCAAGATTACATTTGTCCCTCGGTTCCATGGGAACTATCTGGTAAATGAAGAACGCACCTATGGTATTGATTTGGAAAGACTAACGCTTAGTGGAGTTTCTTTATTCCAAGGTAGAATTAAGACGTTGAGACGTCAGGGTTAAAGTGATTGTTGTAGTTGATTGGTATATCTCTTCCTTGGTTCTTTGATTTTCCTGGGTAGGTGGGTCATAGACGAGGATTTCCTTCAACCTTGATGAGAAAACATAAATCTACATCCTGTTTGGATGTTGAGTTATTTAAATTTGTACTTGTACATATGGTTGATTGTTGCATTGCATACGCTTGTTAATCATACTTGGTTGTTATAATTTGATGTGTGGTCTAGTCTGATCAGGTTATCTTACCGAGTTGTGGTTTCGCTCACTTCCCAATAGTTTTTGTGCAGGAATAATACTAGTTGGGACTGAGCTAGGAATATGTAAAGAGTGTTTCACCATCAGACTTTATTAAAGTTAGAAATATAAGTTATATTGAACTTAGAATGCAAATTAGATAAATTATATAAACAATTGAGACTTTGTATTTTGTAGGTTAAAACCCAATTTTTATTATTTGGGAGGACATACCGATTCTCTGTGATCTTGGTGAGACGTGGAAAAATCAAATTCCATAGTTGAGTTTCAATAATAGTATTATAGTATTATATGTATATGCATAATTAATAATAAATATATACAGTATTGTATTCTTTGACTTGCAAGACGGTTCTCATATTGCAAGTGCCTTGCAAGTGCACATGTGGTATGATAACTTTAGGATAATTCTACTAGGGCCATATTTTGAGGGGTGACAGTTGTTGTCAAGCTACAATGTTAAAAGTGATAATGGTCTAGTTGTGGATAATGTATAAAGCATGTTGATGATTGTCTGTGTTATAAGTGATCACTTGAGAATTGGCCTAAAAACCATATGACTCATAAATAAAATGGTTATGCATTTCACAACTTGCATATCTTGCATAAAAGGTGTGGCAGCCCGCTACTTGTTAGTATCTTAGTTCTCTAGTAAGGCTTGGTTTTTCTAGATGAAATATTCTTAGTTCTATGTAAGGTTTCCTTTGTTTCGTTTAGTTCTATGAGAACTAACTAGCAAACAAAGGAACGCTGCTCATGGTATTGGCATGAAATGACTAATACTTAATGAAGTTTCTAAGTTCTAAAAAAAATGAGTGTTAAGTCATCTATAAGATAAAGCAATAGTTAATGTGAGATTTGTTGTTGTTCCTGGTGTTCTTAGTCTCTCTTGGGGGAGTGGGTCATTGAGGCTTTGTTCCTTGGCTAGGTTCCTTCAGCCTCGATGAAAGAGCATAAATCTTTATCTTCTTTAGATTCCGTATTATCCAAGCTTTTACTTGAACATATGGTGGATTGATGCATTGCATATGATTGCTAATAACTTATTTGTTACTTGTTTGATATGTGGTACGTTCTGTTACTTTACTGAGCCGTGGTTTATGTGCACACCCCTATAGCATTTTTAAGGTACTCCTTCGACCATGGCTTATGTTTTCCCGCAACTTTGCATTGGTAAGGATTTAATGCTAGAAGGAATTTGAGTTTGGGCATGAGGCTATTAGAGAAGAAATAGTAGATATTCTAGAATTGCTTTTATGTTTCTAACTTTAATTTACAAATTTGGTCTGTAATATTTTAGTTACTACAATGATGTAAACTATATTTTATCTATTATGATGTGACTTATATATATACATCATTTCTTGTAAGGCCCGGCATGCCTTAAATAAAAAATTCAAGCAATGCCTAGTCCCCTAGCCATGCATAATACATTAAGTATTGCATGCACAGACTTTCTTATATGTTCTTTTATCACGAACATTTACTACTTGATTTTAAGTAATGAAATCGCTCAATTAGATTCTCAAAATGGATTTAAAACTTACAAAATAAACTTTTATTAGAAACGTTTACCATAAGGTATTTCATATACCTTTACTCGATGGTAAAACAAAGCTTTAAGCTTATTATAAAATATGAGCTTCTCAATTAATCCCTAAAAGAATATATAGACTTTAAAAGATTAAATCTAGTCCTTGAAACAGAAAAAAAAATAAAACAAAACAAGCCAACGATCTTATTCCACTTCGCTCCTCCTCCAAAAGCTCTAGAATCACCTATAGCGAGTCAATCACCATCATCATAATCCAAATCAACATCATCACATCTCCCTCATCATCATCATCAGCATCATCAATATCAAGACCTAGAAAGAAGACAACAATAAGCCGAAGCTCAATATGTAGTAATACAAACAAACACAAAATGACATACGAGCTTAATCTAATGCAATTTATTAACCAACATTTTATATCTTTATTTTAAAGTTAAATAAATCAACATTGAAGAACTCACACTCTGATAACACGCCGCTAAAAATCTGCAGGTTTTGAGTAACAACAACTACTCAAGGGTTTGATATAGGCATCTCAGATACCTATATCTTCTATATCTAACAAAAAAAGAGGAAATAGCCTCATCTAGAGTTTACAACCATTACACAGCTTTATTTATCTCAATCCATAACATCATTTAGTTTAATCGGTCTCATAAACATGAACTAAACTATGTTACTTCATCCCAAGCCTAAGGAAATATTATGCTGATATTATTTGCCCCATCAGTTACCTGCTAAGCCATTTATGAATCACCATTACATTATGGTATTTGTTATTGCATCATGATAAAGGTGGCCTAAGTGCCTAAACTACCGTGCCCAGCTTCAGACAAGGCTGTTGCTCCCTGGACCAAATTAAACGACACAAGCACAAACAACACTCAATTATAAAGGCTGTCTTTTAGTTTTTAATTCATTTTAAAATACCTATCCTAATAATCATCACGCAAGTTACTGCGTGCCTTATCTAAAACCCAATAGAGATAAAAAGATAGTCCATAAGAAGTAGAAGCCAGACTCAAACATCTGTTCAAAGATTAAATTACATAAAAAATTCAATTATTTATTAACTTACATCAATTTTCATATTAAACACTCATTTCATTTTTTTATTTGATCAGATATAAAATATAAGAACCCCCTCATGACTATGAAGATCGCCTTTGCCAAGATATAGATAGTTCTCTGTTGTTTGTCAAATTATTTTTTTTTCTCTTTGTTTATAGTCATTTATTATAAAAATATCATCATATCATTCATTTTCAAAAATACTTATTTTCCAAGCAAGCATATAGTTAAAACAACATACTCCCTATGTTGTTTATGGTTTAAGCCTACACATTAAGCTAAGTCAAGTTGATTAAACTTGATCAATCTAATTCATTTTAGCTCACTAAAGTCTATTTATTCAAATTCAACTTAGATTGATTAATTAAATTCATTTTATAATTAAGATTCATTTTATGCTTAAATCTATGTTGAATCTGATTTGTTATTAACCTCTTAATTCACTTAACTCATTCCTAATTGTATAAGTTATCCAACTTATCATGTTAACTATCATTTCCTACATGATTATATTTTATTTCTATTTTATTGATTTTTTCATAAAGAACACGGGTAGGTATGCGATCGTGTTTTGCCCCAATGTTTTTTCATAATAGAAACACACCCAAAACAATTCATCGTGTTTTCTTTCTGTTTCATGCATAAACTCGACTCAGAGAGAAGCATGATGTGATAGGGTACACTATGTTCCAGCCGTGTTTCTCTTTAAGTTAAAAATAAAAGAGAAACACAATGCAAAGATCAAGTCTTATTTTGTCTTAGAGAGAAGCATGGTGTGATAGAACAAGTTATGCTTCTCCTTAAGTAAAAACACAATGAAATATATTAGGTTAGGTTTGTTTCATGTTTCATTAGTCACATTGAACACGCTAGGATCAGAGAGAAACATGGTCAAATACACGTAGCTGTGTTCGAGCCTTGTTTGCTCTTAACATATAAAACACGCGAAAAACAAAAAAGGAACACATGGAGATAAGAGAGACTGTGTTCTAGCTGTGTTGCTATGGAAATGTATGTGTAAAACAAATTAGAGAGAAGCACGGTGAGATATAGTGTTCTAGTCATGTTGCTTCTTTGATGAATTAAAATCTGTTGTCTTAAAATTTCAAAAGGAGTACTGACACAGCGGAGGTATGATGGGTTTATCGCAAGATGTTGATTTACGCACAAATACCCGGCTTATGATCTTCAAATATCTATTGATTTTGAGAATACCTTGATATCTGACATCAAAAGTCGAAATTTACACAAAGATAACGAGTTTTGGAATAGAGAAAACACTCTCAAAGAAATTTCATTAAAAAAAAAACAATCATCTGTCTTTCATATGCCATAGGACTTACATATATATGGGCAAGTGTGAAAGTTCCATAACTGAAAAAGGACTAAAACCTATTAAATAATATTAAATAGCATCTAAAAGGAAAAATTAAAACTGACATCCTATTAAAAGACATTAAATCCTATTAAAAATCATACTAAAAATTATTCTTTAAAAATATTAAATGATATTCTAAAGGCATTGACCGCATTATTAATTACGAATTTGAAAAACCCAACAAACATGTAAAGTACGCCACTCCAACACCGGCAGTGTAGAACTAAAGGCTGGCGGCTTTAATTTTAAGGCCGGTGGTGTAGGTTGCCGGCATAGGATTTTCCGTCTCTCCATCCTATGCTGCATCATCCTCTCCAGGCTGGACAAAATTCGACCTCGAATTTTAACCATGTTACGCAGTAGCTCCTCAACTCTTTATGTTTTGTATGGTTCATTCGATGATGGAGAGATTTGGAAGGGTTGCACTTAGTTCAAGATCGATTTGGTGTTGAATGTCTCTTAATGGGGGTAACCCATCTAGCAACTCTTCAAAAAACACATTCTAAAACTCCTTTACAACCATAGTTGCAAACTCAGGTATTGCTACCTCCTTAGTAACCTTATTGCCTACAATAGGTTGAAAATTTTCAACTTTTTCCAAAAATTCTTCCTCCTCATACTCATCATCAAAAATAAGTTTTCCATCTCCCTCAACCTTAAACACATCATCATATTTTGTGAAAATCTCTTCTTCATCATTCTCAGTGTCGAAGATAGGTCCTCCATCACCCACAGTTTTAAACATAGATTCTGCATCCTCATAAGTGTCAAAGATAGGTTCCCCATCACAGTAGTCCCCATCAACAGAAGAGGAATCATCATCAAACATCAGCTTAGGATTAAGGTTCTTACCTTTATTTTGATATAGCATAAACGCTTCCATTCTTTGTAAGCTGATCCACCATAACACACAACCATTGATGATTTTCTACTCGATCCTTTGATTTAGATCATCATAATCATAGATCTCATCCACATGTTGCTGGTTTGGTTGTCTACAAGGTGACATCATTACTCTAGGAACGAACACAACTCTTATACCAACTGACAACGGAGGTACAATAGGGTTTATCACAAGACATTGATTCGCGCATGAATACCCGGCTTGTGATCTTCAAATATCTATTGATTCTGAGAATACCTAAATATCTGGTATCAAAAGTCGAAATCTATATAAAGATAACGAATTTTGAAATGAGAGAACATTCTCAAAGAAATTTCGTTAAAAAAAAAACAATCATCTGTCTTTCATATGCCATAGGACTTACATATATATGAACAAGCGTGAAAGTTGCCATAACCGAAAAAGGACTAAAACTTATTAAATAATATTAAATAGCATTTAAAAAGAAAAACTAAAATTGACATCTATTAAAAGACATTAAATCCTATTAAAAATCATACTAAAAATTACGAATTTGAAAAACCCAAAAGACATGTAAAATACGTTACTTCAACACCAGCAGTGTAGAAATAAAGGCCGGCGGCGTAGGTTACTAGCATAGGATTTTCCGTCTCTCCATCTATGCTTCATCATCGATCATCTATAACTCCTCGTGTTCACCTCAACACAACCTATTTTACTACTCATTTTATATCATTTTTCAACTTTTAACATCATATACTCAATATACAAACTTAGAATCATCTTGTATAACATCTATATACATGTTTTACTTCATTTTTCACCAAAACATACCATCAATTATCTAACCTATACATGTCTAGGCAACTTAAGTTTTAATATACATATTCACATCTTACAAGTGTACAAGTTTTATCTAAATTTCTACTTATATCTAGTATTAGTCATCATTTATAGACAGAAATAGCAAATCAAACAAAGTAAACAATTATACTTATCTTTTAAGCAATCACACACACAAGATGATCTTCTTTTTTTGTTGCTGAAGCTACTTCAAGCTTATTTTTCATTTCTTATCTTTTTTTCTAACTTTGATTTCTTTTAAGGTCTCATTAAATTTGAGATTTAGGACTGTGTTTTAAAGGAAGAAAAGAGAGAAGAAGAAGAAGGGAAAAGGAAAGGAAAAGAATAGAGAATAAAAAGAAAAAGGAAAGAAAAAGATAAAAATAAGGAAAATTAAATATATATTTTTAGAATAGGGTATTAGATTTAACCCTTTCAGATAATTATATTAAATATCAAAACTAATTAAAAAATAATTTAAGAATCTATATTTTAGAAATTAATAACTTGATTTAAAAACATAATTTAGAAGTTTAGTTTACAAGAAATTGATATTTAATTTGAGTTTAGGCTCAAAACTGATATTTTTGAACAAACAAATTGAATTTAAAATTGATAGGGATTTAAGGAAATGAAAGTTAGCCAAAATCTAAGGATTTAGGAATTTACAAAACATTTCAAATGTTTGTTTTAAGAATAAGGAATTTGAATTTGAAGTAAAAGAAGTTTAAATGAATAATTGAGTACAAATTGATAGTTTGATTTATAATGAAAAGTTATTGAGGAAAAATGGATGATTTAAAGAGACATAAAAATATTTGAAATCTCAATTTAAATTCAAATCTATTTACTAATTTAATTATGCCAAGTTATCTAATCATAACTCATCATTTGTTTTATTTGGACTATTTAAACTATCTAGTTTAAATTTCTAGCTTAAATTCTAATCCAAGTCTAAACTTAACTATCTATAATATTATTTAATTATGGAAATTCTAACTTAATTATGCTAGGATTTAGGATATTTCAATTCTTATCAAGCAACCAAAGATCCTGTTTTGTAAGTCATTCTTCTTGGAGTAATTAGATGCATCATCCACATATGATCCTCTATGATGTTGTTCTAATATAATGGTGACATCAGTTTGATTCATAAGTGTCATGTTACTACTAGGGTACCCTCGAAGGGTATGATTCCTTCCTCATGTCCCATACTTCTCTCCTAATCCTCCATGAGCCTTTCCTAATCCACAAGCTCCGCCTTTGCCACTTCAGCCCCCCTTCCTTCCTCTTTTAATCCGACTTATAGTTACCCCTCTATCAGACATGTCTATCGTTGCTCTAGGTCACAAGCCCATTCATCATTTCTAACTCCCTCCACCGCTTATACCATACCCCCTTTGGTTGTTCCCTCCACATCTTCTATCTAACCACCTTCAAACCTTTCCCCCTCCAATTACTACAGCCTCCTCTACCCAATGTTCTCACTCCATGCATACACGCTCTAAATCCAATATCACAAAGCTTAGTACCATTTTCAATCTTCACACACACACTTCTCTCTTTGAGCCCACACATTACACCACTGCCTTTCACGACCCCAAGTAGGCAAAAACTATAAGAGAAGAGTTTGATTCTCCTCTACAAAACAAAACTTGGATTTTGGTCCCACATCCTAGTCAAAATATGGTCAGTAGCACCTAGAAATTTAAATTGAAATATAATACTGAGGGGCATGTTGAGCGTTATAAAGCTTGATTAGCTGCTCAAGGTTACTCAGTGAGAGGGCATTAACTATACTAAAACTTTTAGCCCATTATCAAACCCACTACCATTTGCTTTATATTGTCTTAGGCTATCTCCTCTAATTGGGCTATTTGCCAACTTGATGTGAAGAATGCGTTCTTACATGATCATCTCATTGAGACAATTTTTATGAAGTAACCTCTAGGATTTGTCCATTTTCGTTATCATGCTTACGTTCGCAAACTGCAAAAATCTCTCTATGGCTTGAAACAAGCTCCTAGAGCCTAGTTCCATCGGTTTAGCGATTTCCTTCATCACTTAAGATTTCGCCAAAGGAAGGCTGACACATTTATGTTCATTTTTCACAAGGGCTTTGACATTTTGGTCCTTCTCTATGTTGATGACATTATATTCACTGGCAGTAGCACTTCACTTCTAAATCAGTACATTTCCACTCTCTCCCATCAATTTTTCATGAAAGATCTAGGACCCTTGGATTTCTTTCTTGGCGTTTGTGTCACTTCAACTGCTACTAGCAATCACTTGTGTCAATCACAATTTACTTACGTCCTTCTCAAACGTCATCATATGCATCTCTCCAAACTTGTCACCACCCCATATCGTTTAGGAATCAGCTTAGTGTATAGGTTCTCCCTCCCTACAAGACCTTATTGCCTATCGAGAGATCGTTGGTGCACTACAATACATTACAATTACTTGACTAGACATCAACTTTGCAACGAATCAGTTAAGTTAATATACATAATTCTACCATTGCCACATATAAGCAGCAAAACGGGTCTTACGATACCTTCAAGGTACCTTGACATTTGGCTTTCCTCTCAGTCGCATATCTTGTGCATCTCTTACTACCTTTGTTGATGCTGATTGGGCTGGATGTCCCAATATTCGTTGATCTACGACATGTTATGCCATCTATCTCGATAACAATCTCATCTCTTGATGCTTTAAGAAATAGCCCATGGTATCTCACAGTTCTACTGAGGTTGAATACAAAGCTCTTGTTTATGCTATGGTTGAATCCACTTGGATTTCCCATTTAACTTGAAAGCTTGGTATTCCTATTCAATAACCCATCATACTTTGCTGTGACAATCTTGGAGCTGTCTATATGTCAGCAAACTCAATTCAACATGATGCACTAACATGTATACAATGATTATAAGTTTTATTTGTGCAATGTTTACCATTGGTTAGGTCTTGGTTTGCTATGTTCCCACTTGTTGGCAAGGTGTTGATATCCTCATGAGGAGCTATTCTTGATCATCGTTCTAATCTTACATCATGAGACTGAGGGAGCATATTCTTATATATATATATATATGTATATGTATATGTATTATCGCATCTTAGTATCACATAAGGATATTTTAGTCTTTTTTACCTCATTGTATTTACTGAGGTTATTCTAATCTCATATAAATATAAAAGAGACTAGCCATTGTAACAATAATCCTTTAATCAATATATATATAATCTTTGTTTGGATTATCTAATTTTTATCCATATCAAATCTCTATTGGATTAGTATTAATTTGAAATCGATATCAGTATCAGCATTGGCTTAGTATCGATTTGATTTGATTAGTTTATGAGTAAAATTATTGATTTTTTATCGATATCATATCTATATTTATTCAATATTGGTCTCGTTTGAAAACAATACCAAAACGATAATCCAAACAAGCCTATATACTGTTTCACACGCACTCCGCTCAAGATTAATATTTCCATTGGTTTGCAACCATAGTCCAACTGGAAAGCAGCACTCAAGCATAAAAAACGAAAGGAAAACTTGAAAACATTGTATAAGATTTGTTTGTTTAGCTTTTTTAAGTAGATATAAATATTTTTTTAAATTATTTTCTAGCAAAATATTTATTAAAAAATAAATATTTATAAAAAAAGTTGACAATTCTTATAAAAAAAATCAAATAGATCAAATATAGATAAAATATAAATATAAATTGAATATATTTACACACATATTTTTATACAAATACAGATTCAGATGAAAAACAATCCATCCAAATTAGACCCATAATTGCATTCTCTTTCAGGTGGGTCTCGGATGCACCATCATGTATGAGTTGTTTAATATGTAGGCCGAATGATAGCTACCATAAGAAAGTTATTTGTAGACGAAGGACTTCAGTTCCTTGTAATTATTAATGCCTTTTTTAAACAGAGATTCATATGGACTAGTTATACAGATTTACATCAATGTATGTGCCTCCACTGCAAAGAGCCGCACTAACAAGCATTGTTTCTTGAAAGCAGCGAATCATAATTTTCCCATTTCCTGGAGTTGTTCCTGTTAACAAATAAGGGCGAGCACACATGTTAGTGGAATGAATAGTAAGAGCAAAAGCACAGACAAAGAAAAATAAAGATGAAGGCAGGAAATTTTAGATGAATTATGATGTTCATTAGCAATGATACCAGGTCGTAAGCTTGCCGTCTTAATTGAGGAAAAATGAGAATAACAAAAGCAACAGTTCGTTGATCAAATTTTTAAAATAATAAATACAAAACCACACCCGTTATATCGTCCTTAAATTTATAGATTTATGGATAAGCTGTGAGGAGCTAAACTTGACATGGTACTAAATTATTCATGGATTTCAATTATGAAAAGTTAAATTTATAGTTAAGAGAGCGATAAATTTAATGCTTCCACAATTAATTCACTCTATTCAATTATATTGTCCATGGATTTCAATTATTAAAAAATAATAATAATAGTAATAATTTTTTTTTTAAAAAGGAGGGCTCAACCAACAAGTGAGTGGAGCACTCTAAATGAGTGCGGAAATTTCCCAAAAAGCAAGGAGGGTAATCATCTATTTTCCTTTAGATCTATTTATTTATGTCTTTCCCTCGGAGCAAACAACCAAAGCAGATATCCACTCTGAACTCTCTCTTCATCCAAGTATCCACTTCAATTTCTTGGAAACCCCCAGATATAAGTATAAATTAATTTGAGAGGATCAAATTGAGACATAGATGTAGAAACAAACCCAACTTCATGGTACTTGATTAACAAAAAAATAGCCAGAGCTGGATAAAAATCACATATACAGGATAGCAATATTGTCTTATCATAATATTTTATCCTATAATTTCCCACATTCTCCGTACTCTATACATGTACCTTTCTACACTTGATAAAGAATGGGCATGAACTTGTACATAAAGATTCGAACAATTATTTGTTGTTACTATTATTTGTTTATTTACTAATTTTTGGGCTATATGATCATTTTTTATTAACAACAATAAAGAGGTGATGTATCTTGGTGAGAACTACACATTTCCAATGTTGAGTTCATATTCAAATATTATAGTTTTCCCAAGTCTCATGCTAGCAGCCATACTGGATTTGCCTCCTATCCAAATTGTCCTGTCGTAAGCTAATAACTACTTGCTTTCTTTTAACCACAATCAAAAGAGGTGCTGAATTCTTGTTACCATACCAACCGAAACCTTGAACCATCTAAATTGTATTGTACACATATAAATCGGAGAAAAGTAGAAACAGTAATAAAAGGAAAATCAAGAGCTCAAAATACACTTACCTCATTCACAAAGAAGGCATGGAAGCCATATGGGACTCTATGTGGTAATTCAACAACAGCAACAGGATCAGCTGACATGGTTTTTGCATCAATTACATTCACCGATGATTTTCTGCAAAATTATATAACAAGATATCAGTCTTTTCAGGCATATCCTTCCTGGCAGTTGATAGATGAACTTGAATTGAGAATGGTTGATTAACAATGTGAAAAAAGAAGAAGAAGAAGAAGACTATCAACTGATTAAGTAGATACCCAGTCTTCTCATCATGCACAAAGAATATCAAGTAGCCATCATCTTCTTCAGAAGCAATGCCAGGCTCTCGAGGAACAAAAACAGCCTCTGAACCAAATCTACCAGGTCCCAGGTCAAAGAGGCCTTTGACATTTCCTCCAACTTCAATCTTTGTTTTTCCTGTCTCGGGCTCAGCGTGGAGATCAAATTTTGCAACTCCAATGACCTTTGCAATGCTATCCAGAGTGGTTCCATAGACATATCTTTGTTTCCTAAATATTCACAAATATCTGGAATAAGAACATGACAGAAAGCCATAACAATAAAATGGTATGAGGTCATAGAAAGAAGTTAGCAGCGGTTATTTACAACAGTCGAAAGGAAAGTGATTCTTATGCATCATTCACTTCTTATTGTTTTTGTTCCTACTAGGAAAATACATTAATGGCTGTAGCCATCAATTTAAGCATCTGAGCGCCTACCTGCCAGTGTAACTCTCATTTATCCGGGGGAAGTCAACGGCAGGTGCAGATAGTTTCTTTTGTGAAGCTAATCCGGTTTTCATATTGAATCTCATCTCATACCTGGAAGCAAGAGAAGCAAGAATTAACATTAAACCATAAGTACTGAGTGATAAGAGGATCATGCTAAATTTACAATTCATTTGTGAAGTTCTCAAGCTTGTCTTTCACAGCTCCATTCACCATATCCAAATCTGGGTTCTCCAGGCGACAAGTGATCAAAACAACTTCATCTCCCTCCTCCCAAGCATTGGCTGGCAGATTGAGCAAGTAAAAGTTAGAAAGGAAGCAGAATAATGTGAGTTATTTAATGTTAATCACTTCACTATTTGCATTGCAATGTTATCTTGTGAATTAAAAGAGAGAATTGGTGTAAAGCTTTGAATGCACTATGAAAGGTAAGAGCAACAAAACCCAAAGAAAATATTCATTGCATTGAAAAATTGGTGAGATCCTCACATAATTATCAAACATGTGGCTCCTAGAGGATATATTATTCAGTGAAAGGAAAAGCAAGATCGTCCATGTATCTGTATTGATAAAAAGGTGGCTACCTAATTTAAGAACTTTATAAAGGATAAGCAGTATAGTACAAAAATGATTCTATTAAATATAATATTACAAATGATGTTATCAAATGGACCAAAAGCATCAGCCCAGACAGAGGAATAATAGTGCTGCATTTAATACAAAGAGAACAATGAAAAATTTTCCTTTTAAAGGGCATTGCATGGTATACCAGCTGAATGGGTCTTTAAAGCTTTTAACAGAGAGGAACATTTTGAATATTTTATTCAGATAGGCATAGTTTACATTTGACATCTAGTTATTGGATTACGAAAAACTACAAAATAAGCTGAAATACCATTTCAACAGCATATGAACAAGGAAGAAAGTGAATAGACAAATATTCCAGCAATATATTACAGGTCAAGAATACCATCAACGTGACAAGAGGAAATCGATTTAGGAAGGTTTATATATAAAATCACTGCAAAAGGCTCAATACAGCCTTTAGCTACTGACTTTGTGATTGGAGTATTAACAGAAATGGGGTGAGTGCTAGACTATTTCAATATAAACATTTTGAAGTGACAAAAACAGTAAAGTCAAGTCAAATTGACTCCGTGCAGCTGCAAATAAGTATCAGACTAGGCTTTCTGGCAAGCTAATGAATGAAGATAATATCTTTTCCTTTCCAATGTTAAGCTGAAACCAAAATGAGAACGCACCATTATGAAAAATGAAGCAATTTGGAAGCTCAAACCATCTGATTCGGAGCTCATTCTTGTCATAACGAGGAAGTACTCCAAAACGTGATTTTTTCGTTTCATCAAATGTGAATATCAAGGTATTGTTCTTCACCATTTCCTGCAATGAAAAAATTCATTCCCTTTGCAAAACAAAGCTTCTAACAAACTTCCAGAAATTAAAACACTACTTCTCATCAACAAGGTTCCGCATATGGTTAATTTACCTTGAAAGTCCTAAAAGAGAAATTTTCACCATACCTTTGGTCTGAAATACAGAGGAAGATCCATAAAAATTGCATAGTTCTCAGTGATGGCAAAATCATGCATCATGATGGGATCTGAAACTGTTATGGGTACTGGATCATGCATGAAACCGTCCTTTGATATAACCCTATATGTGATGTATGGAGGTGTGTGTGAATAGCCAAATGTAAACATTTCACCTGCGGTAAAAAATCATGATTAAATATCAAACTTAGAACAGCTTTAGGATTAGCTTCTCAAAACCATAGCGATATTAGGCACTACCAGTGAAAGGGTCAACTTTAGGATGGGCAGTGAATGAATGTGCCAGCCTCTTATCATAGTCCAGCATTCCAATAGTTTGCAGGTCCCCATCTTCCAGAACCTTGAGAACATCTGCATTACACACCAGAAGAAAAAAAGATGCTTCTAAGTTGAAAGAAAACAAGCAGCATATATAAAAATCGCTACTGTTGATTCTAAAGAAATTGAAATGGAAAACCATAGAGATAGTATAAACACAATCCTTGGCAATACAAGCCAGAGTAAGTAACAATGAGAAGCATGCATGTGATGATGATACTTGAAACATCATGGCCAAGAATGAAAGAAGGCAACCTAGAGCCTTACATGGTTTATCAGCCTCTGAAAGCGCTAAAAGTTTCCCATGATGGTATATAAGTGCAGTATTTCCTGGAACAGCATGTAAATAGTTTAGTTTTTCATATAAATCTTTCTTATCAATCCAAGCAATATTTTCTCATGTGGTATCCATGGAACAGCTAACGAGCAGTTTAGCTCTACCAAAGATGTCTACCATCAATCATAGTAATATTACTCATGTAGTATTATTTAATACAAAAAATAAATAGTATAATTTTTCCATATACATATTTTCAGGAAAAAAAAAGGAAAAAAAAAAGAAAAGAAAAAAAAGAAAACGCACTTCACTTTCTGGAAATATTCATTGATAGACATTCCATAAATGAGAAATCAGTACTGCCAAGCAGTGCATGGCTGCTGCTAATGTTACTATTATTAACTAAAATTTGCTATCACTAAGATTTTGTTTACCTGAAAAAGGATAAGGAGGACCATAGTCTGTGTTGGTGTAGTATAGAGTAAAAATTGATGATTAGTCCCTTCAGGAACAAACAAAGGTGTGTATTCTTGATAGGCCAGATTGCAGGGAGAATTCAGACTATTTGTTCTTAATGAAGAAGCACATACACTCCTAGACAAATTGCGTTTTCTATAGAGAAGGCAAGATGATTTGATAAAATACTATTTCAAGTACATGATAAAATGTGAGATCCTTTAAAAACTTCCTGTCCGTTTGACGCTAACTCAATATTTGTTCCAGAAAACCTTAAGATGTACCTGTGCCAGTTCCAAATGAGACATCCAAAACTTTCATTTTTGCTCTCAGCATTTGCATGTTGACCATGAGTAATCCAAAAAGGCCTTTCATGTCTCCAATCTGCAAGATATATCAAAAAGGAGAGCCTTGTAGCATTGTTGCAAATGGGAGGACAGCTCTCTGATCAAAGTGCGTATGTCCAATAAATCTCACAAAGATCCAAGAATGGAAATTGAAATTAAATGAAGAATAGACGACACCTAGTAGAGGAATTGTAGTGTGATGAGCAAGCGCAATTCAGTTGAAGACAATATAATAGACAAAATAGAAGTCTTCAGTTTTAAAATTTGCTGGAAACAATGAGAGTACTGTGTGGTATTCATATATCGTGTCCTTCATGCATTCCATATGCAGCTAAGTTTCCTTAATTCCCCATTTCTTTTGAGTGAGAGTTAGATTACTGTTGAAGCTTTTGAAAAAAGAACTGTCAAAACCCCTTGCCACCACAAATCTTTTCAGCAATCTTTTCCAAAGAAGTACTTCTCAACATCTAGCCACCAGAGAAATTTTGTTGCCGGACCATTTTCATGAGTTCACGATATTCAGGGCTAACAGATTAAGTGGGTAAGTGATTGAAATAAGCATGTGATATAGAACCTTCAGACAAATCCAGCAAATAACGAAAGGCAATGCGTTGCTACTCCAGTAATTGAACAGTCATTATACCTTCATAAATTTAGCACCTCCAAAATACTCCTCCTGTTTGAGGCGTGATGTTTTCACATAGCGGGAGACATATGTTGCTTTCCCATTTTTTATGCGCATTCCATGGACCATGCTGTAAATTCATAAAAAGACGAGATAGAGAATGGGGAATTTGGTATAGTATAAAATTCTGTCATGGCAACACTGGTGAGATTTTGATTCGGCAACATTTAAGACAGTTAAAGAAGCCTTACATCCATCTTCCAAGAAAATAATTATGCAAAATGAGATCCGTTACTAACATGCATAAGTAAAATGGGAAGCTACTGCAGAAGACAGCAATTATACGCCACTACTACTGGAATAGATGCAATATCGTTTAGGTACTTAGCATGTAGCAAATGAATTGGGAAGAGAGAATAAAGTGAATTGGGTTTCAAAGGCTTCACAAACAATGAATTTTTTTTTTTTTTAATAATTCAAAACTGAATCAGAGTACTTATACATTTGAAAAACAAAAGCCACAAAGCAGAGTATTAGAAAAGAAAAAAAATTACTCACCCATCTCCATCAAACCTGCACAAAAAGAGAACCAGAATATATCAAAACAGATGTAAATAAGCCCCAGAATCTCCACAACCACCACCCACCCCCCTCTTAAACAGAGAAAAAGTACATTTGGCCAAAAAAAAGAGAAAAGCACCGTAATGAAATTCGACATACCAATGGTAACCAGCCACTGGAGAAAACTTAGGATTAGGTCCCACCCTAACAAATTCCCCATTCAAACATTCCTGTAACAGTCAGAATAAAGTTTCAATATTCATGCTTTTTTCCCAAATTCTCTTTTACAGTCCAGTGATTATGTAATAGTAATTCAAGTGGCAATCCGAGTTATTGAAATCTTAAACTGTTTGAATTCAAGCGTACAGTTTAAACCCAATCATCATCATAGCACTTGCATTAGTCGTGGTAATTAAATTTTCCGTGTTCTCCAAAAATCAATTTCGGATCTTTTTTTTGCCCCCATTGACTAATAATCAAAACTTCAGGCAATGTCAAGAGGTGGCAGATATTGATGTGTAGAAGGCTAAAGTAGGACATGGACCACTGTTTTAAGATTTTGACCCTAAGAAATGAAGCAGCAGCATATGAGACTTGAGACCGCACATGGACCACTGGTTTATGTGTCATAAATGCGATAGAGCATCTTTTCATACACGATAAGAAAAGCTTCTATGGTACTGATACGCTAAAGTGGTATCTGATAAAATTTCTCCATAAGAATAGTTTTATAAAAATTATGAACTATTCCTCTCATAAAATATTGATACTTATCTGTTATTGTGACAGATAAATGATGTACCAACGCCATTAATTTTCTTTTGTTTAGTGCTAAATGCAACTCAGTATCTACAGTACAGCACAATTGCAAAACAATCAAACAAAACCAGTAAAATATTAAACGTGTTCATAATTTGACCTAACGCTAACCAATTTTGCATCTATTTTAATTAAAAAAAATACAGAATCATGAACATCTAAAAATATATTCCACCGTGATTTTGACAACTATGCATATCACATTCCTATCCAATGGAATCCTTTTGCTTTATCACACACAACACACACATATAAATGAAGAGTGTATACATATACATATATATATGACTGAATTATTACTGACTGGAAAGAAAGAAAGGAGAGACACAAACCGGGAGGTGACCGATGACAGGGAGATCAGTGACAGGAGGGGTTTCGTGGGGAATCGGCGCGAAATTGCCGGAGAGATAGTGAAGAGGTTGGGAAGTATCGTGCATGAGCTTCACTATGAATTTCTCCACGTAGTCGATGATCTTGGAAGCTACTCCTTTCTTAGGCTTTGGATCCACCACCACTGTCTCTCCTTCGCCTTTCTCATCATCATGTCTCAGTTTCTCTTCCAGCACTTTCTCCGCCATATCTATCTCTCTCCTGTGGACCAACTAGCGAGAGGTGAGTAGTGAGAGTATTGAGTCATACCGATCTAATCTTCTTTAATATTTGTGAGGTTGGCTTGGTGTTATTATCCTCTTTTTTTTTTTCTTCTTTTGTCGTTATTTGTGTCTTTAGTAAACAGTCACCGCACGATGCTAAAACTATCATCTTACTGATGCCAGGTAGCCTATTATGAAATTGTCTTCACTCAAGTTGCTAACTTATGTTTTGATATTGGGATAAGACTTTGGATCGTAGGATCAATACGATTTAATCATGATCATCTACTCCATTTAGCGAGGAGAGTAGTGAGAGTTTTCTAAGTGAGAGTATTGAGTATGGTACATACTGATCTAATCTTCTTTCATATTTATGAGGTTGGCTTGGTTGGTTATTTTCTTCTTTTTTTTTTTTTCTTTTCTTCGCTTCTTTTGTAGTTATTTGTGTCTTTAGTGAACGGTCACGACACGATGCTAATACTGTTATCTTACTGATGCCAAGTAGCTTATTATGGGATTGTCATGACTCAAGTTGCTAACTTATGTCTTAATCTTAGTTTAAGACTTTGGACCATTGGATCAACACGATTTAATCATAATCATCTACTCCATTTAGCGAGGTGAGTAGTGAGAGTTTTAAGTAAGAGTTTTGAGTATAACATGTATTGTTATAATCTTCTTTCATATTTGTGAGGTTGGTTGTTACGGATAGACCGCATCGAATCAGGACAAAGGCAGCTTGGATCACAGACTATTACACATGACTGATTTTCAGTTACAATTACAGCTGGAATAGCATAGATCTTAATAAGTACAGTATATATCTCAAACAGAATAGCTTAGATCTAAACAGAATGAAACTAGATCTTAACAGAATAACAAGTAGTTACTCTTGCATGTAAAAAAAAAAAAAAAAAACAGGCTATAAACAGATTATACAAAAGAAGTATAAATAAACAGATCGAGATACTCAGAGGGGTATGAGATTTTCCCCAAAACTTTGGTGCCTTTGGTACAGGGGCTTGATCTGGCTCGAACAAGATCAATACCTATCACACAAACAAACTCATTAGTGAAATCAATAGAGAGAACTCAAGAACGTCAGAGCGCAATAGAAATAGAGAGAGTTAGGGTTTCGTAAGTTCTTACCAGAACAATTGCAAGGAAGAAACACGAGAGAATTTATACTTAGGGTTAAGTTGAAGGGAAAAGACAAGCGTGCCCTAACAAATTGGTGCTCTCATTCCATGGCTCCTTCTACTAGAGCAAGGACGATGGAAGACAACTTTGCTAAGTTGGCCAATAATTTGCAGACTTCTTTGTTACAAGCTTTAAGGATTGAAATGGACAAGAAATTCGAGGAACTTTCCAAGAATTTAAGTCAGAATTAGAACCCGGCATCAAATCATTCCATAGATCAACATTCGAGTTCATCATTTTCTAATGGGGTAGTATGGCTGAAAATTTGTTGAAAGGAATAAAATTGGAAATTTCTAAATTTACTGGGCTTGATGCTTTAAGGTGGATTTTCAAAGCTAATCAGTTCTTTGAATTTCATGCCATTCCGGATGAACAGAGAATCAGTTCTTTTGCAATGGAAGAACGTGCGCTCGATTGTTACAAATGGATGTACAATAATAAACAACTCAGTTCATGGACTAATTTCAAGAAGTCTATTGAAGTTCATTTTGGCCCATCGGAATATGAAGATATTTAAGGTATCCTTTCCAAACTTATTCAAGTTCGATCTGTTGATGAATATCAAACCCAATTTGAATCTTTATCCAATCGAGTTGTTGGTTTACCCGAATCCTTTCTTCTCAGTTGTTTTGTATTGGGTCTTAAACCCTATATAAAACGAGAAGTTCAGATTGCACGACCCCTTACCTTGATGCATGCTATTTGGCTTGCCAAAATGCATGAAAGTAAACATAATGACCAATTTCATTTTCACAAACCATACACATCACCTCCTATTTCTAAACACTTATCCCCTTTACAATTTTCTAAACCATACACTTATCCTTCTACCAATGTTTCTAGTACCCCAAACACTTCTACCAATCCTATTCATAACCCACATACACAGAAACTGACCATTCAATTAAACAAATGAACCTGCAAAAATGTTAGCTAGACGTAAATAGGGCCTTTGTTATAATTGCGATGAAAAATATCATCGCAATCATAAATGCAAATCTAAATTTCTTTTATTGTTGCATGATCTTGATGAGAATTCTGAAGGAATCGCACAGGAATCTGATATGAACCATGACAATTTAAAGACAGGTTCTATCAGTTATCATGCCTTATATGGCACTTCCAAACCATGTACCTTGAAGTTCAAGGGATATATCAATGGCCATGAGGTGTTGATTTTGGTTGACACAGCAGCACGCACAATTTTGTGCAAGCACGATTGGTTCATCATTTGGGATTGATTGTGCAACCAGCATCCCAATTTTCAGTAATGATTGGTAATGGTTCAACAATGCATTGTGAAGGGATATGTTCTGATATCAATGTTTCTATTCAATCTTGGACTTTCCAAGATTCTTTTTATATTCTTCCCATCCAGGGTACCGAAGTGGTTTTGGGTATTCAATGGTTAAATAAGTCGGGTCCAGTGACTATGGATTATTCCAGGCTTACAATGGAATTTTTCTCGAAGGGGAAAACTGTTATGTTAGTGGGTGATAAGTTTGACTTGACTGAAGAAATCTCACATCATCACTTGCGCCGCTTGGTTTATACAAATGCCATTGCTACTTGTTATCATTTGGTGGCTCAAAAAGTGGATAAGGAAACATCAGCGAATACCACCAACAACTTTGCTATTAAAGCATTGTTAGGCAAATTTTCTTCTGTCTTTGAGGCACCCTCATCATTGCCACCCCTTTGCACTATTCAACATCAGATTCATCTATTTCCCAACACTTCTCCAATTAATGTCAAACCCTATCGTTACCCACATTTTCAGAAAACTGAGATAGAGAGACAAGTGGAGGATATGTTAGCTCAGGAAGTCATTTAAAGAGCACTAATGCCTTTTCATCACCAGTTTTATTGGTCAAAAAGAAAGATGGGAGCTGACAATTTTGTGTGGACTATCGTGCATTAAATCACGTCACCGTTAGGGATAATTTCCCTATTCCCACTGTTGATGAATTAATTGATGAACTTAGGGATGCATGTTTATTTTACAAATTGGATCTTAGGGCAGGGTATCATCAAATTCAAATGGATCCTAAGGATGTGGAAAAGACAGCTTTCAGGACTCACCAAGGGCATTATGAATTTCTGGTAATGCCTTTCGGCTTAAGCAATGCTCCTTCCACTTTTCAATCCATCATGAATACTATGTTTCAGTCTTTTTTAAGGAAGTTCGTGATTATTTTCTTTGATGATATTATGATCTATAGCAGCAACATGGAAGACCATTTGCAGCATTTGACATTGGTCTTACAAACTTTATTGGATAATCATTTCTACTTGAAGGAGAGCAAGTGTTCTTTTGCCCAAACTACTATTGAGTATTTGGGACATGTGGTTTCTTTTAATGAACTGAAGCCAGATCCCTCTAAGGTGGAGGCAGTAGCCAAGTGGGAAACTCTTGTGAATGTGAAGCAGTTAAGGGCATTTTTGGGTCTCTCGGGTTATTATAGAAGTTCATTAAGGGTTATACCACCATTTTCTTTTAATGATCAAGCTTTTTCTCAGCTTAAAGAGGCTTTGATTAATGCTCTTGTTCTGGTACTGCCAGATTTCACTCAACCATTTGTGGTTGAAACGGATGTCTTTGGGGTGGGTATTGGAGCAGTACTGTTACAACATTCTCATCCATTGCATATTTTAGTAAGAAACTTCCTAGTCACTTAAGGAAAGCTTCTACTTATATCAGAAAATTGTATGCAGTAGTTGAGTCAATCAGAAAATGGAGACAATATTTGTTGGGCAACCATTTTCAAATTCGAACTGATCATCGTAGTTTGAAAGAACTTCTTTCTCAAGTGATTCAGACTCCTGAACAGCAACGTTATGTGACCAAATTGTTAGGCTATGACTATGAGATAGTCTATAAGAAAGGAGTGGAGAATGTGTTGGCTGATGGCTTATCCCGACAGTACAGTGATAGTTCTTTATTGGCATTTTCTATGCCCATTTTCACTTTTGTTGAGGATCTTAAAAGAGAATATCGGATATTACCAGCTTTTCAACAGCTGATTTCTTAGTTAAAAACAGGACAGGTTTCCAAGCAGAAGATTGAATGGAGACATGGCTTATTATATTACGGTACTCGATTATTTTTGGTGCCTGAATCTCTGTTGATTCAAAAAATTTTGGAGGAATTTCATGGTTCTCCAATGGCAGGGCATTTTAGAGTAACTAAGACATTCAAACGAATAGTCAGCCAGTTTTATTGGATTAAGATGAGGTCACAGATTGAAGATTATGTTCGTAATTGTCACATCTGTCAACAGATTAAATATGTGACTACTGCACCAGCTGGATTGTTAGCCCCACTTCCAATTCCTACTAGAATTTGGGAAGATATTGCAATGGATTTCATTACACATCTTCCAAACTCTAAGAGCTATTCAATAATATTAGTAGTAGTGGATTGATTATCCAAATATTGCCATTTGGGGGCATTAGATAGTCATTTCACAGCTACTAAAGTTGCAAACTTATTTTTTACAATGGTTGTCAAACTTCATGGATTTCCAAAAACCATTGTTTCTGACAGAGATTATATTTTTCTCATTTTTGGAAAGAATTATTTCATTTAAGTGGAACAAAACTCAATATGAGTTCAGCTTATCATCCATAGTCCGATGGTCAGACTGAAGTGTTGAATAGAACTATTCAACAATATCTCAGATGCTTTGTTATGGATTATCCAGAGCGGTGGTTTATGTTTTTGCCTTGGGCAGAATATGCCTATAACACTTCTTATCATGAAGGGGCTGGCATGACTCCATTTTAGATAGTGTATGGAAGAGAACCCCCTGTGTTACAGTCCTACTTGGGGGGATCCTCATCAGTAGTAGCTGTGGATGAAGAATTGACTTCTAGGGATCAAGCCTTTAAGACTTTACATGCTAATTTGCAGCGTGCTCAAGATAAAATGAAAAGTTTAGCTAACAAGCATAGATCCGATGTGGTTTATCATGTGGGAGATCAAGTGTATGTCTGCCTTCAACCATATCGACAGTTATCATTGGCTTTTCATAAGAGCCATAAACTGTCTGAATGGTATTATGGCCCATTTACTATACTTAAGCGGGTTGGCCAGTGTGCATATGAATTGGATTTACCACCCTATTCTAAAATTCATAAAGTTTTTCATGTTTCTTTCCTGAAACCAGCACATGGTATTGATCTTTAACCTCTGGAGTTACCATACGAGTCTTATAACTCGGGTCCACTATTCCAACCTTTAACTATCTTACGTTCCCGCTACGTGGTTCAAAATGGTGCCTCTATTCCTTAAGTCCTTGTCCAGTGGAAGGGATTACCCACTGAAGATTCTACATGGGAAGATTGGACTGAGTCTCACAAGATTTATGCATATTTTGACCTTGAGGACAAGGTCGTTTTTACAGAACAGGGGAAACTTGTTATGGACAGACCGCATCGGATAAGGACAAAGCTAGCTTGGATGACAGACTATTACACATGACTGATGTTAGTTACAATTACAGCTGGAATAGCATAGATCTTAATAAGTACAGTATAGATCTCAAACAGAATAGCTTAGATCTAAACAGAATGGAACTAGATCTCAACAGAATAACAAGTAGTTACTCTTGCATATGAAAAAAAAAAAAAAAACAGGCTGTAAACAGATTGTACAAACAAAGAGTATAAATAAACAGATCGAGATACTCAGAGGGGTATGAGATTTTCCCCAGAACTTTGGTGCCTTTGGTACAGGGGCTTGATCTGGCTCGAACAAGATCAATACCTATCACACAAACAAACTCATTAGTGAAATCAATAGAGAGAACTCAAGAATGTCAGAGCGCAATAGAAATAGAGAGAGTTAGGGTTTCGTAAGTTCTTACCGGAACAATTACAAGGAAGAAACAGGAGAGAATTTATACTTAGGGTTAAGTTGAAGGCAAAAGACAAGCGTGCCCCTAACATTGGCTTGGTTGGTTATCTTCTTCTTTTTTCTTTTCTTCGCTTATTTTGTAGTTATTTGTGTCTTTAGTGAACAGTCGCGATACGATGCTAATACTGTCATCTTACTGATGCCAAGTAACCTATTATGGGATTATCATGACTCAAGTTGCTAACTTATGTCTTAATCTTAGGATGAGACTTTGGACCGTTGGATCAACGCGATTTAATCATGGTTGTCTATTCCATTTAGTGGGTAAAATAAAAATATTCTAGGAAACATACTCATACACAACCTAAAATCTCTACCATGCCCACGTTCTTTTCTTCCCCACTCTATTTGTTCTTCCTTTTCTATTTCTGTCATTTGCTCTTCTGTCATTGCCTTCCCTCTATAGGAGAGAAAAACCTAATAAAGACAAAAATAGTCCTAAGAAGGAAACCTAACATTCTCTTCTGACAATTCGAACCCTAGTTCCTCCACTTTTAATATCTCTTCTACTTTGGCCACCAATAAGGCTCCGAGGTTCACCTTCATAGAGAAATTGATGGTTCATGATAGGAATAGGGATGTGAGAGGTGTATCATTTCTGATATGGTTGTTGATATGAATTCTGCCAACCTATGACGAAACCCTATATCAATATGTTTGAAATTTAATCCAAAGATCATTCTTGTTCGTATGGAGACTGTGACCCATTGTTTATAAGAAAGCAAGAACCTTGGTAGAAGTTATAGATGCCACAATCAAAGGCAACAATTCGATTGATAAGTCACAATTGAATGCCATGGAATAGACCCGACAAGTTCAAGAAAAGTTCACTCAAGAATCAAAGAGAAATATCTCAATTTTGTATTCAAAATTATGTGTTCGATTACAAAACAAAATAGCTATATACCTAATGACAAAAGAAAACCTAAAAGTCATAAAACAATGTTACTATCGAATTAACATAGGCGGGCAGCTATTAATAATCAACATAGGCAACCTTAACAGAAAAACACAAAAAACACATTCTAGGCTTATACGCTGGCGGTAAGCCAGCAGCGTAAAATCATAAGGTCAGCAGTGTAAACAAAGTAAGCTGAAAACATTAGAGACACCTCTGATAAAAAAGGTTCTGTTCATTTTCAAAGTTGGTAGTAAGCCGGTGGTGTAGATGATGAAGGCCAGCGGCCTAAATGTGGAAAGCTGCCATATTTGAAAGCGACTCTTAAATTCTTGCTATTGGTCTTTTTTTTTTTTAAAGCAGTTGCAAGGCCGACGGCCTAAAAGTGCAAGGCCAGCAGTGTTGGATCTTAAGCTGGTGGCGTTGGGTAGGGGTGGGCAAAAAAAACCGACCAAACCAAACCAATCCGTAACCGAACCAAACCAAACCGAAAATATGGTTTTTTTCATGGTTTGGTTTGAAATTTTTCAAATCCGGACCAATCCGTAAATTTATGGTTTGGTTTGGTTTGGAAGGTAAACCAAACCAATCCGTAAAACCGAACCAAACCGTTTTAGAAAAATATAATAATATTTTACTATATGTTTATATGATTTCATTTGATATTTATTATTTGGTGAATATTAATTAAAATCAACTTGCCTATTTTAAATTTTTTTAAGCTCATAATATGTAATTCTTTGTTGATGATGAACTATTGTTTTTTTTTTAATAGCTTTTAACTTTGTAAAGTATGAAATTTATTTATTCAGTTATAAACTTTCGTTATGTATTAATTGTTTAATATATTTTGCCAGCTGATCATTTTATTCATTGATGAATTTTGTTGATAGATGATTTTTTATTTTAGCTAAATTATTGGTAGATAATTAACAATGATGGTTATATTCAAAATCATAAATTATGACTTACTATGTATTGGTTAGTGAATGTATTTTATTGATGGATAATTGATTTTATAGAGAACTATAGATTAAAAGTATAATGAATTTATAAAATATTTTGTTATGGTTTATAATATCAACTTTGTAAAATGATATAAATATTTAAGAATCTACATAAATGTAAAACAACTAGAACAAGAAAAATTTTTAGTTAGAATTTTTATTTAAACCGTAATCCAAACCGAACCAAACCGTTATTTAATGGTTTAAAAAATTTATAATCCGAACCAAACCGTTACTTAATGGTTTGGTTTGGGATGGAAAAAAAACCAAACCATAAATTATGGTTTGGTTTGGTTTTAAGAAAAATCGAACCAAACCGATCCGTGCCCACCCCTAGCGTTGGGCCAGCTTTCAATCTAATTGTCCCATTCATAATCTTAGTCCATTCTTAAGCTGACTTTGAGGATGTTGATTAGTTTAAGCTCCTCCTTGGTCGTATGCACATGGATCTCCTCCTCTTGAACTTCTTGAATTAGTCTATTGAGTGCATCCTTAAATTTCTTAGCTCGAGTCCTTGTAATCGGTCCAGATGGCATCTCTAATGAATTTACTCTCTATTTTCTAGCCATGCCTCCATCATTCCCTTCCTCTTGAGAAGGTTTGTCCTCAAATCATCACCTGCATCAAATAGGCTAAGATCAGTAACATTAAAAGTAGCGCTTATATGATACTCACCAGATAAATCAAGCTTGTAAGCGTTGTCATTGATGCGCTCAAGAACTTGAAATGAAGTACTCCTCTGGGAAGCAACTTAGATCGCTTTTGCTCAGGAAACCTTTCTTTGCGCATACGCAACCAAACCCAATCATCGAGTTCAAAAACTATCTAATGGCACCCTTTGTTAGCTTGCTTTGCATATTGTTCTGTTCTTTGCTCAATGTTGAGCCTGGCTTTTTCATGGATCTACTGAACAAATTCCGCTTTCCTTTTTCCATCTAAATTAGCAAACTCAAACACAGGTAAAGGTAACAAATCTAAAGGAGTTAGCAGATTAAAACCATACAATCTCATATGGTGAATATTTATTAGCACAAATGTCTAGTATGGTTATAAGCAAATTCAACATGTGGTAAACATTATTCCCATATTTTAATATTTATTTTAATGATAGCCTTTAATAAAGTAGATAAAGTTCTATTTACTACTTCAGTTTGACCATCAGACTGTGGATGACAAGTTGTAGAAAATGATAACTTAGTTCCTAACTTACACTATAAGGTCTTCTAGAAATAACTCAAGAACTTAACATCTCTATTAGATACAATTGTTCTAGGCATACCATGAAGTCTTACAATCTCTTTAAAGAACAGATTTGCAACATGAAAAGCATCATTAGTTTTGTGGCATGGAATAAAATGTGCCATTTTGAAAATCTATCCACAACCACAAAAATAGAATCCCTATCATTTTTACTCCTAGGTAAACCTTATACAAAATCTATAGAAATATTCACCCAAGGTTCACTAGGAATAGGTAATGGTGTGTATAAACCATGAGGTTATACTCAAGATTTAGCTTTTGTACAAGTGATACACTTCTCATAGACTCTCTCAACATCCCGCTTCATTTGGGGCCAATAAAAATGTTCTTACAAAACGCCCAAAGTCTTTACTACCCCAAAGTGTAACATCAAACCACCACGATGACTATGAGACTCTTTCACCAATAACTCCCTGATAAAAAAATTGAGAATGCACAATTTATTTTCTTTAAACAGACATCCATCATGCCTAAAGAACTTTCCATGGGCTATTTTTTCACAACATGGATTTTTTCAGCAAAATCTTGGCTTAAAGAATATAAATCCTTAATATGTTCAAAACCAAGCAGCTTAACATCAAGTATTAAGATTAAAACATATCTACGAGAAAGCGCATAAGCAATAATGTTTTCCTTACCCTGCTTATAGCGGGTGATATAAAGAAATGTTTCTATATACTCCATCCAACGTGCTTGCCTCTTGTTCAATTTTTGTTGGCCCTTCAATGATTTAATGACTTATGATCTCTATGAATCACAAATTCCTTAGGCTATAAGTAATGCTGCTAAGTTTCCAAGGCCCTTACCAGTGCATACAACTCCTTATCACAATTAGGATATCTCAAGGTTGCACCACTAAGCTTTTCACTAAAATATGCAACGGGTCATCCTTCTTGCATTAAAACAGCTCTAATTCATAAACCTAAAGCATCACATTATATTTCAAAAGTCTTAAAAAAATTAAGTAAAGCAAGTAAAGGAGCATGTGCTCACACACAACCTAAAATACCCACCATGTCTACGTTCTTTTCTTTCACACTCTCTCTCTTCTCACTTCAAACCCTTTTCTTCTTCCTTTTTTATTTCCGTCATTTTCTTTTCCGTTGTTGCCTCCCATTTGTAGGAGAAAAAAACCCAAAGAAGACGAAAATAGTCCCAAGAAGGAAACCTGACATTCTCTTTTGTTGAATATGCCAAGGCTACTAGGAAAGGTTAGGAATTATGTTTGAACTTAGAGATCAAGTAAACTGTACGAACTCACGGAAGTTTTCAACTTGACATAGTGGAGTATGAGTATGTTTCATTGAATATGACATTACAAATTGATTTGGTTTAAAGAAAATTTCATTTTGATTTATAATTTCATTAGAGATGTGTCTTCTAGTATAAGGCTTGATAATATAACTTCTTTAATCTGTTGGATATTGTCCATGGATGCACAAAAGTGGCGATGTAATTGATTATAGTGTATTAATAGTAATCATTGTGTCTATAGAGTACTTGAGGATAATTTAAGGGGGTTTATTTTTATGGTTGTAGATGCATTACTTGAAGAGAAAGCTTAGCGTAGTGTTGCGGCTGCTTCATGAGACTTTATTGCATTAGTTAGATTGTTTGGAACCAAAGATTATGCAACAAGAGGAATGGAGATTCAGTAGCTATGGAGAAGATTAATTTTGATATACGTCCAGCATGGATTTTTTTTTTTTTTAAGTAAGCTGATGTTTAAGTACCCCTTTACATGGATTATGCATGGGCATGTCCATGTTGTACATGTGTGGTGATGAACTTTTAATTTAGCCATACAATATTGGAATTCGAGGCCTTTGGAACACTTTGCATATTCATGTGTTAAAATGAGTGAGTGAGTGTCTATGTGTTTAAAATTTAGAGATTTTGGTGTGATTTGAAGAACCATTACAAAAGGTTGTGTTTGGTGGAAATAATTAAACTGGTGGTTATGGTCATGAAACTGTTTTCAAATTTTTAGTACATCTAGCCTTTTGTTTAAGTTTTATAATCTATTGTGTAGAGGAGCTTGTAAAAAAAAATCGTTTAGAGGATGCAAACAATGTGTTTCTGAAGGGTGCTAAAAATGGTCTTGGAGGTATCAATGAACTCTATAATCTTATGATTCAAGACGATTGTAAAGTTAATGACAACTCAAATGCCTTGGAAAATTGTTACAAGATGAAAGCTGCTGGCGGATGGCTACAACATTTCATTTCAATTGCCTTCTTATGTAGTGCAGGTAGCATATTTCAATTGTTTTCTTTGAATTTATTTGTTATAGTTTCTTATATCTAAGATTTTGTGAATTTTAAGTTCATGGAGTTAATTTATTGAGATTATGGTAGTGTTTTCTTGGTGATTTTAGGTCATTTTAGGAGATGGGTTAGAAGTTGAGGTTTGGCAGAAGCTAGGAAATTGGAATTGGAATAGGGATTTCCCCAAATGATTTTTTTCATTTGTGTGTGTTATGAAGTTTAGGGTTTTTTTTTTTTGTGATAAAAAGTGGGAAGAAAAGGAAGAAAAAGAGTTATGTTTTATTCATAGTTCATTTCGTGTTTTGTTATACCCAGTTTGGTCTATTGTTTATAAATATGTTTTTAGTTTATGTATTTTGATCATAAATAGTGATTGTGGAAATCCATTTTTTTTCTTTTTAGATTTTGAGATAATGCAGTGAAAATTGTAGTTGTAGCAAATTATGTGCTGCAACATCCAAATAGCGAGCAGATGTGGGTGATATATTGACCAAGGTTATGAAGTCACTCCATATCTTGTTGGCAACAAATTATGATGGATTGCTTGGGATTGTTACTAACTCATAAATGCTGTATATTGTACCATTGTAATGTATAAATGTAATTTAAGTTTTCTTGAAAATAAAAATATGTTATAATAACTTAAACTTTTTTTAGAACCCAAACTATAAGTCAACTTATTTAAATTGTGGAATATGATATCGAATAGAGTTTTAATTCATTGTATAGCTAAGTTGTTATAATATGTTTGTCTATATTATTTTATTTTAGTGTGTAGTATTACAATTCTAAGAAATTAAAATCAATAATTCATATAAAAAGTGTAATGATATTATTATTTGTGTCATTTATTTTTATATCATAAAAATGTCCAAACTATATAATATATATTTATTGCATCATATTAAAACTTAATTAAAATAAAACATTTATTAATATATATTTCATTATATTTATCTTGAATTTTTTATTTTAATATATATCTTCTCTAATATACATTACAGTTTGAATAATTCTTGTATCATATAAGGAGGTATAAAATATTTCTAAAAGAAACCATGATTTTAAATATTATCATATTATAAATTAAGTATTAAAAATATCAAAACTAGTAATAGTATCTATATGATATTATATTATACATTCAAAGAGGAAATATCATAAACACAGATGTTTTTGCAAAAATAAATAGATAAATAGCACATTAATTAAAAAAAATAAGTATAGATTATATATAATGCATAGTTATCCAAATTGTAATTTCGTACATATGATTCTACGTGTTTACAATTTAAAGAGCTCTTCCGAGTTACTCGTATGCTACATTTATAGAATCCATTCAATTTGAGCCATAATTGTCAAGTTTATAGGGAAAATTCTTTATTTCATTTATATAATTAAGAATTTAAGATAAGTAGAAAAGTTTGATTCTCCCATGCTCTACGTTTTGATTTTACACTCTGTTTCTATAGTCTTTGTGATGATTTTATATGGAATCACATTTAATAACCTTGATCTAACATATCAAACAAGTATATATTCGCATATAGTTTATATATATAACATTTATAGATTGTATTATTATATACAATGAATATATATAACAGCTTGGACTGGCAAGCCGTTCCATTTTTTGACTGATAGGTCGATGAAATAATTGTCGAAATCGGCAAGCTGATCCATCCTTTGACTGGCAAGCCCGTTCAACAATTGCTCTAATTGGCAAGCTGGTCCATTATGAAAGGATGTGGTCTTTCTTGGTGATTATGGAGATACTAATTATGATAGATTATTTGGGGCTATTATTAACTCATTGATGTTACCTAGATTGTATCATTTCAATGTATAAATGTTATATATGTGTAGCTAAATAAGAATTTGGTGTATGTCATTTAACATGCACTTCAAAAGTTGAAGCGAATATTATATTTTAGTTTTTTAAAATTCAAATTAGAATTTGGTGTGATATGTCATTTTGAGTTTTCTTTGAAAAAAAATATGTTATAATAACTTACACTCTTGTTAGAGCTTAAACTTTAAGTCAACTTATTTAAAATGTAGAATATGATTTTGAATAGTTTAATTCAACGCATAGTTAAGTTGTTATAGTTTTTTCCTTATATTATTATGTTTTAGTGTATAGTACTACAATTATAAGAAGTTAATATTCATAATTCATATAAAAGTGTAATGATTTGTTATTTTTTGTCATTTATTTTTATATCATAAAAATGTCTAAAATATAAAATCTATATTTACTATGTAATATTGAAATTTAATTAAATTATAACATTTATTTATTAATATATATTACATTATATATCTTGAATTTTTATATTTTAAAATATATATTCTCTAATATACATTATAATTTGAATAATACCTGTATCATATAAGGACACATAAAATAATTCTAAAAGACAATATGATTTTAAATAACTATTATATTATAAATCCATTACTAAAAATATCAATACTAGTATTAGTATCTATATGATATTATATATTCATTGCATAATATCGTAAACCTGGATATTTTTGCATAAATAAATAACACAATAATTAAAATAATAATAGGTATGGATTATATATAACGCATAGTTGTCAAAATAACAATTTTACCTATACGATAAGTTGAAAAGTTTGATTTTTCTTCAATCCAAGACTTCTTTCAAACAAAATATTAAAAAAAATCAATTTTAACTCTATTCGCTCTTTTTCCGTGTATGTAATATTATAAATTAAGAGCTATTATGAAAAAAAATTAATTTCTTTGATTTTTTTACATTTATTATGTATTTCAAGTTTTTTACGCTTTTGCATACACATCTATAGTTTTTTAAAACTATTTTGTAAAGGTTATAATAACTATTTCTGTATTTTAATTTTACATTCCGATTCTACATAGAATCGTGAGTTTAACTATCCTCATACAATGTATTGGATAACTATATATTCACATATAGTATGTATATATATATAACATTTATTGTTTGTATTTTTATATACAACAAATACCTATAACATAAAGAATATACGAAAATATGATGTCTCTTTATAATCAAAGAGTTGTAATGACAATAACTTTTAAAATTATATATTGTAATGTACAGATAATAGATTGTTATAATAAATCATATATATTTTAACAAGTGATTCATATTCATATATGGATCACATTTATAAGATGCAATTAATTTACAAATACAGAATCGCCCGTTGAGATCAACAAGGAAGGAAAACACCAACAAGTGGTATCATAGTTGTGTACAATTACTAGGCTGATAGTAGAATAGGTCAACAAGGAAGGAAAAAACTAATTCATTATGTACAATATCCTGGTATGTCATAAAATTGTTGCATTGTCATAGAATAGTTGTACTCTAGTATGTTAATTTTACACAATATATTTCATATGCTAATTTAGTCTGATTCTAATCGTTAATAGTCGTATTTTGATAGATTAATTTTAGATGATATTTTCTATATGGTAATTATGTCAAATTCTGGTAGTCAATAGTCGTATTTCCATCTATTTATTTTTCAAGATATATTCTATGTGGTAATTTGTCAGATTTTGGTAGTTTAGTCCTATTCTGGTATGTCGTATTATTGTTCTATTATGATAGAATCATCCTATTCTAGTAGGTTAATTTTAAACGATATCTTCATAGTGGTAATTTTTTCAAATTCTAGTAGTTCGATCGTAATCTAATATGGTGCATTATTATTATATTGTAGTAAAATGGTCCTATTCTGATAGATTAATTTTACACGATATCTTCAATGTCTTAATTTTGTTGGATTGTGATATTGGTATGTCGTAATATTATTGTATTATGGTAGAATAGTCGTATTCTATTATGTTAATTTTACACGATATTTTTTATTTGGTAATTTTGTCAAATTGTGATAGTTCGATCGTAATCTGATATGTTGTAATATTGTTGTCTTGTGATAGAATGGTCCTTATTTTGGTAGGTAAATTTTTCATGATATCTTCAATGTCGTAATTTTGTCGGATTGTGGTAATTCGGTCATAATATGGTATATTGTGGTAGAACGGTCGTATTCTGGTTGGTAACTTTTACACAATATCTTCAATGTAGTAATTTTATTGGTTTCTAGTAGTTTGATCATAATATGGTATGTTGAATATTGCTGTATTATGGTAGATGGTCGTATTTTGGTAGATAACTTTTACACGATATTTTCTATTTGGTAATTTTGTTGGATTTTGATAGTTCAGTCCTATTTTGGTATGTCGTAATTTTGTTATCTTGTGGTAGAGTGGTCCTATTATGGTAGGTTAATTTTACACAATATCTTCTATGTGGTAATTTTATCGGATTCTTATAGTTAGTCGTAATATGGTATGTCATAATATTATTTTATTGTGTAGAATAATAGTCGTATTCTTATAGATTATTTTACCATGATATTTTCTATGTGGTAATTTTATCGGATTCTGGTAGAACTATTGTATTCTTGTATGTTAATTTCTCATCTAATAAATATGTGTTTTTATGTCATAATAGTAGTAGCTCTATCGTATAGTGCTAATTGTGAGACGTTCACTTTATTTTCTTATGTGTTTGCTTTGTCGTATTTTGGTAGTTTTTTTGTCTTGTTGTGGTAACAGTACGTTTATGACTGGTTTAGCGAGTCACATCTTAATTTTAAGCCGCAAATATACGACTTAAGCCAAGTTTTCCCCCTATTAAGGGTATGTTTGTTTGATTATCTTTGAGGCATTTTAATATCAAATTTTTATTTTTTAAATAAATATTTATTAAGAAATAGACAATAATAAAAAACTGATAATTTTATTCATAAATAGATCAAATAGATAATAAACACGTTGTATTAACACAAGTACTTCTCTGAAAACATTTTTTTCCTTATTTTTTATGTTAAAAAAATATTTTAAAAATTCAGTAATATAAAACCTACAAACGAAACAAACAATATTAAGAAAAAAAGTAAAAATAGTAACAAAAAGTTTGATATGATATTAAATTATTCATTTCAAAGTTTCGGTATTAAATTGAATTTTTATACAAAATTCATGTACAAAATTTGACATTTACCTATATTAATATGGAAAAAGTATTATTGAATACTAGTGGATAAGCATGTGTGCTAAAAACTGTAGAATTACAATTTGAGATATAATCAGTATAATTCTTTTTTGAAAGTATAAAACTGACGATATAATTAAAACTTGAGATAACAAATAATATTGAATATATATTAAAAAAAAAGAAGAAGTTAGAGATATCAATTCTTTATTGAAAAAGGAAATAATTTATATGTCTATATGGATAAATATGGGGCGAGAGAGAGGTTAAAAGAGGGAATTGGATTAATATATGCCCATGCAATACTCACCTATCATTGTCATTGAAAAAAATTACCAAAATATAGTTTATATCAAATTAATTACTAAAATAACAACATACATCATATGTTGAAAATGAGATATTGTAAATTAAAGATAAACTCACATGCCACGAATGTGATATAGCATACTAAGTACAGTCGCTAAATCGCACGAGAAAGATACAATGTGAAATTTTCCATAGCAATCGCATCTTACCCATGCAATAATAGGTTTTCTCTAGATGTATAGTGGTATGGAGTGTTGTGTTAGATTTGATACGTGTAGAGAGGAGATGAGTTTGGAACTTTTTTCTTTGGTAGTGAGTGGTTTAAGAGAGATTCGATGTTAGATAGAGAAAATGAGATCTTTTTTAGAGAAAGTGAGGGTCTTCATGGAGAAGAAGATGATTCCTTACTTTTAGTGTGATGGTGATTGTGCAATTGATGAGTTCAATTTTTTTGGTAGTGAGTGGTTTGCTAATGCTATTACTGGGTTGCCAAGTGATTCTTTAGTGATGCAGTGTGAATCATGATTAAACAATAAGATAAATGGGATAAATCAAGTCGATTCAAAGAGAGGAAGAACGAAGAGAGGATGAAAGATTGGACGAGCCAAGAAGAAAAACAAGAAGAAAAGACGGAAGGATGAGAACTCAGGGTCGAGTTCTTTACAGGTGGGAGAGAATAATGCAACAACAAAATCTCAATTAAAGCTAGCATTTATTACTGACGGTTTCGACTTTTCAGTTTTTGAAACAGCTAATATTACTTATAGGTCATCAGTTTTTATTTCCAGTGTTAATTGTCAGTTACACAATTTATTTGTATTTATTATTTGCCTTTTTAGGATTTTGTCTTTTAGAATTCCTTATGTAATAATATAAATAGCCTTTAGGCTTGTCTTTTATAATCAAAATATTTTATATTTGATACTTTTAAAACCTTATCGAAAGAGATTTTCTCTTGGGAAATTGCAAGATTTTGTGATTGTGTGTTTTTAGAAATCATCCAGTGAGATTGATTTCTGTTTTTATACTTTCATGCTGCGTTAGATTGGTATTAAAGCCAGGTTAAAATCCTGCAAAGATGTCTTCAGACAAGGATATTGGCGACAATCATATTATTGACGGTGTTCGGGATATGAAAGTCCTATGTTACGGACAACAGATATGAAGGGCGGTAGAGGAGACCATGGGTCAGAAAATCCGACGAAAGGAATAGCACCGTGAAGCCTTAATCTATCGATCCAATACCAACAGTAGCAGGCAGGATTATCGAAGACAATCGAGAGGCAATCAAGGATCAGTTCTGTTACTTATGTTATTAATGATGAAAATAAGTTTGTTTGAAAATCTAGACTGGAGAAGAGGTTATGGTGGCAAAAGACTATACGACAAAACCATTATAGGTATAAAGATGAAATCTTTTCTTAATTTAAATATGTTGTTTTTTACTTTAATGGCACTGGAAATCTAGATAAGTTTTGGGTTTGGGTTGGGGAAGCTGAGAGGTTCTTTGACCATATGAGGGTTTCTGAGGGTAAGATGATAGAGTTGGTGAAGAGTTGTTTGCGGGGTGATGCATGGTATTGGCGAGAAAAACTTATGGCAGTGAGTTACCTTAAGGGTAAGGAGCCTATGAGAACTTATTTATGATGAAATACTTGAAGAAGCGGGTGTTCTTTTCCTTAGGCTACAAGCAAATCCTTCCTTAGAAAATTCTACATACACTTGAACCAGTGAACCTAACTCCAAAAGTGCCTAAGGAGGAATTGGTAGAACAAGAGAAGAACTCAACCCTCAAAGATCAGAATGCTCATATTAGTGATGGTGAGGACAGTGGGGAAGAAGCTGACACCTATGAAACTTGTGTTGGTGAGGAAGTCGTTGTGGAGAAGCCTCAATTAATTGAAGAACAGGTGTTGATAGTTACTGAAGAGGTGGAGGCTGAAGAAACTCCAAGCAGATTCATTACACCAGTAAGTGAGATTAAAATGTAGGGCTCAACAATTTTCTAAAAAATTTACATCCCGGCCTAGAGGTAATGCCAGAATTAGTGAGTGCATTTGTCCTATTGCTTCATATCAACATGGAAAATGATTGTCTAGTTACCATCAAGGATGAGTTTTAATCTAATGGGGGTGAATGATGTGGTATGAATCACGATCAAATGACGAGATAAATGGGATAAATCAAGAAGATCCAAAGAGAGGAAGAACGAAGCAAAGATGAAAGACTGGACGAGCTAAGAAGAAAAACAAGAAGAAAAAATGGATAGACGAGAACTTGGAGTCGAGTTCTTTGCAAGTAGAAGAGAATAATGCAGCAGTGGAATCTCAATTAAAGCTGGCCTTTATTACTGACGGTTTCAACTTTTTAGTTTTTAAAGCTGCCAATATCAATTATAGGTCACCAGTTTTTATTTCCAGTGTTAATTGTCTATTACAAGATTTATTTGTATTTATTATTTACCTTTTTAGGATCTTATCTTTTAGACTTCCTCATGTAATAATATAAATAGACCTTTACGCTTGTCCTTTGTAATCAAAACATTTAATATTTGATACTTTTGAAACCTTATTGAGAGAGAGTTTCTCTTGGGAAATCGCAAGATTTTGTAATTGCGTGTTTTTAGAAATCATCCAGTGAGATTGATTTCTGTTTTTATGCTTTCACACTATGTCATTTGGTGTCAATATGTGAGGAAGATGGGTTGTTATGTGATTATGGTTAACTCCTTGCTAAGGAGTTTTGGTGGATGTTAGTGAAGGTGTTGTGAGACAAGATGTTAGGTTCAAGTTGTGTGGTTTGGTGATGGAGATAGGTTTGCGAGAACTCGATTTAGGTTTTAGAACTTGCAAATTCAACAAAATATTAGTTCAAAATCGCATGTAGTAATGTGGTAATTGATTTGGCTGCAACCTTATTAAGTTATCTAAAGGCCATCAACAAAAAGAAAAAAAATCAATATTTGCTGTTTTGACTTTACCATGTCAATGTTGTCCCATCTAGTCCTGATCAAACATCCGACATTTAATGAGAATATCTGCATTAAGTTATGTAAGCTGCCTAGGTGTTATATTAGAATTATTACGCACACAAAGAAGACACCAATTTTGAGACAACATACATTTATTTAAACGAAATTATATACACGAGAGAGAAGAGAGTAAACACAAGGCACGACATATGTGCTTACTTTATATATCCACTTGATAATAGTAATGGATATCAAACACAAATATTAGTAGGAATTAGAAAAGAAAGGTCAACGATTTGTAAACTAATACCATTAATATTGATTTTTTCAAGTCAATCATTCTGATTTAAATCCATCTTCCTTTTTGTAATGCCAATATACATACTGTATAAATTTATATATAATTCTTATCTAAATTTTTAATACACTTACATATATATATTGTTTATATTATAAAGTATACGTTTAAAGCATTTTACTAAAAAGCTCATATAGAAGAGGTGTTATTTAATCAATTATTCAACACATTATAATATTTGAACCTACGTAATTATATCAAAAGATCAATATTTGTACTATTAAACTAGCAGTTAGAGATCTATGGAGTAAGTATTAAGATTTCTAGTGGTGGAGACCGAGAACTACTCCACCGAAGCTATACCGAAGGAGAAAACATGTGACACTCTACATTGGCAAAAGAAATGTGTGATATAGAAGATTGACTAGGGTAAACACGAAAAAGAAACTCTAAAGAATAAGAAAATGAAAGATTGAGAAATTTGTCATATAGAAACTCCCTAGTGACTACGATTCCAAGATCATATGAAAATGTTCTCGAGAATTTAGGGAATGATGGATCAGATAAGGGCATGGAATTAGATCAAGAGAGAGGGAAGAGAATGATTATTTTGAGGAAATCCATACAAATAAGGTCCTAAGATTTGAGTGGTATCTTTTTCAAGAGTAGAAATAGATGCAATCAGGGCTCTTTGGAGAAATGTGATTTTTGTAAAACTACTAGTAATGTATCTAAGTTTTAAGATGATGGAGGAAAAACCAAGGAGATTATGGAAATTCAAACTTTAAAATTATGCATATGGGTTTGGTTCTATCTAATAGTTTTTGAGAATTTAATAGAATTAAATTGGATAGTTCAAAATGGACCCTACTTTATAAGTGGCTCCTATCTCACTATTAAAAAATGGAAATCAAATTTTCAACCGAATAATAATAAGATTGATACATCAGCGGTATAGATCAAAATCCAGGGCTACCTCTTGAATATTATAGTCCTATAATAATGTATAATACATGAGGCTATAAGGCTGATACTAAAATTTGATGCATGCAAAATAGGAGTAGACAAAGGAAAGCTTGCTTGTATGACCTTCAATGTTCCTTTGGTACATACTATAGTGATAAAAGGCAAAACATAAAAGATTCAAACAGAGGGGTTACCTTAAGTTTGTGTTCATTGTGGATGCATTGGGCATGCTAGCCAATTGTGCTCAAAGATAGAGAGGAGAAGTCGGATAAGGAGTAAGGAGAAAAATAAAAAAAATGTGAAATATCTCACATTAGGAGAGAGAGAAAGGGAAAATACAGTGAGTAGTAAAAATGAGGGGAATTGACAAGGAAAATGTAGAGAAGATGAAATAAATATGGAGGAAGATCAAAGGTAGGGACATAAAAAAGAAGGAGCAAATGCAGTGGCGAGTGACTGCTCATTTACTTTCACCAAATAATCATTCTACAATACAAAATATTGAATAGCCATTCTTTACTATAAATAACAATTTAATGCTGGAATTGTTTTTTTTTTTAATATCACCATTTAAATTTATTTTATTTCTTGTAATAGGAATTTCATTACAGTCTTATTCATTCAAGAAAGTGAACAAGCAAAGGAAAATTTAGAATAGAGGGAGTGATACGTAACCTTAAAAAATAATAATAACTTGAGGTATGGTGTATGAAGCTTGGGTCAGATGAAAGGGGAAACAACTCTACCATGTGTTAAACCGGAATGGACAAGAATTAAAAGGAGATAAAAAGTGGGGAAGGCAACACGTCAAGGATATTAGTAAAACAGGTGCCTTCTTAAAAGGAAATGCGAGTAACAAATATGAAACACTAAAGTTGGAGACATACAAGACAACCCAAAATGCATTGGGAAGTGGCGAGTGAGTAACCACTAGCGATAAAGTCATATGCAAATGGGATTTAGGAAGGACAAGGGTTTTAGACGTTGTTTTGGTGGGGGGGGGGCGGGGGAAGAGTTGTTGGCGCAGTTAAAACAGAGCACTATAGAAAACGGGTGCTAGAAGAGGTAACGACAATGGAAGAAATTGCATCTCATCATTCACTCATTTGACAGACGTTTTTGTCTTTGATTTTGTGATATATTTTACTAATATTTTGACCTCACATGAATTTCAACGTAACTTTTGACAGATATATGTTTCGCCTTCTTTATTATTAATGATCCAACTCCTTTATTCATTTTTCATGTCCTTTTTCCTTTTTTCCAATATGAATAAATTTTGGGTCAATTCAGAAATTTTATCTATCTAGGATTGGGTGTATTTATTTTAATGTATTTTCCCCTATGTCTAGAGATGATTCCTTCTTTCTATTTCATTCAATTTATAAATAGTCCAAGAAATGTACATTGTTTTGCTTAAGATGTTTAGCATTTCATGTTCTTTTCTATATGAACTCTTGTTTTGCGTTAATAGATGTGCCACAACATGTAAAAAATAAATAAAATATATATGACTTTTGACATATTAAATTACCAAAACTAATACCACCACAATGGATTATTTTAAAAAGAAGATAATTATTATATAGTCATGAAGTTTATAAAGTGTATGTGAAATAGATAATGAAAAAATACTAATCGCAAATAATCTACTTTATTAAAAAGTGTTATTTTATCATTGTTTACATTTTTGCTTATCGCCTCATATTATTAACATAACTTGAATAGATAGTCATCCATCTTTTATTGCATGATTTTTTTTTTTTCTTTTTTTCCCCCTTTCCCTATTTTTTTTCATTTACTCCTTTTCAGAAAATTTTTTTTTATTACATTTGTCAGTTGGTGATTTTTTCTTATATTTTAGATATACCTATAGTAGAGACATATTGTTGTCTAGTATATCATATATAATAAAAACTTAGAGACAAATTATATGTTATCCACATTATGGCCTTCGTAGGTGTTAAAGTGTGTAATTTGCAAATTATGTATTAATGTATCTCTATTGTCTCTTAACGATGCCTAAGTGATGGGAGTTGATTATGTAAAAATATATTTCATATTTTATTTAATTAACCTCACATTCCATTATCTTCCTAGTGTGCAAACTGCAAATTATGTATTAATGTATCTCTCTTGTGTCTTAACTATGCCTATGTGATGGAGGGTTGATTATCTAAAAATATATTTCATATATTATTTAATTTACTCCACATTCCATTATCTTCCCAGTTTTAAGTCTTTAAATATTTATTTAAAAAATTATCTATATAGATAACAATATTAATATTTCACGATTCATTATTTTTGTTCATAATATACCATCTAATTTGATATATTTTATTTATTTTTTGTACACACATTATAGATGCGCGTCTACTACTATGAAATAAGAGTTTATATAAAAAAAAAAAAACATAAAATGCTAAAATTTTAGGCAAACAGCATATATTCCCAAGAGCATTTATAAATTAAAAAAGAAAAAGAAAAACCCTTAGATGTAAGGAAATATACATTGAAATTGAAAAAAAAAAAAACCCACTCTTGGATAGATAAAAATTCTAAGTTGAAAAAAAAAATCCATTGATTCAAATCATTTAATATGTAAAGTCAAGTTCCCCTTACCTCCGAAAAAAAAAACACACACACACAAAAAAATATATAAAAATAAATAAAGGAGTTGAATAATTAAAAAACACAATACCTTGTATATTAGCCATTAAATTGAGCTTTGGTGATATGTTGAAAATGTGACAACAAAGAGCATTTGCATATTTTTTTTTCCCTATAAAAATCTTCTTGAAATTAGTGTGAGGTCAAACTAGTACTAAAATCTACCACATCATGAAACAAAAAACGTCTCTTAGGGAGTAATCGCTGGAGACATTGAAATGCAACAGATTTAAAACGCAGACACTAAGTTGTCAAAATTTAAAGTTTAAATACTAAATTGTCAAAATTGGATAGGACAAGCACTTACTATGCTATTATTATGTCATTGCAACTTCATTTGCGAAAACTTGTCTTATTTCTAAAAGCCTATTTAAGACGTGCTTAAATTAATGAAAAGGTTTATGTTTAAACATACCATCAATTGCTTACTTGCAATAAACAGCTCTCAAAATAGATATGATTTTAAAAAGCCGTATCCTATTTATAATCTATTTAATACTATAGTATAAAGTTAGATCTTTATGTTGTATGAAATGGATTTAATTTAGAATAAATGTTTCTACTATTTATAGAAATTTGTTTAGAATATTATTGAAAAATATATGTAAATTAGTAAATGGAGTAATAGATAAGTTAAATGGATTTGGCCCTCATAATCCATATATTAAACTGGTATTGATTTATGTTCTTGACCCTGAACCCATTCTTAGCCTTCATTTAGATTGAAGTAAAATGAGTATAATACTAATCAATTTGTTAGAGCTGTTGGCTTTACTTTATAGTACAAGAATGTGAAGCTATCGTTCCTAAATGGAAAATATTTAATGGCTCCTAGGGAACATTTTAGTAAGTACAAAAAGTCTTTTTACATTTCTATGCATTTTCTTTTCGCAGAACATGCCATCGATTCTAGAAGATATGTGGAGACAAAAGTTCCTTTAGCTTTCAAAGAATGTTTTAAAACATTCATTACCAAACACGTCATAGATAGATATGAATTGTTTTATTTTTAACTAAAAAATTGATGTAAGATTGAAGACTTAAGCTTTAGCACCGTCTTTCCTGTGGAAGCTCCACATGGAGTTATGCAAATGAGCCGTGGTATATGCACCAGCTAGCTTAGTTCAATCTTAAAACGGATTGGGATCAAATTTCTTCAACCTGTTTCAAAATGGGTCAATTGTATTATATCTTTTCAATTTATGGGTCAAAGCGAGCCAATCCGTATGTTAACTAGATTGGCCTAGTGGCTTAAAATTGTGTATTAATGGTAGTGAAGAAGGATAGATTGATGCATGTATGCATCATAACATTCTTTTAACTATATATTTATTAGTTCAAATATAATATGATAACCCATTGTTTATTTTAAAAAACTAGTTTTTGCATATTAACAATTAAAATAGCAATAAGATTAATTATTAATATATATAAAACCCCATAAAATTTAATTTATTTATTATATACATCTTGTTCAATTAGTTTGAATGAGTTAAATAGGTCAAATTGATTAATTTAACACCTAAAGATGTTGATTAAATAAGCTAAGCAGGTGACTATCTTGTTTAATTAGTAAGCCAAAGTGGGATGGACTATAATCAAGAAATTTTTGCTAGTTTGGTCTGTTTAAAAGGGCCAAAATTTCTAGCCCATTTACATATGGATCAAAATGGACTGACTTGACCCACTTAACCTTCTCGCACATTTAGTATAGAGTTGCAAACGAATTAAGTCGAGACGGCACAATATTGAGCTTAAACTTGACTCACGATTTCAAAGCTGGAGCTTGATTAAGCTTAAAATTCTAAGCTTGAGTGTGACTTAATGTGACATTACATGAACATAGACTTAACTCAATTAAGCTCTTTTTGACTCAACTTATTAAAAATTAATTTTAACTTTAATTAGAATAATCTTAATATCTAAACTCGATTCAACTTCGATTAACATTTACACTCAACTCGAGCTTGATAGGTAAGTCTATGAAGCTTGAACTTGGCTTGATAAATTATTTGAGTAAACTAAATATCATGGTTCCTAAACCAAATCGAAACCAGTGTCGAGTCTTGAAATCAAGGAATCAAAATTGCCTCCTATTATTCCAATCCAGTTCTATGTAACCAATAGTTTCTGGTTCCAAAACATTTTAAATTCAAAAAAATAATTACGTCTAAAAGTATTAAATTATTTAACCAAAATTTTTAAAAATTTATAAAGAATGTGCATTTATTTATATACAAATATTTCCAATATCAATTGTAGTTTGTAATATGAGATTGTAAAATACTCTAGAGGGTAAAATGAAAATTATAATATAAAAACAGTATCATATTATTAAGGAAAAAGATTTTTCTTTTAAGAGAAATTTACGTAAATTAAATTATATATGCTTTTAAGTCATATATATTTATATTGTTAATAATAACGCCCTAAATACTGTAAATATGTAATAAATTTTATTATTCATATGAAATAGTTTAAACATTAATAATTAAATATTTAATATTATTTTTTAAATTTTTTTCTCTAATTTTCTTTTTATATTTTTCAATAGAACCGATTGAAACTGGCAACTCCTCAGGTAGTTCTAGAACCGTTAGAAGCAACTCTGGTTTAGTTCTGGTTTGAAATTAAAGCGTACTTATGTCTAGAGTAAATATCAAGCTAAATTTGAGTAGTTTATAAACCAATTTAATTCATTTTCATATTTTAATAATATCACTAATTTCCTATCACCCTCTTGAGTTGCTTATTATCTACATTTTTGCGTTAATTTTGCATTGTTGGGTCGTTGGTGAATGTAATGCCACGTCAATAATACATGGATTGGGGATTTGGGACTTGACGAACGCCAAAAATCTCTAATGTCACGTTTAGTACATTGGAATGATTTGGAATGGAATGGAATGGAATGGGTTTTATAATGACAATCCATTCCTATGTTTGGAAGTACGCATGGAATGAAATAGCTATATGATGTATTTGTTGGAAATGTTCCTAGTAATAAATGCATGTTATGAATATGCAATACAATAAAAGAGTAGTTATATTGCATGTAATTAATAAAGCTGGAATGGAATCACGATTCCGCCTTCTCAAAAGCGGAATTACATTCTCTTTCAAAGCCGGAATCGTTGATTCTAAGGAATCGCGATTCCAGCTTTAAAGTTGCATCCAAACATGAGAAATAGAATGGAACTCAAAATCACAATTTCATTCTGAATCCATTCTTGCATATCAAACATGACATAAGAAATTAACTAATTTGGGCTTATAAAATGCATGATATGGGCTCATGGAAGAGTAAAAGATAGATAAATTATTAATCTACTTATAATTAAGAATGCCTTTTATATAATAATAATAATAATAGAACTTGAATGTGGAATTGCATTCTTATGTATGATACACTCAATAGAGGATCTAATTAGGACTAATACATAAGCCTAGCAACGATGTCATAAATTTATTATTCTATTTTATATATATATATATATATTATTTAAGCAAAAGATTTAGTAGGTGTCTTTCATCTTTTTCCATTAATTGCTCTTAAAATAAAATCAAAACTACTTATCACATAGGTTTAAACTAAAATTTTTGATTTAAGGGTATTTTGGTAAATTAAATTTACTTTTTTTGCGGTTTTTCTCTCACTATTGTTCCCACGTTTCTACTTTCTCTCCGTCTACTTTCCTACTTTTCCACCATCATCAACATTCTCTCACACACATCTTATTTAAATCAAAAATTAAAATATATGTAATTATATTTATAAATTTAAAAATTAAAAAATTTTATTTGATAGATTAATTATTTTTCTAGCACCTGTATAATGGATGCAGCCACCGCGCGTAAATTCATCGCACTATCTAATTTCAGCCGCTTTCAACATGTAGGGTGATATTCTCCGGAGGCACCATATCAATATATATAACAATTCGTCACAAACTCAAGAAATTGGTTCGAATCTACTTTTTTATCATTTACGTTATATAATACAGATAATATTTACATATGTATATATATCGAGTTGACTAATAACCATAATTTCTAGTAGGAACTCCAAACGCTTCTCAGTCCTCATAATATATAAGAACTTTCTAAAATTAGGATGAGTTCAAACAGACTTTACCAAACTCCAAACTTGGTTTTCAATATTTATAAACTTTCTCAAACCCATTCCCAAACCTTATTGGACCTTTTTTTTCCCACGGCCCCTTCTATCCTAGTTTCCCCTATCCTCATAAGCCTCCCATCTGATATAATAATAATAATAATCTAAGATATATTAAAAAAAAAGATGGTATAAATTTTTATTTATGCATGATGAAAGTTCATATCACATAATCAAAATCCTTAAAATTTTATTTTTCACATTTAATACAACCAACTTTGAAATTTGAATATACAGAAAGGTTATCCTATAATTTAACTTAAAGATGGACTAATCGGGGGCAAATAAGGCCCCGGCCCCCTTACTCTGAAAAAAAAAATTGTTCTAATATATTTAAATAAAAAATATGTCATATTCTATTTTTTAATCAAAATTAATTTAACCCCCGTTGAGAATTTAACCTGTAACTTTGCATGCCAAGAAGAAGTTTCTTCAGTTAGGCCGTAGTAGTTGTGATCTCTACAGAAAATGTTGTGATAACCGATTCCGGAGGATCGTAAAAGGACTTTTTTTTTTTTTTTTATTTTGTAATGCTAAGATGAGATTATTTTGACGATTTCTGACTTGTGAAATAAAAAAAAAAAACCTGTCAGGTCAATTATTGGACACAACATTATTCTTTTAAAACAGCATGCAGCACGTTGATTATATGTTATCACTATCAAATAAAAAAGTCAAAAGGGTTAGACTGTGGACCTCCACTGATCATGATTTGAGTTTAAAAAAATACACATATTCTCAAACGTATAAGAAATGGGATATACGAATACGTGTTTAAATACCAAATAATTTAGAAAAGTAATTTAATTTGACGGAAAGGTGACTACTAGCTAGTAGTATATATGCCTAGTATCGCTTCTTTCCGTTGAGAGCCTGTAAAGTGAAACGTATTTCTTTGACAGCCGTACTCTCAGCGCTCACGCGAACATGCTATCCGGTGCTGATGCACCTACTTACCAATGGTAATCGAACCGAGTTTGATTTTGAGTTGTTTGAACAGTTTATCAGTTTGAATTCGAATTTTATATATGATATTTCGTTCTAATAATTTGTTAATCTAATCGAAGTATTAGTTAAGTTTGAATTAAAATTAGATATCTTATTATTTTAATTATTTGAAAGGATGATAATATCATTTGAAAGAAAATGTTCGGGAGAAGTGATTCAATGGTTAAAACATTCATCACATAAACATACAATATAAACCACAAATGTTAAAAGCTTAGTTATTATGGTAAACAAATAAAAAAAAAAATTATTATATGATTCTATGAGTGTATGATTTTGGTTTTTTTTTTTTTTTCTTTATTAAAATAGTACCAAATCATTTAAATGCAAACCTTAATTAGGTAAATTATGAATTTAAACAATATGATTCAACAAATTCATTATTTTACTAATTTTTTACGATTTTATATATGAACGACGCTACGGATTCTATTTAATTATAAATTAGTGAATTTGTCATCGAATGAACTTGGTGTGTATTCATCTTTTTCTTTAGAACATAGGATAATAACAGGATAAGTGTCTATACTTTTAATTTTTAAGAAAAAAGTGTCTCATTTTAGATTTGACAAATTAGTACTTCTACTTTCAAAGTATATGCAATTTAGTATCTCTATTAAATAATATCTAATGGAGTGTTTATTTTAATAATATGATAATGATAGGTCAAGTGCTTCTATTTTCAATTTTTAGCAATTTTTCGATAATTTAGTACTACATCTTTAGATTTTGACAATTTTTATATAAGTGTCTACGCTATCAATCACATATAATTTAAAAATACAAGTACTAATTTGTCAAAATTTAAAGATAAGATATTAAACCGTCAAAAATCAAAGCTACGTGTCTGCTTTTATCCTAGAAAATAGTGTGTGTGTGAGTGTATTTACAGTGTGCATCTAAAAAAGTCCATGAAAGCAAACAGGCGTGATTGTCACATCCAATTGTTTTGATGTCATGCAACATACACACGGCTTCTACTTCGTTGTCGATATGTATGGTTTCATACTCCTTGCTAATTTTGCCATATATATATAGATATATATTATATGCAAAAATCCTTCTGCATGACAAAAATATAAGGAATACAGCAATATTGAATTATCAAGTTTCTCGACCCAGGACTAGGACTCCATAGCATGTTTTATATGTGAATGATGCAATGATAAACTAGCACCAATACCTAACCTACGCAGTTAAATTTTTCATACGTACGACAGCCTTAGTTTAATTATTAACAAGTTTTAAGCTTTATTCACTAGCAAGATAGACATGGATGAATAATTTAGTCCAGGCTTGGATGTCTATATCTCCTCAAGCTCTGGCTCTATCATAAAGCTGAGCTGGTATTCAATAATCAAGCTTATGCAGCCATTTTAATTAGTCCAGCACCTCCCTAAGACCTCAAAATCAACTTCATCTTTCTTCCAATTACTTGGATATTGACATATTTGCTCTTTTTTCCCGCCTTATATCAACATTCATTTCATAATATAATTTATTAAATGTCTCTACATTTTCTTTGTTATCCATCCTTCATTTAGATAATACATCTTGTGACCAGTATCAACTGTTTGAAAGGGGGAAGAATGTACTACTTTCTAGACATTCTCCTTCGGATATTTTTCATGTCATCCAATTTCTCAACTGGCTTTTGCATGACCAAGCTAGTGGGGCAACCAAAAGCTATAAACAACATTTCAACATCAAACCTGCTTAACAGAAGATTGCTTGCTGCATCTTCATCAATGGACTTCAATGTGGATGATTATGGTGCCAAAGGTGATGGAAATGATGACTCCGAGGTAATAGGACCAAATATCCAAAAACCTTGATAAATAAGGGAACTAATAATCAATACAGACTCACTGTCTATCGACCCTTTGAATAATAACAGAACTATTTCAAATTTTTTTATTATTTCTATAATTGAATGATCACATGTATGGTATCCCATGTTTTACTTCTTTTGATTATAATGATCGAGTCTATACCAAAACGATACTTTTGAAAATCTTATGAATTTATATGAATCTCATTAAGTCATAGATTTATCCAACCATATCGAGATGCACCTATATTTCTTCTAAATCATGCAAGATCAAGTAAAGCTTGCTTTAATTTTATACATACCTCTTTGGTAATTTTGGTTTTCAGGCATTCAAGGAGGCTTGGGAGGATGCTTGCTCTAGTTCAAACAAAAGCATCATTATTATCCCCAAAAACAGAGTCTATCATCTTAAACCTATCACATTCTCTGGCCCATGTAATTCACAACTAACTATGAAGGTACTAACACCGACCAAAACTAGATCAACCCTGTTCCAACAATAAAAACCTTGAATTCCTCAACTACAAAGTAATTTTTTTTTTTTTTTTTTTTGCGTTCTAGGTTTACGGCACAATCAAAGCCACCATTCGGTTATCGGACTATGATAATGATAGAAGACATTGGATTGCATTTGAGGATTTGCACGATTTTACCGTAGAAGGTGGTGGGGTTATCAATGGTAATGGAAGAAAATGGTGGCAAAGATCTTGTAAAGTCAATAAAACTATGGTATTTATTCAATTACATTCTTAATTTCACATATTTTAAGTGTGGAAAAGATATTATCACTTAACTATTTTTTCAGTGCAATAAACTTAAGTCCACCGAAGAATTTCGATTGTATATCTAGCATATATGTGTATACTAACACTGGGATTTTTCTTCCAATTCATTGCAGCCTTGCACAACTGCACCAACTGTAAGTTCTGCTGCTCTGCCTTATTTTTCGTTGAATGATCCAATATAAGATTTAAATAAATTCTATGGTGGTTACAGTAGGATCGGTTATGTCACATCATTTGATACTTGATAGTTAGATTTATTTCAACTGTGATAGAAAATTTTAATATTTTTCTATACTAATTTTTTTATACTTAATTTAGTGATGATATTACAGATGAAATCTTCTCATAATAGGACCATAAAAGCTTCCAAAGTTTTAAGACTATTGATTTATGTAATTTTACTTAGCTCTAGTTATATTTATATATTATATATATATATATTTTGTTTTGTTTACACAGGCGGTGACTTTTGACCATTGCAAGAACTTGAGAGTAACCGATCTGATCATCCAAAATGCACAACAAATGCACATCTCGTTTCAAAAATGTCTAAATGTTGTGGTGTCAAACCTTGTGGTATCTGCACCGGCAAGGAGTCCCAACACTGATGGAATTCATGTAACCGCCACTCAAAATATTCTCATAAACAACTCTGTCGTTAGGACAGGTAAATTAAATTACTTAGTATACGTAATTAATTAAGCTTGCCTTATCCACTTCACTTTCAAGTTTCATCCTTTTCTATTGATTTTTAAATTAATGGGTTGAAATTTTTTAGATTTTTTAAATTATATAATTTATCATTACCTTACGCACTCTTTTGTTTCTTGTTTCCCCTGGATCTTAGTATATGGAAATATAAACATTAAAAGCGCAAATTAATATGAGAACAGTAGTGGCTAGATAATGAATGAAAGTATGTCTAATTACTTTCTACATCCTTTTGCCAATAGTAAAAATCATATTATATATTTAGTGATCTCCCATCCGTTTTGTTCATTCATTCTTCATTTTAGTAAATTACTATTATGGCGTTCCCAGGAATAATAATTTATAATTAATTGCTATTACTTTATTTTCCAATCTTATCTTAAATACCTTTTTATTGAAAATATTACCTATACAATTATCCTCTTTTTATGATAAGGAGAATGAGCATTATAGATATTTTATCTTTTACTCCAATAATTACTTGTTTTATTTTTCACACCAAATGAATAATGTGATAGCCATTACAATTCTATTACAATCCTGTTGAATTGGAATTCAATCCCCCAGTTATTCTATGATATTTAAAGCAAAGCAAGTACACGAGAAGACAGAAAACTACTTATAATAGTTTTAGAAATCTAAATGAGATTGATAAAATTACAATACATATATAAAAGAATCATTTCCATGGGAAAAGAATTTCTCAATTTAAAGTAAGTAGACATTTTTTTCTCATTCTCCCTCCTTCTTCTTCTTTTTTCTTTTTGAGAATTTTCTAAAAAAAGAAAAAGAAAAAGATTTTCTAAAATTTGATATTTTTTTATTATTATTATTGCAGGAGATGACTGTATTTCTATTGTAAGTGGGTCTAAAAACGTTGAAGCTACAAATATTGTATGTGGCCCTGGGCATGGAATAAGGTCACTTAATTTTCTAACTCCTAACTGCCAGATTCATATAAATTATCTAAAAATTTTAGGGATAACTATTTTTTTTTAATTATTATTCATTAAATTCATTCATAATCAATCTCTGAAATTTTTTTAGTATAAGAAAAAATTTACCCGACCTATTATATTGATTATTTTAGTGAATCATCTGAATGATGCAGCATTGGAAGTCTAGGTGAAGGTGGTTCAACCGATTATGTCTCCAATGTGTTGGTGAGCAAAGCAAGAATTTCAGGAACTTCAAATGGTGTGAGAATAAAAACCTGGCAGGTAATAAAACAGGCGAATTAAGCTAGCTATATGCTTCTCATCATATTTTTATGAAGCGATATAAAAATCAAATATCCCTTACTGATTTTAACCAATATCTCATTATTCATATTTTGTTTATTGCCGCTGTGTAGGGAGGATCAGGTTACGCCACAAACATCATCTTCCAAAATATCAAAATGCATAACGTAACCAATCCAATAATAATAGACCAAAACTATTGTGACCAAAAGGAACCATGCCCTCATCAGGTAACATGTGTGTGTATATTTGAGCTCATCATCATATTCTATTATAAACCTAGTTTTATATCTATGAACATGTACCATGTAAATATCGATAAAATTTTGATATTTTTAAAAATTATCTTTTGTTACTTGCACACATTAGTATATATTAAAAGTTTATTCATACATATCGCTGTACATAATATGTAATGTGTAATAGCCATCGAATTGAAACTATGTTATCCATGAAATTCAAAACAATAAATAAATAGGTAAACAAATCTATTAACATGAGTCTGGTCTGACCCGACCAAATGGCAGGCATCAGCTGTGCAAGTAAGCAATGTGATGTACAAGAACATCAAAGGAACAAGTGCTTCAGAAATTGCAATTAGGTTGGACTGCAGCAAGAATGTGCCATGTACAGGAATTTTGTTGCAAGAAGTCAACTTAACTCGCGAATCGGGTGAATATGTCAGAGCCTCCCTCGCCAATGTTGACTATACCACAATGGGAGAGGTCTCTTTGTAAGGCAGTGAAGCTAAGAGGAAGAATTTTTCGTTCCTTAGGTTCTTTTTTAAATGTTTAGATTTTATGTTAATAAACATTATGTATGTAACCTATTAAAAGTTCATAAATTTAATTTCTGGATCAATGTAATAGCAAATTGCAAATATAACATAAACTTATATACATGTTCATCATTATGACATGAGTATCAAGATAGCCATAATCCTATAGACTTGCTAATAAGATCATGGATATGATTATCACTCACCTTAACAATGTAATTGGGAATAGATTTCTTCAGAAACTTCAACGTCGATTAACCAGAAAAAAAATAATAATAATAACAATTATAAAGTGAGGGACTATCTATCTTAATGCACTACTATATTTATTGGAATATGCCATAAAAATGGGATTAAGAAGATTGATAAGCACCCAAAAAAAAAATGACAATGCTTTCCGTCTTTAGAAAAATGGAATCACAGGTCAATGGCATTGTAGCCAAAAAGTAATCGATCCAGGTTTTCATCCTAAAAATCCATTTTTTTTTTTTTTTTTATTATTAAGAAGATCCGTGACCATGCTCTTGATTTGTCTTAATTAGCAGCATCTCACCACCACATGAATCAAGCATTTCCCATTAGACCAAGGCAATTTATAACTAGTCGGTTTTATAAATAAATATGTATTGAAAGATTTTATTAAAATTGAAGTCTATGTTTTTCAGTTGATTTCTTATCCTTGCATACCAGTTCTTTGCTATGATTACAAGGCGAAACGATCACACCTTGATTTCGTGGCAATTGGCATGACAAATAATTGTAAAATAAAGGTACTGTGAATACAACGATAATCTTTCGAGGTAACTTTTAAAATAAAGAAGCCTACTTTTATATTACAAGGAATTAAATAAATAAATAATCACTTTAATGGTTATTGCCTTTATCACTTTTTCAAAATTTGATAAGTAAATATTACATAACATATATTAATTTATTGTAAGTATAGATGAATTTGCTTTACCAATAACAATTTTAATATGAACTTAATGAAAGGAATACTGGACCTTGCTTTATATATATATTGAATATTTATATGGCAGTATAACATTAATGGATAGATAGATTAACAATGTGAATATTCTATTCATAAAATCTTTTTTTTCTTTTCGGTGTGGAAATTCTATTCGTTAAATTGGCAGCATAAAAAGAATTGATGACAAAGTATATACTCTATATTATTATGGATTATTGTTATGGTAGAAGATATTTCTAATGTTAGGTTTAAGGTTTTCCTTTCCAAAATCCTATGTTAGGTCAATTCAGTTACGCCATCATGTTCCCTGTACATCCGAAATTGTTATGATAACTAACTTTATTCCTTATATAAGATAGATGATTTGACCTTTGACCTAATATTAACCTTGTACTCAGAAGTCAACAATTATTAATGTATCATGTCGGTAGCGCTTTCTCGAGTAGCATTTTCAGCATCAAAACCATATATAGAAAGTCAATAAATCTGCCGTTGTTGTGATATGAAATCTGTTATGAAAAATCACATTCTTTTAGGAGAATTTGATGTTTTCATCATTAATTTTAATGGAATCGGTTTTGTCATTATTCAGCATCATATCTAACTGTAATTAAATTATTAAAATAGTTAATATTTCATTTATCATATTTATTTTAGTGGTTAAATTAATGACGGGACAATGCCGTCAATAGGACTGTAGAAGCTCCCCAAATCTAATATTTATAAACAGTCTTTTCAAATAACTTAACAACCTTTAAAAACAAGATGTTAGCTTGTTATGATCCCATATCAGTTTCACAAAAAATTGTAGAAGAGTATTTGATCTTGGAGAGCTCTCTCACCTAATAGGCTAGTCTTTTGGGTTGGGCTCTCCTTACGGACTTAGGTTTCTAGCATTTGATGCTCTCGTTGAGAGTGTCGATGCTAGCAGAAGAGGTGACCTAAGAAATGACTACCTTATATAAAAAGGTGGAGTGAAAGCCATCCATAGTAGACCGTCGTAGATGTCGACTTTTCAAGGGATAGGCAATATTAAACCTAGAGAGATCTCTCACCTGATAAATTAACCTTTTGGGTTGATTTCTCCCTACGAGATTAAGTATCTAACATGGCTCCACGACGACATCCACAGTAGTTTTTGGACATTATTAACTTGAAAAGCTTTAGGCTTTATTTCATCTTATTTTAGTTGTTTTTATATCTTATTTTTATCGTTTTTTAAATAGATGTTCGTCAAAAAACATATACATATGAAAAATAGATATTTTTACTCATAAATTAATCAAGTAGAGATAAGACACATATATAAATAAGATGCAGATAAAATACAAATAAAATTCAAATAATCTAAATAGATTATATTGTCAAAGTTTCTCAATCAATTATTGATGATTTTTCGAAAGTTTTTGATAGTGAAAGCAAAATAATCACATAACAAGTTACTAGACACACATACATAGACATAGGCACAAGCAGGGTCAAACCATCAACTCGGCATGAACTGTCACCACCGGCGGGTCATGGCTTACAGCATGGCCTGACCTGGTTCAACCTTACGAGTCATGACCCGCCAGTCAACCTATTGCCCCAGGGGTTCAAGGCCTTGAGTCATCAACCCAACAAGTAAGACGAGTCAAAATAAAAAAAAAAATATTAAAAAATTAAAAAATAAAAGCAAAAAAAAAAAGAGATAAATATTTAAAATCATTTTAATTGAATAAATAATATTAATTAAGAAATTATCTTTTTTTTTTTCCTTCATTTGTTCAAGGACGCTTCTTTGGCCCAAGTGTAAGCACTTTAGAGTAGCTTTCTTATCCAAGTGTGCTTTCTTTAATAAACTTTACTTGTGTTACAAAAGTGTGTAATTTAAAATTCTCCATATGTCTATTATATGATAATCTAATTATGTGTTTTTTTTTACAATTTAATTAAAAAATTTACGAAAAATTAAAAAAAAATTATTTGCGGGTCAAGGGCCATGAACCAACCCTGAACCGTCGGTTTGAAGAAAGGCACAGCTCGACCCTTCATGGCTACGAGCTAGTTCTGATTTAACCACAACTTGAATCGTGGCTCGATGGTTCAGGGCCACTTCAACTCGGTGCCGACCTCTACACATTATAGACATATATATATATATATATATATATACATACACACACTAGCCATGTTATTTAAAATAATAAATGAGGGATTAAGCTTAAAAAATAACCTTATATGGACTTTACCATTTTTATGATCCATCATTTATGTCTCAAGGTAAAACTCATGCATGACGAACGCTGAGCGGTTAATAATTAATATACGTAAAAATATTAGAGTCAAACGTGGTTTGGTCAAATGTTTGAAAACCAAAGCTAGAGAGTCTCATTTTCGTATAAAAGACAAATTTTGAAATCGTGTTATAAGTTTTGGGGCTTGCTATTAGTATTAGCAATTAGCTAGTGTTGGTACACTGGCACTTGTTTTAACTAATTAACCGCAGATATATATATATATATATATATATATATATATATTCTCCTACAACCTAATATTAAACCTTAAATTTTGAATAAAGTCAGCCGATTGTCTACGGCCATATATTATATTATATACCGTGCGCTATTTAAGTTTTTCTTATTAATTTCAACACAATTTACATACAACTTTGACTCAAAAAGAAGCTGGTCTTCAATCTACTTTTAGCTAACTGGCCTGTTTGTAGTTCCAAAACCACTATGTCATCATCTCTTCATCAAAAACCAAACCTCTCATTACTTGTATAAATACCATGTTACAACTTTGCTTTTATCATTAACATTTTTCTCTTCATTAAACTCTCCGACGTGTGTATATTCGTATAATATCTGCTTCCTAGTTCCTAGTCACTCTTATTTATATCTATTTTTATACATTATTCAAATATATATACTAGAAAGAAAAGAAAAATGTACTACTCGCCAAGTATTCTTCTTTTGGTCTTATTGGTATCATTGTCCTGTTTCTCAACATGTTTCAGCCATACCAACAATTTGGAGGATCCAAGGGCTGTCCATCACTTATCTTCATCTAACTTGGTAAAAAGAAGACTTGCCGCTTCCTCCACAAAATCATTCAATGTGGATAGCTATGGTGCCAAACCAAATGGAGGTGAAGATTCATCCGAGGTAATTTCCTTCTTCTATACTGTATTTCTATATAGAAAATTCTATAGTCCCATTATTTTTAACAGGATCAATCTCGTCAGTTATGTAATAACTTAAATTTATATCCAAACGTGATCACACTCTAAAATATTTAATAGATCACTTATTATATTTATTTTTAATAATTAAATAATTGATTGAATAATTCCATCAACAAGAACGTGGTTCCTATATTACATTATTTCACTTCTTGTCTTCTTAATAAGCCTTCTGATAGTGATAGGCACCCATTGACGTATTCCATATACTTTTAAATGGAATATGAATACTGTGGAATAGAGACTAAATTAATACTTTTCAGGCTTTCAAGAAGGCTTGGGAGGATGCTTGCGCTTATGCTGGAAATGCCGTTATTGAAGTTCCCAAAAACAAAACTTATCATACTAAGCCTGTTACTTTTTCCGGCCCCTGTAAATCCCAGCTCACATTAAAGGTATCATGTCTAATATATGCATGATATTTAGTTTAACTTAAAGGTCATTGCTATATATATATTTAGCCACGTATCAAATCAATACAATTAAAACAGTGATTTTGAAATTTAATCTACATATTTCAGGTTTATGGGACAGTGAAAGCTTCTGTTAGATTATCGGACTACGATGAGGATAGAAGGCATTGGATTTTGTTTCAATACGTAAATAACTTGACCATAGAAGGTGGAGGATTCATCAACGGAAATGGAAGAAAATGGTGGCAAAGATCCTGCAAAGTCAACAAATCTATGGTATGTTCCCGGCCAGTGTTATTATTATTCGATCAAACATTTATCGTTGTTTAAACATTATTATTATTCATATTTCCGTAATACTATGGTCTAATAGCATTAACACCAGTCTTCCAAGTAAGATTTACCGGTTCATCATCAATCCCCCTCTCCCCAGCAACAGAACCAAATAACTTTATTATTCATATATATTGTTAACCATTACAGCTTCAACGTCCTGACATTGTGATTTTTCTTTCCATTTCAATGCAGCCTTGTACAACAGCACCAACAGTGAGTACCTCTGGCTGATCTTATTTCTGACTGTATTACTTTGGATTATAATTGAAACTACAAAAAGTTATCATAAACATAAATAATATTCTTTGGTTTTTTTTTTTTAATAAAAGACAATTTTGATTTTTTCTCCATGCTATACGCACAGGCTATGACATTTTACAAGTGCAAGAACCTGAAAGTAGCGGACGTGATTGTCCATAACGCACAACAAGTGCACATTTCTATTGAGAAATGTGAGAATGTGGAATTCTCAATGTATTGGTGGCAGCACCAGAAAAGAGCCCAAACACTGACGGAATTCATGTATCCGGCACTCAAAATATCCTCATAAAGAACAGTGTCATCAGAACTGGTAAATAACATTGATTTACTATGCATCAATTATATGTATGCAATAGGATCTTTCGTCGATATTAATATATAAGGTTATACAGGAGATGATTGTATTTCGATTGTAAGCGGATCGAAAAATGTTCATGCCTTTGATATTGTGTGTGGACCGGGTCATGGTATAAGGTGATGATCCTTCTCCTAGTCTTCCTTGTAATTATATATGTTGATAAGTATTATTAGCTCTCTTTAATGAAAAATATTGATCTTTTTGTTATATTCAGCATTGGAAGTCTAGGAGCTGATGGTTCAACAGATTATGTCTCCAATGTGTTAGTGAATAGAGCAACAATTTCAGGAACCACTAATGGAGTGAGAATAAAGACATGGCAGGTAAACATTACATTAGTATAATTAGCTAGAGAATTGAAAATAAAAAATAAATTTTTTTTTTTTTTTGGTCTAACAATTGAATTTGACACTATTACAGCCGTCCAATATAATGGTGCAAGGTCATCGTATGTAACTCTCTCCTTTTGTGTTCCTCTGTGCAGGGAGGGTCTGGATATGCAAAAAATATTACATTCGAAAACATTTTGATGCGTAACGTCACCAACCCAATAATTATAGACCAAAATTACTGTGACCAAGATGGCCCATGTCCTGAGCAGGTAAAATCAATTAAAATTACACATTTGAGCTTATGGAAAACGTCAAATTCGGCACTTGAAGCTAGCATGGAATTTCAATTTGATACCTTAACTTTAGATTAGTCAAATATAGTACTTAGTTAAATTTTTTTGGTTATTTTCACCACATTTTCAATCTATTTGCTGACGTAAAAGAGATATCTTATCATTAAACTTTTACTATCTTTTTGTAATACTACCTATTATAAATAGCATACCTCCTCTATATCTGCAAATGAAACAATCGGCATTAAACCAAAATAATAAAAATTGTTACAAAAACTTTAAGTGGGCATCAAATTGAACACTTCCAGGTTCAAGTACCAAATTTGAGTCTCTTTTTTTCTCGAATTTATTACAATGTATATACTTTTAGGGCGGAAATAAGAAATGTTTCATGATGTATTGAAACTTTAGTTTGACACTAATATGGCAGGCATCGGCTGTGGAAGTAAGCAACGTAGCATACAAAAACATCAAAGGAACTAGTGCATCAGAAGTAGCTGTTAAATTTGATTGCAGTAAGAGTGTTCCTTGTACAGGAATTCTGTTGCAGGACATCAACTTGACGAGCCTAACAGATGAAGATGCCAAGGCTTCCATTGCTAACGTTAAGCTTACCAAGAAGGGACTTGTCTCCGTGTGATTTCCACGAAGATTTAGAATCAAATTAACACCCCACTAGATTTAATTTAGATTATCACTGTTTCTTTCAGGTTTTATTTGTTCATCGGTTCGTATGTGGTTCATTTCTTTGTTAGATTTGTCCCTTTACATTAGTGCTGTAGTTCGAGCCCACGCGATTCGCAGGTAGTGGCTCTTCATATAGATTCTTTAGGCTCCAGTTGAGTAATCATCGTTATGTTACTGAAAATGCTATGTAACTGCTTCTTTTCTGAATTAATTCTTTTCCTTAAATATTGTTTTCTTTTAATTTATATTCTCCATCTCTTTGTCAAGTCAATTAAGTTACATAAATAGCTTAATGCAGGCCTTGCCTCTACAAAACCTTTAATCATCACAGGTTTGTTATTTTGTGTTTTTTTAAATATCCATTTCACCAATATATATTGAAAAATTATTAGTATATATTTAATTCGCGTCACTACAAGAGGTATATAAGTAGAAACTGAATTGTTTTACTAAATCTAACCATATGACAACACCTTAATGATCTTTTTAGAAGTGCTTCATGTTATATATAACTCGCTTAACATATTCATATTAGTTTGGCCTATTTGATTAAAATCTATATCAGTATACACGCTTAATTTATACAATTTATATTTAAACTCAACTTATATAAAATAATCAAAGCTAATACACAGTAAAGACTTGATAAACTAGATGAATAACTTAAATTGAAGCTCAACTCTAACTGCTATTAAAAAAATATCGAATAGAATTAGAGAGGATTGATTTTTCCAAATGCATCGAGAAGAAAAACATGTAGGATCTTCAAATATGAGTAATAAGCATTTTGAGGCGCCTAAAAACAGGAACAACTTCCATAAGGCTAGATTCCTCTTCAAAGTTGCAGCTGCAGTAAGCCCACCGGGAAGGATCACACAAATTTCAGGCCCAACCAATCAAAATCTTCATAGTGCACCCATCTTATAATTTTAGTTTCTCCTTTCATGGAAAACAGGTGAAACGCCAATGACCATCAGCCTGGCGGAGCCTCGGAGAGCGGATCTGGCACTAAGACACACCTTGTCTAATTTATATCAATCATATTTTAAATAATATGGTAACTACTTACTATCTTTTTCACTTATTAAAAAATAATTGATAGTTAAACATCACGTATGTATACACATAATATGTATAATGTATTACCTATTGAATATTTTTCCAAACCTAATTGATTGAGGATATTGACAAAATCAAATCCTAAACCCAATCATAGAATTTTATACCCTAATATCTAAATCAACCTAGCAATACATATACAAACAAATACAAAAGATTACAAGCAAGCAAGCAATGTTAAAGATGAAGTTCAAATAGATGATTACACTTGCAAGTGATTAAGTCAAAATAATCAATAATGTTGTGCTAGGTAGTTAAATTTAAAGATCAAACTTTCAACTGATAGATATATCATGTCATCTCAATTTAACAATATTATAATTGTACTACAATGAGGTATTTTGTCTTAATTACTTAGTATAACGTTAATATTTTATTTAAATCACTTAAAAATTCAATCCTCTATTTAAACTTAGCCATACTAATGATTCTCTTACTCATAATATTCTCGCAAACAAATAACAAAGGAGAGTTGCATTAAAGAGACATCCTGATGAACAAAATCCTAGAAGGAAGAATCTTATATAAATTCGTAAATCAACAGTAATAGCAAGTAAAATTAACTTATATATAAACAGAATTTACTCAAACATTCAAGAAAAATTGTTGCACAAGCTGGAAATGTAAAATTCTAGTTACCCCAGTCTAAGCTTGAATAAGGTTTTTTAGATTCTTAAATTGACAATAATATTTTTACAAGAAATGGAGAGTGTACGGATAAAGTGGTCTTCGTCCCAATATAAGAGTTATGGAATCCGCAATCATTTTGGCTAATCTTAGTGAAACAATAGTCTTATCAATCATTCTGATTGAAGCTATTTTAAAGCCTTTATATTCTTCCTTTGCACATTTTTAGCTCAAGAACAAAGACAACAATTGAGAAAGTAAGGAAAATTTAGACCAAATATTGTATAAGACTCGACATTATTAGGTATTCCAATATATATTGAGTATTCATATATCTTGTCTTTTGCTCATCAATTCAAAAGACATATTTACTCCGACATTGTATATTCAACTATATATTGTTGTTTTAAGAGAATTTAGAGAAAACCCAGGAGCAAAACAAATATACACGACCACCAAACATTTTTAATAGGGATCTAAACTTTAAAAAAGAAAATTCAATTAAAGTACTTGAATTTTGAAAAAAGTTCAATTTAATACTTAATTGAACTTTTCATGATAATTGAACTTTCTTAACACAATCAATTCTGTTTGCCTACATGGAGCCACCAACCAATTAATGATCAACACATGTCCATAAATTAACTCAAAAATGAAAAAAACTTAAAGTTCTATTCTCATTCATCTTCTTCATCACCTCTGCCTTATTGTCAACAAATATGAACATCGTTGCCGACCAAAACTAGAATCACCGAGTCACCATCCTTTGTTCGACTCAACGCAAACACTAATCCTGAACCACGTCAACATGTGGCGACTAAAGCCATCAGCTACACACCCCACTTCCCTTGCTGAAATTGAACATTACAAGGTTATCGAATCCAACTCACCCCATCCACTAGATGTGTGAACTTTGACCAAATAGATGCAACTATTGCAAACTCATCTAGATTGTTCATCTTCAACACCCCACTGACCATCTCGGGCTGCAACTCATAATGAACCACTAAGTTGACATCATCGATCTCCATGACCCTTCTTCTCCATTCACCAAACTTAGCAACCCAAACAATTCCATATCGATGGCCTAACGCATTCCACTTTCTCCATCTTCCAAAACCCCCATAAAGAGAGTTAAGGTTAAGGTTTAAATTGTCATTTTAGTATTGTTTTCAAACGAAGAGATACTGAACAACTACTAAACCGATACATGTATGATATCAATAAAAAACCGATAATTTTAGCCATTAACTGACCAAACTAATACCGATACTGAACCAATACCGAACCGATATTGATTTGATACAGATCCGATATAAATAAAAATTCGACAATCCAAACAGGCCCTTGAAGTCTACCCAAAATGAAAAGGAACAAGCTTGATTATAAACTAGAGATGTTTTAGTCACTCACAAGATAAAGATCTCTTCAAATTTTGATCTTTTATAGGTGTACATACTCTTAGTTAATGTAGAAATACCTTATGTATTTCATCTTCTCTCTTTCTCTTTCTCTCTTGTCCTTTCTTTTTTTTTTTTTTCAATCAATCAATACATGGATACATGTCAACCATTAATTGGTTGATGGATTTGTGCCAACGAAATGTTCAATTAGGTATTAAATTAAATTTAAATTCAGTTGTCTAATTGAATTATTCGCCCAAATCTAGATGCCAAATTCGACATTTTTTTTCCTTTTAATAATTAGACTTACAACACTATATATCCCCATAAGTAGGTTTTTAGTTTGTTTTAATCTAAATAAGTATGATAACAAAATTATTCAATTAAAGACCATAACATGCCGAAACATACGTAAAAACTTTTACATCAATATTCAAAACAAAAAGGAATCCACACTCTTACGGTCTGGGGGATTCCAACTTAATTGATTGCGAACTTGATAATTGGAGATGACAATTAGCTGATACCAATCTTATTTAAATCAAAACAATTTTAGGAAAATAAAATAAAATAAGATCGTAAGTCATAGAAAAAAGAGAATAAGTATAATTTCTTAAAAAAATCTAGGAGTTGTACCCTTCCTTCTTTTTTAATCTTCCGTTTGGTTGGAGCATTATTAATTTTGCGTGTGCGAATGTCTATGCAACTTCGCATGTATAATTAATTATGGAAGGTAGAATGAATTTATTTAATGTTTGCCGACAAAGATCATGCTTAAAGAACATGTTGGGCAACTACAACCTCATCTATTTCTAGAAGTAGATCAGTATTTATAAGTAAAGTCGTTATTATTAGTTCTCTAATCTAACTACTTTTGCAAATTAAGGGTTGAGTTTGACGTACAAAATATATTTAGGTGGCGGTGAAGAATCTAGATTCTAGGGTTTATTTTATCATATGGCGATTAGGATGACGAAGGACTGTGGAAAAATATGCAGAAGGGTTTATTTTTAATGGGAAAAGAATAACAAGAAGAAGACGAAGAAGAATAGTGAAATTGTATTGTCTTTTTTCTTAACTGAATTAACAGAAAACAAACTGTTCTAGAGGAGTATATATAATTTTCTGCGTTTTTGGCCGTAAGTAGGGCTATATGATGAATGTGAGATGTAAATGTCATACATGGCCTTGGAATATAGGATTACGACCTGTGACTTTTGTTAATTAGAAACCACGCTTAGCCACTTCGATGATTTTTCTACGGTAAACAACAAACAAAACACAACCAATACCTATACATTTATTTAATTTATAGAGTATGTTAATCAATGTCCTAATGACATTTATTGAAACGTTAAATGAAGATCCACAGTTTTCATTATTAAAAATAATTTTTAGAATTCCAAACAAATTATCTAAAATCACTCATTATTTAAACCTTAAGGTAGTATTTGGTTGTACAAACTAAACTAGATAAGGTGGTCTGGACAGTATAATTTTCTTGTACTATGTTTGGTTTGCATAGTACAAGACAACACTAGACAAAATTTTTATTAAAAGATCTTATTTTTGTTCAATTTCTATATTTTTGTACCATAGAATATAAAGAACAAAAATTTTAAGTTTTTATCTAGTTCCAAATATATTTTGTAAATCAAATATAATACAATGAGTATCATTAAAAATTATGCAACCAAACGCTACCTAATTTAACAACTAGCATATGCATGCATGCTATCTCTTTCTTTCAATCAAAGTTATCAAACTTGTGATTAAATTATTCATCAAAACATATATAGGATTAGTAAAATAGCATAAAATTATACAGAGCCAGTAGACTGTCTACCTAAATTCATAATTTCATCTAAAACTACACATAAATGATTTTTCATCTATTTTATTTTAGACAAAACTTATAAATTCATAAACCCGTAAAATCATATAATTGCTTCACAATTTTAACAATTATTCTCTCTCTTTTCCCCCACTCTCTCTCCTCTTCTCTCCACTCTCCACTCTCCCCTCTCCCTCTCCCCTCTCCCCTCTCCCATCTTCCCATTCCTCTTGAAAATTATAATTTAGTAGATTTTGACAAAGTGGTGGGTGCAAGTTGCTTTTGTACGTTGGCTGGCTTTTTTGTCTTTAGGTTACCAAGGTATAATCTCGAAGGTTTTGACGAAGTAGTGGATGCAAGTTGATTTTGTACGTAGGCTTGCTTTTTCTTCGATAGGTTACCAAGGATAATCTCGATGGAGTAGATTAGGTGATTAAAGTTTACTCGGAGTCCTTTTATGCTATGTGTGTAGGTTCAAGGATAGGTCTTTGGTTTTTACAAAGTTATGTCACATTTTACATGTTAAAAAGAGAGGTTTTCTTGCGTATGCGAGGGCTGAAGTTTACCGCAGCAAATTTGGATGAAAGTGGCTGAAAAATCAAGATGAATATTTAAAAATTGTTCCGTCATCATATATAAATAACCAATAATAGTTCACTCATTCTATGAGTTGACACTTCTAAATCAACTAGATTAAATCAACGATCAATTAGACTAATTATTCTAATTATATAATTGGATCTAGATAATTAGATTTAGATGTTAGGATGATTTGAGGAGATTTAGGTATGGACTTACAATAGGGATTATCAAAACTAAGTGAACCACTATTAACCTTTCTTAGCAAAATGATGCACTCAACATGACAAAACTATCAAAGTTCAGACGCTTAGAAGCCTACAAAAGAGTTGGCATATCTCATTTATCTTACTATGCATATTCTATCCCAAATTATTTTATTAATATTTTTGGCCTTCTTCTCATTACATAACCCAGAGCTCAAAAGAAACAAGTCTTCATGATCAAGCTTTAATGTTCAAAAATCAAATAAAGTTGTTATTATATCTAAAGATTAAGAAAAAAAAGGTTCAAGCTACTTGAGTAGCTAATTAACTTGAACACGATCTCTTTCATATTTAACTCAACTAGTTCAAGAATCTAATCAAACTAAATATTAGTAGAGCTTAAATATTAATATTGTTATAATTAAGAAAAAATATTTCTTAAATAAATTGAGTTTAGATGAATTTGATCAAATTAAACTCAAAGTGTGAAAGTGTTGTGTCGAGTTTTATTCAAGCTCAAAACATAATCGTTTTGAGTTAACTTCTAACTTGAGTTCAATATTATAACGTCTTAACTAACTTATTTACAATCATATTTATAGATGTAATCTACTCGTTACTACAATCCAAATCATAGTAAAGAACAATGACTCATGCTACAAGCACACATCAATATCTACTAAAACCCAGCATCTACACATATGTTTTTCAATTTATTCTATATCATTATTTTATACGTTTGAAAACACTTGTTTTAATCTAGATTGAAGATGATCATGATTTTTCCTTTTGTTTTTTTTTTTCCTTTCCTTTTCTTCCTTTTCAAGTTCTTTTCTCAACGATATACATATCAAGCGATTGAAAAGAAAGAATAATTAATAGTTTAATTATAGATTATAGTATAAGTTATAGAAGTAGGAAAAAAGATTGTATAATTAAAAGGTTGAAATGAAATGTTATGTTATGTACAACTATCATGTACAATTTTTTATTTTAAAAATTATTATTATTTCTTTTTTTTTTTTTTTTTGAAATCTGAAATTGAAAGGCGGGAGGGGGGCACCCATCCGGGCGGGGACCCCTACCATGAGTCCTTGCATATGCTGGAACCAACGCCACATTCATATTTTGATTATTATTAGTACAACCATTCCTACGATGAAATGTCTACTTTGTTCGATAAAAAGTAACCAATGCTGCTTATGATGTCAACACTATATTTTCAATCTGCATATATGGGTCCTATATATATATATATATACGCACACATCATGTATACATATATATGAAAAACATAAAGAAAAAGAACATGGAGAAGAATCTGCCCATGACCTAACAAAGCAAAAGGCTTTTGGACAAAAAGAAACAGGGGCCCCATTCATTCGCAAAATGTACTCTTTTTCCTTTCTTCTCATTCTATTAATTTCTGACATTATAATTTGGAATTGAAGCAGTACAGTATTATTGAGTTCCATTCCAACTCCGTCCAAATTACATACTTTCATCTGTTGGTCTCCTTGAATTATCTGATTTTTATCGGTATTTTATTTATATTTTATTTATATTTTTTATCTAATATGCTTACATATGAAAATATCTCGTTTTCTTCTATATCCATTTTTTCATAAATATCTGTTTGAAAATAATAAAAATAAAAATATCAAAATTATAATAAAAAGATCAAACAAACAGAGCCTTGAACTCAAAAGAATGCTTGATTAAACTTAGCCAGCTTACATAAGATTAATTTATCTATAAAATAGTATTCTTTTAATTAAAATAATTTTTATACTTAAATTTAAATAAATATGAATAATATTTACACTTAACTTCAATCTAATTGGGCTAATCCAATTATCTTAAAGTTCTAGTTCTATTTGATAGACTAATCATACTTAACTTAGACCGTTATCCAATCAAGATCGAATAAATATAGAATTTAACTCAATCAACTAACAAGTACCTTTAGGACATTGACGATGCTCTTATTTCTATCCAACCCTAAAAGAATATGTACAAACTAATTGGGGTTTTGTCTATGAAGCTATTATATTGATCTAGGAAATTAGCTAGAAATCTATGTTTACCTTGTTCTCTCTTATTCCAACTACTTGTACCCCAATAAGTTGTTATGTCCTTTTCAAAATTATTAAATATATGTACCGTCAGTTGAAGAAAGCAAGACCTTTGTTTAGTCGCCCATTCTTTTGATTTCTGTGATGCTTTAATGCGTTGATTTTGCATGATTAGATTCTCTAAAGAGATATCTTTATATTATATATTGATCGAGCGAGACCGACTATATAGTATAGCTTTGGAATCACTAGCTTTGCATCTAATTTGTTTCTTACACAGTAATCAAAGAGGGATAAATATATATAGGGAATTTGCAAATTGACCCTATGCTTTCATCAATATGCAAATTTACCTCTTAAGTTTTCAAAATAGTCGAGTGAAGCCCAAGTTCACGCTATTCCGGTAGTTTATTGAGTCGAGTTCGAGCTTTATAGTTTTAACTCAGTTAGCTTATAAGCCTAATCAAGATTTATCAAGCTCAATTCGAGTATAAATATTGATCGATTACAATCGAGATTATATATTAATATTATTTAAATTAGAATTAAAAACACTTTTTTAATAAATCGAGTTTGAACAAGCTTAATTTAGTCGATCTCAAACTTATGTAATATTATTTTGAGTCAAACTTGAGCTTAAAATGCTCAACATGATTAAGATCGAGCTCGAGCTCGAGCCAAAATTGAATTATGAAATTATGAGTCAAGCTCAAGCTCATACTGTACAATCACAACTCAACTCGATTACACTCCTACACGTTAAGCATGACTTCATCTCTTTTATTGATGATGGAAAATTTTCGGATTATTTTACCAAACTCCAGCATAAATACGACTAAAAATTTTTATATGGTTTATATATACGTGATGTGTTTTTCATAAACCTAAGCTTGAGCTAAATGTACCGAATCGTCGAATATGTCATGGGTCCACTCCGCCCAAGCCTTGCAAGTTTTTTCTTTGTCGGTATCCCCCGTTTCCTTCTTAATTTTCTAGGCACTGGAATCTGAGATTTATAAGTAAGTGTCTCGTGATTTACTTGTAAGATGAATGGATTAACTTGGATGATTTTACTTATTGTGAGCCATCGAGACTGTTCTAACATGGATGTTCATACACGCTCAAGCTTAACGCAACGGATTCGCCTAAGAAGTAAAAATTTGTACATCTGAAATTACACACAAAACTTGAAGTTTTATATACAGAACCACAAATTAATCAAGCATATATGTTCCATCTATGGTAATAAACAAGTTAAGTTCACATGATACAGTATCAAGTTCGAACTTAACTTGATAAAAAACTTGAAACTTAAGCTTGACTCAAACTCAATGAGGTTTTATTTTTTAAGCTCAAACCCAACTCGAATAGATACTCTATAGCTCTAACTCAACTCCACCAGGCCCAATTATTCCTATAGAAATGAATTAGATTAAAAAATAAATTGGAATTTAGGAATATGATAAAACTTTTAGTTGATCTAATCTTAAATATAATAAATTTAGACCATTGGATAGAAAAGAAGAAAAAAATATAAGCTACGAAAATAGGTTTTTAAAATGAAAAAACATAAGTTTTATAATTTTTTTATAGAAAACATATAAAGTCCAATTAGACTCATGAGCTACTCAAATCAAGTATTTAAAATTCGAACTTGAACTTGATCGCTACTCAAGTAGTTTGAACTCGAACTCGACTCAATTACAGTTGAGCTAAATTTGAGTTATTGTTGAGTTAAACTTAAGTAGATCACTGGTCTTGTCAACTCGTTTACAACCTTAGTTCCAACCTTGCACAAATAACAACCATGTGATATAAACATGTATATATAGTTATCATGAGAATAGTCGGCCTGTTTCACATTTTTAAAACAGGTTAGGATTAAATTTTTTTAGCCCGTTTAAAAAGTGTTCATTTTTACCCAACCCATTTAACCAGCGAGCTAAGGTGGGCTGGCTCGTAGGTTAAGTGGGTTGGCGTACTAGCTCACTTGTATAAATAAAATAAAACAATAAAATTATAGTGGAAATAACTATTGATGTAATATTGTTACTAGAACTTTTATACTTGAACTTGAACTTAAACTTAAACTTATGTGGTAATTGTAACAAATAATAACAAAATGAAGTGCATCCATCATAAAATTATTTTAAGTATATGTTTATTGTTTTAAACTTAATATAATATAAATAAAAAAATTATTTTCATGTATAAGTAATTAAAATAATAATAAAATTAACCATTAATGTATAAAAATTCTATAAAATTTCATATTATTTATCCTCTACATCTTGTTCAATTAATATTAATGAATTAAATAGGTTAACTTAACCTGTTTAACCCACAAAAATATACAAATGGGTTAAATAAGTTAGGAAATGAGCTAGCTCATTTAACTCACAAGCTAAAGTGGATCGGTTTAGGGTCAAGAAATTTTGGCCCTTTTTCAAAATGAGTCAAATTTTTTGTACTCGTTTAACCGGTGGGCCAAAATGGGTTGGGCCAAGTTAGCTCATTTAAACCGCTTACACATTTCTACTCATCGGTCCATTGGTCAGTTATGGCCTATTAAACCAACCCATTTTTCCTTCTTCTTTTTTTATTTTAAAAATAATTTTAAAAGCTAAAAAGGAACAATTAAAAAAAAGATAAAGACAATTGAAAATAAATTTAAAATTAAGTTAAACAATTTTTCAACTTAATATAAAGTTGGGCCTAGAAATGGTATTCTGTAGCTGATTTGTGAAAAGATTTGTTCAAAGTGAATATTTATTCATTCACAAGCATGTCTACTTGTAGTATTAAAATAAGTAATGCGATGCTTCAAACGCTCAAAGCATAAATAACTCCAACAAAGAAAAAAAGAAGCCGCACATTGTTAAAAATCAATTAAAAGTCTAAAAATTCCAGTAAGACGACTTTTTAAGTATATTTATTATTCGTGTTGTTAATAATAACAACATATCTAATGTGGTGAATAGTAATAAGTTTTTAATATTCAAAAATATAAACATTCTTTTACTATTTATATTTATTTTTACCTTTTTTTTTTCTTTTTCTTTGTTCAAAAAAAAAAAATTTTAAGGGGTCAATGATTTAACCCGATCAAGACTCGACAATCTATCGTATCCATGTACGTGTCATCACCTGTATGGATGTGCTGGACTGACTGGTCAAACCCATTAGATTGAGCACGTTCACGAATCTGATCCGATATGTGCCAAGGTTTACTTAGGAGTGTCAAACGACAGGAGGTTAAGTATATATACATCAAAATAAAATAGATGGTTAAGTATTTTATATAATTACAATAATATTATATCAGAGCAATATACTTCCGTGATGTATGTATTAAAAAATAAAATAATTCAAGATTATTTTAAACGTTACATCTATTATATAAAATTGTTAAATCACAAAAAAGAGAGAGAGAGAGAGAAGAGAAAAACAATTTGCACTAAATTTGTAGCTTCTTTTATTTATTTGAAATTAATTTAATAATAACGATTGTTTAAAGTGAAGTAGAATAAGATATTTTTATTCAATTATATAGATATGCAGATTTTAGTAAGACTAAAGATAATATAAGTTGGATTTATTAATGTATTAAAAAAATTATAAAAAAGGAGGGATTACGAAGAGAGTGGGTGAGGATTTTATAAGATGAGGAATACAGTGGGAAAAGGAAAAAATTAATATTTTTAAAAATAATTACGGAAATACCATCGGAAAAAATTATTCCCGATTTTAGGCAACATAATCTCGTCTCTTGAAGAGACGAGGTCATAAGTGACTGACCTCGTCTCTTCGAGAGACGAGGTCTCATTTCTTTAGTGACCCGTCTCTTCTCCGCACATTTCTTTAGTGACCTCGTCTCTTCTCCGCATGTGACCTCGTCTCTTCAAGAGACGAGGTTTTCTAACCTCCTCTCTTGAAGAGACGAGGCCAGCTATTCCTCCTCAAAACTCAATCTATTACTTGAAAAACCCAAAAAATTATGTATAAAACCTGTTAAGTAGAAATATAAATGGCTATACGAGCCATTAAACAAATTCAACACAGCTATAATACCATTCAGCCTAAAAACACATGCTGAATCCCAATTTGAATCATTCAATCACAGCGATATTGTGATTGTTTGTCAGCACAGTACAATGAAAATATGGGAATTTGTAGGCTCATAACAGATAATATGAAACGAAATGCTGATTCATTGTTCTTTTAAAATGTACAAGAGAAAAAGAGTATAATATACATACAAAAAAGTAAGAAGCTATATGCAACAATCAAAATAAAGAAAATCTATCATCTACTACTGCTGCTGATGTGTGTCCCTCTTCCGTTGTCCTCGGCCTCTACCCCACCTCACGTACATCTTGGGTAACGGGGTACGCAGATGTGGATGCTATGTAGATAAAACAATATTTGTAACTGCAGCATCCTCATGTCCAGTAGCAGCACTGTACTGATGGAACGGGACAGGGTCTGGCTCGACCTGTGAGCCCCTCCCTCATATCATGTGATGGCGATGGTCGTATCTTCTGTGGAGCCAAAAGGGTATGGAACTCAGAATATGACGGGTCTGGCATGGGGTGTCCTCCATATAGTAAGATGTCGATGACGGGCCAGCCTCGTCCTGAATAACCTGGGAAGGACCAGGCTCATCATGTGAAGGAACAGGTGCAACCTTGTCTCTTGAAGAGACGAGGTCACATGCGGAGCAGCCTCCTCTCTTCGAGAGACGAGGTCTCATTTCTTTAGTGACCTCGTCTCTCAAAGAGACGAGGCCATATTGCCTAAAATCGAGAATAATTTTTTTCCAATGGCATTTCCGTAATTATTTTTAAAAATATTAATATTTTATTCCTTTTCCCGAATACAGTTTTGAGGAAATCAAATGCAAAATCTTTTGATATATATCATTTCAAACTGTTGACTAGCAACTTCACATGAAGGTTATATCAATTTTTGGTCCTACACCAGATTATATCAAAAAGGACAAGAGTGTAAATTGTTGAAACAAACAGCAACAATTCCAACTTAATAACTAAAAAAAATAAAAAAAGTTGAGTAAGGTTTTGCGGGATTATTTTGCAGATTTCAAGGGTTAATATTGTATTTGATACTAAACTTTTTATTATATATATACATGAGTAATTGCTTACACTTTAAACCAGTAAATTTAAGATATAAATCCAATTTTCCATACTCATTAATATTACTTTTCTAAATCTATTAATTGAGCTAAGCTAACACTCTTACAGCTCATTCAGTCCATTGCATGGAATAAGGCGGAGCTAAATTGTAATCCAATGAGCATATAATAAAGATATAATAGTTATCACATTACTATTTCAATATCTATTTAACATAAAAAAAAAAAGACAATTATGTTGAAATAATAGTAAATTATCTATTATGTCCCTATCATAAAAGCAAACAAGACATGAGTTTAATGGTGTGTATGAAAATATGATAAAATATGAACCATTGAATAATAATTTATGGGATTGAAATATGAATTATTACTTACTATTTTACATAATAGAAAAGCATAGGTAATTGCTCTTCAGTTTTTAAAGTGCAATTAAACATTGTTATAACAACTTTGGACCAAAAAAAAATGGAATAGTTGTACACCCCAAGTGAGCAAACTACTAGTATTGGAGAAGTAAGACATGTTAAATAAGCAGTAGCTATTAAAAAACTTAAAAAAAAAAAGGGTAATTAATCAAGTATGTTCACACATACATTATTTAATACAACATATAAGTAGACTTATTAACTATGGACAATGCATATGTTAATTTATTTATTTAATTGTCCAATACTTATCAGCTATTTGACACATGTTAATTTCATATTGGCTAGAAATACTCAACTCTATTATTCGAGATAATATTAATAAATACGAAACTTTAATTAGGTATTAAGATTAATTGTATATTTTAAAAAAATTCTGGTACAAAATGTTTTAACCCCTTATATTTATATAATAAATATATATATTATTATGAAAATATATATCTATAATGGAAAGTTAAAATAATAAAATTCAAATGAGTACATTGCAAAATGGGGAAATGAATTTTTTTTTTTTTTAATTCCAATTCCTTAAGAGATGTCAAATATGGAAATGACTTCTATACCAGATACTAGGTAAGTGCTGTTGGTATGAATGACATGACCCATAATGACTGTATCTAATTAATGATGGTATCTAATTAGCCTTTAAGGTTTAGTGTTGTTGTGGATTCATTACATCGGCCACTGACATATTTCCTTATCAACTACCATTTCTCTTCCAAGAAACTTGTCACCCTCCGGCGGCACTGAAGTTAATAGCCAGTTGGATGATATCTGGAAATGTCTATGTGTCAGATTTTAATTGGGATTCGATCTGATTCAGCTATGTTCGGTCTGCCCTTGAATCCTTCCCCACAATTCGAGTCCCACCGGTTAGATCCATGAATAAGGCAGGGACAACCATGTCTGATTTTAAAAAAATTAAAAAAAAATAATTACTTTTTTATAAAAAATAAAATAAAATATAGAGTAATGAAAAGTTCATAAAAATAAATCACCTTTAATGTTTATATTATTTTTTATATGAATAGAAATTATTATTTATTTACAAAATATAATGCGAGATTTTCTTATATTTTGTGGACTTATTCTTTTAGAATATTATTCTAATCACACATCACTAATATTTGAGTTTAAAGAGAATATATTTGTGTATAAATAATTATATATATTTGATATTTTTAAATAAAAATAGGCTAAAAAGAAGTATATTCTTAGGCTTAATTTATATTTTAAGTTTGAAAATTTTATTTTCAATTAAAAAAATTTTTGTTGGTTTAATAGTTTCTTTTTTATTAAAAAAAGGGACTGGTTTGAACCATCTTAACCCAACCTGGACCCGATCAATCCATAAGTCAGACCCATCTCGCTACCTGCAGGGGCGATTCCAAGTTATTGTTTTGATGGACCAAAACTTTGAGATGTCTAGATGTGTGACATTTATATTTTTTTTTTTCATTAAAGAATAGAAAATAAAATTTTCATTCAAGAGTCAATACAATTTTTTTTTTAACTTAATAAATACATAGATATAATTAACTATCGTCAAATACACATCTAGAGGGTCTATTGCCCATCATACAATTCTTAACATCTAAGAGGATTAGCTTTAGGAGTTGGGAAAGGGGGTTACACCACCAATCCATAGGACACATCCTTCTCATATCATAGAAGCTATCCAATCAGCTACCAAGTTAGCCTTTCTAGATACAACAGCGATAGACGAGCTATCAGAGAAGCGATCTAAAGAAACTTTGATTTTTTCCAATAAAGGTGTGGAGACCCAATGAGATTTCCTTTCAAGTTTAAGACAGCCTGAACAATAGGTAAGCAATTAGATTCAAGATTAAAATCGGTCCAGCCCATATCCGATGCCAACTCAAGCCCACAAGGATGGCTCTGCATTCTACTTCCTCCACAGTGAGCCCATAACACACAATTGCGCACCTCATCACCACATTCCCTTCGGAGTCACGTGCCACCACCCCTACACCAGCTCTCTCGTTTTCCTTACACCACGAGCCATCAACATTTATCTTCATTGTCACGCCTCAAAGAGGGCCTAGTAGAATTAATCTAAGACTATCATACCACGTGTGCACCCGTAATATGAGAGCCGTTTTGTAAGTGAGAGCGTACAAAACTCTATTTATTTATCAATGTCTATTATATGAATAATATATCATATTATTGGATTTCAACTATGGAATCCGATTGTCAACTCTCTACCAAGACCACAAAGAATCAGTATCCCCTACCAAATAATGAAATTAAGTTTTAACTTACAAAATATAAAGCCTCATTTGTTTATACAAATTATAAATTTTATTCTAAGTTCAGTACCACTTATATATCTAACTTCACTATAGTTTGATGGAGAAGCACTCTTCACACATCCCTATCTCAGTCCTAATTAGCATTATTCCTACAGAAACTATTGGGGAGTGAGCAAAACCACAGCCTCAGTGAGTTCATCCCTCACTACTACTATTCATGCGAGTTATCAAGCATTAATGATACATTCATGCAAATCTATCTATACATAATATGAATGCATACGTGATGAATGCAAGCAACACATCTATGGAAGTTTGAATCCATAGACGATGTAGATTTACCTGTCTACATTTTAGTTGTCTCCCATACTTAGCCGCATGGGACACCTCGCCTTACTCACACAAGGCTGGTCTTATAACACAATTCTTACTCAATGCTTAAACAATTGGTAAAGCACATATTTCCCAACATATTCATGTAATCTACGCTAGTTAATATTTAAATATATATAACGTCAATTAATGGCGAATTTCACTAACCATCACTAATTTATGGTGAATCAAGCAAGTAGACCCCGACTCAGGTAACATCTATCACCACGTGATCAGTGGATCCCGACTCAGGCAACATCCACTGTTACAACAATACTCAGAAATGTTCTATGTTTATCTCATAAACTCTTCTAGTAAAAATTCGTCCTTTTCAAAGGATATAAAAGCAACCTGGAATATTCCAAGTCATATTTCTTTAAAAATACATTTCAAAATACTTTTGATTTCAAATTCGGGACATATCCTATAAGGGGGTTAAGCACATGCAGTGTGTATACCTAATTAGTTTAGTCGAATTATTATATTTATCCATTTATTCAGGTGATCATTCAGATAATAGCACTCACATCAATCAGTCATTCCACATACAAGCAATACAATCAACATAACAGCAAGCAGTAGCAATCACAAGCAAATAGTAGATCATTAGAATTCATTCACCTGTGATCCTCGCTAAATTGCTGTATAAACTACTGGAAATTCGAGAATTGATCTATTTTTTCTATGAAAATGAAATAACATATTTTATTATTCAACCAATCTATTCTTTTATTAGTTCCAAAAATAAGATATTTAAAACAACATATTCACCATATTAATTATGGTATAACTTATACTATAATTTATACTAATTTCTAAATTAGATGTATTTTAAGAATTACGTACTCCTTTCTTTTTATGGTTTTATCTAGTATATTAATTTAAGCCGAGTTGATTAAAACTAATCACCTAATTCAATTACTAAATCTATTTTAATTAGCTTAATCAATCTAATATGATTTTACTTATTAAAATAATTCATTTAAGATATATTAGTCCTATTTATATTATTTACAATTCATTGTTACTTATTAAAACAAAATATTTATTAACATGATGTAAATAACGCAACTAAACTTTTATGATTGGTTAAGTGTTCTATCTTTTTATTTAATTTAATTTCTATTATCATTTTATGGTCCTATGGTAATTAATTATTATTTAATTATTTATTTTCATTTTGCTTGTCTTGATCCTGTTAGGTATTTATATATCTATTAGGTATTTGAAAAATTTGTATTTAGTAGGCTTATATTTTTATAACTATTATTATTGTTATTCTTATTATTGTTATTCTAATATTGTTCCTTATCTGACCCACTATGGTACTCGTATTTATTTACTTTTGTTTAGTGTTGTCGTGTTTCTTTTCATATATTTTATATAATTTTCTTCTTATGAATTGGTATTACATTATTTAAAATTTTAGCTTATTTGGATTTCTATTCTTATGTATAAAATATGTATTTTATAATTATTATACTTTATTTTCATTTATAAGATACACTAATATTAACAATAATGATAATAATATTAGTAATATTAATAATGATAATTATAAAATAATTTATTAGGAACACTAATATTATTTTTCATAATAACTTTATTAAGACAATAGTAATTTCAATGACAATAACAATAATATTACATATCACAATAATAATAATAATACTCATAGTACTAATAATAGTAATAATATCATTAAGAGTAATACTTATGATAATATTATGGACTATAATGATAATAAAATAATAATAATAATAACGTGGTCATTATAATAGAATAATCATAAGAATAATCATAATGATGATGATGATGATAGTAATATTCATACTAATCATAATAATTATATTAATAATAATAATCAAAAGAATCAAATCAATAACAATCATATGGTAGTAATATTTTTCAACAATTTTAGGAGTTGCTAAATTACTTTTATTACATTTTATTAATCCTTTAAATCTTTTTAGTTGAATTTATTTTCTAAATCTTACTTTATTTTTCTTATTACGCATATATGTAGATATATAAATATATAATGTATTGGCTTTGGACGGAATGGACTTAATCTAGAAAATTTTATATGTACGCCAACACCTACGCCGCCGGCGTTGATTCCCAGATGCCAGTGTTCGTGTAGATTTTACACGTTTTGTTCCAAGGTAAGCCAGTTTTGAAGGCCGCCATCGTAGGTATGTACGTCGCCGCTGTATAACTTTACGCCGTCGGTGCACTTGTAATTTTACGTGTTTCAAAAATCACATAGCTTATGTTTCGATGAAGGCTGGCATGAAGACCGCTAGCCTTTCCACATACACCGCCTGCCTATTGGTTTAAGCCACCAGCATTATACCAGTGTAGGTACTGTTCATCATCTTCTTCCTTTTACTCTGTTTCGAATTTCAATTTTCTTATATTATATATATATATATATTATACTTGTGTTTGAACTATTTCTAAAGCCTTCCTAACTATTTCTACCAATTATATATACACATATATCAACATATAACATTCCAATATGTTCTTAATCCTTGTTTTTCGAATTTAAATAGTTTATCTAAGGTTTTTGCGAATTTTACTTTTTGATCTGAGTTTGGGTGTTCTAACTCCTTTCCCACACTAGTTTCGAACCTAAGATAATAAAAAACATTGTTTAGGCAATGTTTAAACACTTAAACTACTAAAAACGAATTTAACCTTATCTTAAACTCTTATTTTCCAAGATTAAAGTCCATTAATGGAAGTCGGGTTATGGAGACTTGTTTGATGCGATTTTATTTTTATTTAAGTGGGTTTGTTTAACCTTAGATGGTATGATTTGTGGCTATTTTGAGGAGGTTTCTTAGAGAGAGTTTGAGCTTTGTTTGTTGCAAATAAAAGTCTTTATTCTCTTGTAAATGAAGGACTTAAATAGAAGAAGAAGAGGAAAGAATGTAGCAGTTGTTTTGGTTGATATTCTTCACAAAATTGGATTTGTTTTTGCAAGTCTTCTTATGCATTTAATGCTTAGCTTTGCTTGGCTATTTAAGATTGGTTTGTGTGTGTTTTGTTGACTTTTTCCATGTATTATTTGTGCAAATTGTTGAGGGATTTTGGCTGCATGAATTTTAAGAACATCTCCACCGTGATTTGCATTGCAATTTGCTCTCAAATTGTACCTTATGTGTACAAGTTTTGTATCAGATTTGAAGAAAATTTATTATAATAATATTTGGTTAATAATTATCTAAATTTTATGGTAGTTTATTAAGCTAAATAGGTACAAATATGATAATTATTTTAAGTGTTTTACCTCCGTTGGCTGCGTACAGAGGAGTTTCAAACAATTTAAGGAGGAAATGAAAACGTGAAGAGAGTAAAAAAAAAATGTGAGGATAGGATGAATAGAAATGTAAAAACAAAGAGAAGATGATGAATTTATGACCAACAATTGTGTAAGGAGTGGAGAAAAATATAAACTTGTAAAAAAAATCAATTTTGTGGGTCCAAGTGATACGTATGATAAATATTTATTTGATAATATTTTTAGATGAAAATTTACATATCCTCGTTATTAAATATTCTGAACACTATGGTATACATAGAATTTCTATTAAAGATATGTGTATGTGTGTTAATTTTTACGCTTTTTGTCACACATGGTGGAAATTCAAAACAAAAACAATTGAGAATGTAAAACGAAACAAAAAAAAAATGTAAGGTAGTTAGGATGAATGGAAATACAAAAGCACAAAGAATATGATAAATTTATAACCAATAATATGTAAGGAGTGGGCAAAAATATGAACCGGTGCGAAAAGTTAATTTTGTGGATCTAAATGACACATATGATAAATACTGATTCGTAATATTTTTGGATAAAAATTTACATATTAACGATATTAAATATTCTGAATACTATAATATACATAGAATTTTTAGCTTAAGACTTTTACTTTTCAACTTTATATCTGCTATTGTAAATTATATTTTATCTGTTTAAAAGTTTTGTTTAGTGGTATCTTGATAAATTAATAATTATATTGCCCTTAATTCAACTTTATTATAAATTGATAAGGTTTGAAATTTCATATGAATTCATTTCTATTTATAAATTTATTCTAGAGTTTTTACTAGGTTAGAAATTTAATATTTATTTCATATTTGTTACTTGGTTCTTTTTACTGATTATAAGTTACTAAGTTAGAACAGAATTTTAATTTCTATAGACTCGGAATTATTTAACTTAAAGGTATTGATATTTTTCGAATATTAAAACTTAGGTTCTTAAATAGTTTTCTTTATTCTTTATTTCGAACATTATGAATTTGTAAAGTCTTAGTGATAAAGATTCTTTATTCTTATTTGTTTATACTTAAAAATTTAAATCACGAAAAATTTGGAGTGATTTCTAATATTTTTATTACAGTTCTTTTATGACTCTACATTTTATTTATAATATTTTTATAATCGGGTTATGTAAAATTAAGGGGATTGCATTCACCCTACCCACTGGAGGTTTTCTCCACACCCTAACCTCCTCTACCAAATCTCTGCTGGGCTTAACAGGAAGTCCTGAGAGATTACACACTTCACTTATCATGGATCAAGTGTGTGCCATAACTTTCATCATTTCAATTCTACCCCCTTCAAACATGGCTTTGCATCTTGATTTCCATACACACCATGCCACCGAACTGATTTTCACTTCAGATTCTAGGGTTGCATTGCCACACTAGGATGATACTTGGTCAAGCCACTCGAAGACAGACCTAACTTTTTGCTTGTCAATGCGAATTCCAAGACACCTAAACCATATCAGGTGGGTCCAATCGCATAACAGAAGCGCATGCTAGGCCGATTCAACCTCTCCACACATCAAACAAAGCGGATCAAGTATGGCTCTTCTTTTGTATAAGTTTTCTTATGTTGGTAGACTGTTAAAGCCTATACACCATAGGAAATGTTGGATCTTGGGTAGGGTTTTGAGACTTCAGATTTCTTTCACTGAGATTTAGATACTGTAAACCCCTAAATTTTCGGAATCGGTTTAGCACAAAACCCTAACCGGAAGTCAAACGAAACCCGAAAGGTCAACAAAACCCTAGTTTACCGTATCAATCTAAGTCCGGCATTGCCGTTTTCTTTGGCCCAGGAAAACGAAGTTGGGTTTAAGTAGCTCAAATAGTCCGTAATAAACATAGGTTTCATAAAAGTTTCAGTTTCGTGAATTTCGATGTCCTTCGAACACGATCGGACACAGTTCTCGAAAAACGTGTCCGAAGCTCGGAATAGGAAAAATATTCCGAATATACCGTTAGACTCGTAAAATATAAAGTTTTCCAAAAATATCAATCATAATTTTTCGGTAAGTAAAAATAACAGATATAGCTTTATACCTATTTTCTTACTACCGTACTTTAATTCACATCTACTTTACATTACACTATTCATTACTATTCTACACTATTCTTTTATCTCTACTTTTTCTTACACCTACTCTTATACTCTACATAACCTATTATCTTAACTTTTTACCTTTCCCTAACTTTATATCACATATCTTACTTATTACATCTTTTATTTAACAAATACAAAAAATTAAATCACTCCCTCTCTCCTCCCAAAAGTGGCCGAGACATCTCTCTCTCTCTTCCTCTCAATTTGTTTTAATTTACATTTATTTAAATCACACAAAAATCACTCCCCATTTTCCTATAAATACCCCCTCCTCTTTCACTTCTTTCACACCACTTCTACACTAAAATTACTCTCTCAAATCTCTCTAGAATTTCTCTCCAAGAAAGTCTTCAAGAAGTTCTCTTAGGCTCATCTTCTTTAGGTAAAAGTTCTTCAAGAAGTCTCCATGTTCATCTACTTAGTATGAGCTTAGTGTATGTTTTCTAAAACCATGAAGGTTAAGAAAGCAACATTAGATTCATACTTTGTTTTTGTTCATAATATCAATTTCTTTATGTTCCTTTTTGTTCCTTATATTTCCTTTATGTTCTTTATATTTCTTTTATGATCATAACTATCTACTATATCTAAATAACTATATACATATTCTTTAGAGCATATAAGCTCATAATCTTGCAATTTTATTTACCTTTCGCAATTTATTTACTTCCATGCAATTTATTTATTTCAAGTTGTTTATAAGACTAGTCTCTAGTCTTAGACTTGTCCTAATCAAGTCAAAACAAGTTTTTCTTCTTTCATTTTTTTTTTCTTTCTTATGGGACAGTTTATTTCTTAGTCCCGGGAGCCTTGAAAAGCTAAGACTCCAATACTTGATTTTATTATTTATGCTTTATGTTACTTTGTTTATTATTATTCTCATAATCATGTTCATTTAGAATGTTGTCCAAAAGTTTTGTTCTCTAAAGATAATGAAATAAAAGAAGACTTTTTGTCACTTAGGAATAAGTTTATGTGAAACATAAAAATATAAGATAACAAAAATAAACTCATTCATTTTCAAGTTACAAAAAGAATTCACTATGAATTTAGAAACTATTTAAATCTTTGTTACTACCTTGTTTTTCAAAAGAAATATTTTGTTGACAAAAATGGTTCTTTTCATAAAGAAAGAAAATAAGATGGATGACTAAGGAAATTTTAAAGACCTTGCAAACAAATAGGCAAAGAAAATTTATGGTTTGAAAAAATAAAATTTTCTTTTCAAGTTACAAGAAAAAGTTAATAAGATTATAGAAATTAGTTTTTCTACAAAAAGTCCTTAATTGTTCCATTTGTTTTTATGAAGAAAACAATTTTCATGCGGATAATTATTTTTGAAAAATATGAGACATGAGAAAAAGAATGAGAAATATCAAGTAAAGATTTTTGCCAAAATAAGTAAACAAAGGAATTTACACAAGAAAATAAGGAAAAGCATATTTTCTAGAAAAACTTCAAAAATATTATTAGTGTAACTTAGAAAGTAGAAAATTTTATTTTCAAAAGTCACTTAGAAAAAGATAAATAAAACCAACATAAAACATTTTTAGAAAACAAAATAAACAAGGTATTCATTTCAAAGAAATTCACAAAAACAATTTCCGAAAAGCTTCAAACCGACATTGTTTTACTTAAGAAAAATAATTTGGACAACAAGACACTTGAGCATGCTTAAGTATGAGTTATAGTATAAAAAGAGAATTTTCAACTATATAGATAACTAAGTATTTATCAAACAAATTTTGATTTCTTGAACCAAAGTTGTTTTTACTTGAAAATCCGTGGTGAATTTTGTCACCAGTTTTTCGGAGCCTATGTGGCTTTGTTTGTGGGAAATAATTTTAGAAATGGGTAGATCTTTTTCGAGTAGATAGAAATCGGTATATTATATGCGCGATTCCGAGTTAAAATGACCAAGTTATGGCCATTTTAAGTTGGAACATTCTTCATACGAACTTTGACGTTCTTTGACATTGTTTTGTCAAAATTCAAGAAAATCTTCAAGAAAAACTCATTATGGGTATTTTCTTTGGTTAGGTGATCCCGAAGGAAGGATTTCTTCACCCCGAGACTATTACGATTTAGTGGAGTGTGTGAACGACTCATCCGCTTAGAAAATAGACGATATGGCATCGTGAGTTATTTCCCGTTATTTTTCATACTCTTGATTGTGCTTGTAAAATTAGTTGCACTAGAATCTAAGCAAATCAAAAGAAGTGTATGATAATATGTTGAAGAATACTAAGTATATCGAAACTCAATTTGTTTGTAATAAAGTTGTATGTACATTAGTATCTTGAATTGTTTGAAATTGTTGATCACTTGAAAGAAGTTAAATGTAACTACTAGACTTTAATTAAAGAAATTATTCATGCACTTCATATGTTGAGTCACATTGCATTCGCTACTATACAATTGGTGGGACAAGTGTATAATAGTGGTGGTAGACAGAACCGGTATATCATGTAAGTGGCGAGTAGGAGCCGGTAAGAACTACAAAGTGATGGCTAGTAGGAGCCTGTAATAAACTACAAGTTTTTGATGGCTAGTAGGAGCCTGTAATAAACTACAAGTTTTTGATGGCTAGTAGGAGCCTGTAATAAACTACAAGTTTTTGATGGCGTATAGGAGCCGGTAAGATCTATAAAAGTGTTTTTAAAAGTGGTGGCTGTAATTGGCCTGAATACCCAACCCCGAATGAAGGGCGTAAATTCATTCAACATATGATTCCCGGAAAGTCATATGTCTTGTATGCTCACGTGGTTGTTGCATTTCATGTTTGAATAATAAACTTGATTGATGATTTACTTCGAGTATGAATTTTGGGATTTACTCACTAAGCCTATTAGCTTATACCCCGATAGCTATCTTTTGCAGTTTCCGTATTTATGGTTAAGGCCACGTGGACCCTGTGGGCAGGTAATCCCTCTTGTATATTAGAAATCTGAATAAAGTATAGTTTAGTATTAGCATGTTAATAGACTTGAAATTTAAGTTGTCCCTAAGTTGTAAATTTATGCCATGGACAAATAATTATTGTGATTCTTCTTTTCTTAATATGTTTTTATATCTCCTTAAACTTCATTATTCTACATATGGTCCTCTAAAATTGTGAAAGTAGCCTTACACTTAATATAAAAGCTTTTGGAAATGATAAGGTGTCATACTTAAGCTTTAATATTGAGTGTGGCGGACTGTCACGTTTAGGGTACCCGTTGGGGCGCGTGACAGATACTCCTTTGGACGAAGAAGCCATATTTGGTGAAAATGTTTGTTGTTTTGATTTCAAGTGATGATATGCTGATTTAACCGAGCAAACCCCATCTGGCGTGTGAGGCCATATAATCAAGTCGGCTCGGTGTTTCTTGCTTAGAGGTATGCTCCATGCTGTTCAATTCTTTGTTTGGTTAAAGTTGTCTGATTTTCCTTATATTTCATGAACTGGTCTCCTTGTCTATGAAATCCTTAACATAAAGGTTATTTGTATCTCCACTCTCGTTGCTACTAGGAATAGCACTTGAGATTAGAGAACCCATCGATCCTTGAAAACTCTAATTCTATCCCCTGAGCCTACCTGCCAGATTCCTTCCTTGAACAATTGATCTCTCCCCTTTAATATGTTGTTCCAGGCCCATGACGGCTTACCTCCTTGTGAAGCATCTCTAAAATCTTTGTCTAGGAAGTAGATTCCTTTGAGGAATCTGATCTAAAGCTCATATTTGTCTTGTTCAATTCTCCAAGCTAATCTAGTTAGTAAGGCAAGATTGAACAGATGTAAATCCTTAAAGCCCAGTCCTCCTTCTTCTTTAGCCAGCAAAAGATTATCCCAACTTTTCCAGTATATTCTATGCTCCTCCTTTTTTTGTCCCCAAAAAAGCTTAGCTATGATACTATTCACTTTTTTACACCATTTCCCAGGATAGCAGAAACAAGCCATATAATACACAGAAATAGTTACTATAACTAATTTGATAAGAATCTCTCTTCCAGCTTCAGATAGGATGTTTTTCTTCTACCCCTTGAGTTTCCTCACTATCTTCTCCTTTACAAAACCCAGAGCTTCATATTTAGATCCACCCTAAAGCATAGGTAGCCTAAATATAAGCTGGGGTTTTCAGTAGTGACCAAGCCCAACCTATTGCTGATGTTTTGTTTCACCTAAGACTCGGTATTGCTGCTGAAAAAGATGTTAGATTTCTCTAAGTTCACTTTGTGTCCCAATGCTTTACAATACTTGTCCAAAATTCCAGCCAATTCCCTTACTTCCTCCATCCTGGCTTCTATGAAAAAGAGGGAATCGTTTGCAAAGAGTAGGTAAGAGAGGGTAGGATAAGAATTTTTCATATGCAGACTAGATGGCCTCCCATTTCTCCTACTTTCTTCAATGCCCAGAGACAAAACATCTGCCACCAAAATAAACAATATGGTGACAACAATCTCCTTGACGTAATCCTTTGCTAGGTTTAATTCGTGCCATTTTTTTTTCCATGAAACAAAATATTGAATTCTACTGTTGTGACACAAGTCATCACCCAACTAATCCATTTTCCATCAAAACCATATTCGGAAAGCACTTTTTTAGGAAAACTCCATTCGATTCTATCATAAGCTTTATCCGTATCCACTTTTAGAGCACAGCACAAAAGCCCTTTTTTCCTTTCTTTTTATTTTTTAGAAAGTGGAAGACTTCATGAGCAATGATAATGTTGTCCTGAATCATTCTTCTAGAGATAAAAGCGCTATGATTTTCAGAAATAAGATCTCCTAAGAAAGGTTTCAATCTATTAACTAAGAAATTTGAAATGATTTTGTAGACAAAGTTGCGTAGACTTATAGGTCGGAAATGAGAGACATTTTTTAGGGTAATGGACTTTAGGTAAAAGGACAGATCAGTAAGGTTGAGAACAGGGGAAAAGTACCTGAGACAAAGAAGTCTTTGACTGCATCATTAATCGACTTCCCAATGATAGTCCAAAAGTGTTGGTGGAAAATTCCCGAGAAGCCGTCTGGTCCTAGTGCCTTTAATCCTCCCAGTTGAAAAACAGCAGATCTAATTTCCTCCTCTTCCACTACTCTACAAAGAGATCTACTCATCTCGTCATCCACCTTCCTGTTTATCCAATTCTCGTAAGTCCTTTCGTTCCCAACTCCTTCAAAGGAATATAACTTGCTGAAGTGGTTCACAAATTCTTGTATAGATAACTCTTCAATCTCTAACCATTTACCATCTCTATCCTTCAATCTCAGCACTCTATTTTTGTTCCTTTTGATTAAAGTTGATTGGTGGAAGAACGAGGTATTTCAGTCTCCAAAGTTCAGCCAGTCAACCCGTGCCCTTTGATGCCAAAATTTCTCCTCTCTCTCCCATAAGCTATTTAGTTCCCTGAACAGCATTTCCTCCTCTTCCAAATCCAAAACCCTTTGGATCACCCTGAATGCTAGCCAATCTTTGCAAAACTCTATCAATCTGTTTTCTGTTGTTAAGGAAACTTTTCAGACTCTAGTCACTTAGATTTTTCTTGTAAGAGCAAAGATTCTACAGCAAGGAATGCTAGTAGTCCCTCCTATTCCAATTCCTCCATGAATTTTCTATCACCATCTTACACTCATAGAAGATAACCACATATTCTCAAACTTGAAAGTTTTAAAACCTTATCTCCTTCCTTAAAAAGGCGTACTAGCAACATAGCATGATCAGATGCACTCAATGGTATATGTTCAATGCTACAGCTAAGAAAATTTTCAACCCACCCAATGGTAGCCAGCCCTTTGTCAAGTTTTTCCCTTACTAAGTCAATTCCCATCCTCCTATTACTCAAGTAAACTTTGGGCCACTAAAACCTAAATCCTGTAAGGATGAGTCTTTAATGAATTCTCTAAACCCCAACATTGTTCTTCTATCTGCTCCTCTGCCACCTTCCTTCTCATGTTCATACAAAATGGCATTGAAATCTCCAATATAGAGCCAAACATCACGACTTTTGGATGTATCACTTAGGAGTTCCAAAGATTTTTCTTTTGTGGATAGTCAGTGGCAGAGTGAATCCAAGATACATAGCCAATTCTATTACCATCTGCCTAGCAGAGCTCTGAATCTATTGGGAAATCTATGTCATACCCCTACAGGGTACCCTAGCAATTATAGTAAACCATGTAACTATCTGAGGCCTCTAGAAAGTTACATAAACACTATACAACCAATGTTCCTCATTTGGAGTGAACATGGAAACAAGATCGAAAGTTATTTTGAGTAAGAAAGAGATGCATGTGTGTGTGTGTGTGTGTGTGTGTGTGTGTGTGTGTGTGTGTGTGTGTGTGTGTGTGTGTGTGTGTTTTTGTGTAACCACAAAAGAATATCTATACAAATCTAGAACTTCATAAAAACTTTACAAACCAAGATCTATGGGGCTTCAACCGAACCCCATAACCACAAAAGTTATAAAAATAAACAAACTTAATTTAAACTATCACAATCCAAAACTAGTCTCTATTACATATATGGTCTTCGTCTTAACAAAACACATGTTCCAAAAAGTCAAACTCTCACACTTGAGCTTAGTTTAGTCCCTTGCTTAAAACCCTGTAATGCAATAGTCTAAGAGAGTGTGAGCACATAAAGCTCAGTGAATAATAAAATCTGAGCATAAACATTAAGATCAAACAAGTTGAATTAGCAATCATATGCAATGAATGAGGTTTGAATAACCGAAATTTAAACCTATGAGGATTTATGCCCTCCTAGGGGTTGAAGGATAATTTCAGTAATTCATGCCCATGAGAAACTCAACACCAAAGTAGAAGGATTTTCTCTTCACCTAACCCGCATGGGGAATAGTCTCTACCAAAGCCCCATAGGATACAAGCAGTCTTTTAGAGAATTTTTTTTGTTTTCAAAATAGAACTTCCACTTGTCATAAAATTTAAGAAATCTCACTAAATATTAACACTCTTAAGCCAACTCCGACACAGACGACCTCCTTTAAAGCCTGCTTAGTTTCTACGAAGTTGACAACCTTATGGTAACCTACAAGCAGACTCACTGGTCTTAACAAGCATTACCACATAATCGAATTTGTTAATACGTGACAAGAATACCATACTAATGCAATATGATGTTATGAAATGCATGTCATATTAATATTAGAAATTTATTAAACTTAGTTTCATATGATCAAGCGATCATATCAACTTCAAACACTCAATGAGACAACTATATATTAATGCCAAACAAGTGGTTGTCACTTCAATTACTAAGAATTGCAATTCAAACATACATTACATACCATGTAATAATTCCCATCCCCATGCAATTAGTTCCTTATAGTTACAATTAAACTATATTTCACTACTTACAAACACAAACAAAGTGATAGAATTCAAGTTACTTACCTATGCATGCTCTTTAATCGTCGTAATAGTCCAACAGAAATCTAACTCGTGATCTAGGTTTCTATAATATAGAAAAACTTGTATTACTATCTACTTATAAAGACAAGAAGGATAAAACAAATTATAAAGCTAAAGGAGACAAAATGACAAATTAAGGCCACCACGCCCTTCACCACGCCCCATGGCAAAGGATGTGGCAATCCGGTGACGAACAGAGACCACCACCACCTTTGCCACGCTTCATGGCAAAGGACCTGGCCACCTAGATTTTCACTCATATCGTACCACGCCTCATGGTATTTGACAGTGAAAACAAAGTTTCACTTCACATTTTTACATACTTTAACCAACTTTAATTGCCTCAAATCCATCCAATATCCTTCAACATCTTCATATAAGACTCCAATTCATCATCCACTCCTTCAAAAATTCTAAATCATCTCTAAATCCACATCAAAAGTCCAACTATCAATCCTACAATTAACTTCAACCATTGGAACTTCAACATCACTTTTCAATCACCCTACTTCATATATCAACCTCTAAAACTCATAACCAAACTAATGAACTTCCAAAATCAGCTATAAACCAACAACAACACTTAACTTATAACTACTCAAACATGCAAATAGCAAGAATAAAACAAGAAACACTTACTTAAACTTGCTTTAACTTGAAGATAGGATTTAGTCTTGCTTTCCTTGACAAATTAAAGGGAAGAAATTGAATTTGATGTTTGGTGTGTGTATGTGTGTGTCCATCGATTTTGGAATGGAGAAGAGAACAAGGAAGAGAGAATTTCTACCTCTTCAAAGGATAAACATTTGTGTGTGTGTGTGTGTATGTTTTTGTTTACATAATTCATTTGACTTTTGAGGCATTTTCAAACTTAATCAAGTATGTGTGTGTACATGGGAGTTGTGGTGGTCTTCAAGCTATAATTTTTGCAACCAAGCTCAAAACAAACACATATTACAACACTACTTTTCTATAACATTACAATTATTAATTATTCAACTCAAAAAAAAGTTTAGTAACAATTTGATTTATAAATCTTACTTAATGAAATTAAATTCTTATAAGAATCCATATCAATATTATTGGTAATTTAGAATTTATGTTTACAAAACTCAATTCTCTAAAAGAATATAAGGAATATATAATTAACAATTTTCTCAATTTAATTCCATTAATGATTTTAGATTTATATTCTTACTAAATTGATTTTATAAAAACTATTTTATTTACATTTTACTTTGATAACAAATACTACCACATGCACAATCAAACACAAAAGTTCTTACTTTAATTATATTTATGAAAAACTTGGGGATTACAATCTGTCCGCTTTAAAATCTCCACATTCAAACTATCATTCCACCATAAGGCAAGCCCACCAGCAAGCCCTTGATGCTTGACATAGAAATATCCACCAAAATGGAGTTTACTCCTCAACCTCTCCAAAAATTCTTCTTTATTTTTTGTTTCCATAAGAAAAACCACACTAAGATTATATTTACAAACAAGACCTTTAAGCTATGAACTGTCTCGGGAGGCCCAATCCCCTGACAGTTCCAACAAAGGAAACTCATGGCCCCCGTGTGGCTGTTGTAGGCCAGCCACCACCACCTAAAGATTCGCAACATTCAATGGGAACATCAAACCATTCATTAATCTCGGTACAAGCAATAATTTTAATTCCCTTCCATAACTTCTTGCAACACCTCTCTTTTTCATACCATGCTTTTTGGTCATTCTGCTCTTTCCTTTAGAGGTCTTCCTCTATTTATTAAGATCACTTGAAGACATATCCATAAACACCCCTTCAAAGACCTCAAATGCATAAGCCCCGCCCCACACCCCATTCACCCAAAGCTTCCTTCTTTAGTTTTTTAAGTTCATTCACCTCCAATGTCGCTCCATCTCTTTTCAAGGATAGACTTCTCATGTCCAAAGACAGGTCGCAAGGGGGCACATAAGGGGCAAGAGATGAGTCTTCGATAGGTAGGAAAGCCTGGGACTCAACATTCGATGATAAATTGGTTTCGAGGTCATAGATCACATATTGTTTCGGTAAAGGGATGGTATTTGCAAGAAAAGGTTTTATAGAAGGGGGCGGGGTAGGGGAGATAAGGGATGAGGAGGTGGATTAGACAAACAAGCTCAGATCTTAGTAGATCAAAGGAGGCTGAGAAGTGGGGGATCTTTTGGATGGCGGGTTTCAAACTATGGGAGGGGATCAGGGGTTGGTTTAAAGGATCTACAGGTGATTTGGAGTCATCAGGATTCAAAGGAAAGGTTACAGGCAAGTGAATAAGGTTGTGGTTAGGCTTAGAGGTGCAAAGGAGAGACTTAGATGAGCAAGCATAACTTGTCAGGCAATTGGGGTTAACATTCTCTATGTTATGTTCCATCTCCTTAGCATTCATGTCATCACTTCTCCATTTTTTTGCGCTTTTTGCTCTCAGACTAGGACCAAATCCATCTTCCTCATTTTTTTTCAAACTCATAACTCTTACTTTGATGTACCAGCTTTCCACAAATGAAACACTAGTCATTTAGCCTTTCATACTTCAAGAACACTCTATATTTTACTCCTTTCCCATTGTTTACCCAAATGCTTACTTTTAGAGGTATATCCACAAGAATCCTTACTCTAACTCTCAGGAAAGCTCTACAATCTCCTTTACCAAAAGCCATAAGTTCAACTTCCAAAACCTCCCTTATTTTTTACCCGATCATCTTAGCTCCTAATGCAGTCATATGACTTAGGCGCAAACCATGAATCTGGATCCACCCTATCATGGAGTTCAAAGGAACATCTTCTATTTTTAGATTATCATACCATTCCTCCACAACCATATAATGTCCCATAACCGACCAGGGGCTCTCCTCTAACAATTTGGTCAAATGAGAACGAGATAGAAGGCTTGTGAGATATAAGTTAGCTTCAATGTGGTAGACTACTTTAACTCTATATCCGATCCATGTATTTTTAAAAGTATTGATAACATCATTCCTATTGAGAGTTTTATCTGCAATGATCTTGACTACTACCAGCACCACTTTTACAAATAGATGTTCTGGTTGGTTCTCCTCAGCTAGGTCCTCAAGAAGAACTTCATCGTCCGTCGAACTTTCATGGAAGAGACGATTAGATGATGCAGCCATCAGCCTGGGAGAAAAGAAAGGAAACTCCAAGCGCAAGCCAAGGATTAGAGAAAAAGAAAGATAAAACCAGGAAAACAGAAATAGAAGGCCATAAAGAAAGAGGGAAAGAAAGGCACAGGGAAGAGAGGCAGATGAAAGAAAAAAGCAAAAAAAAAAAAATTCAAAAAAACCTTCTAATAGTCTTTGCAAATAAGACTATATAAATTTTAAAAAAAATCACAAAAACGGAAGAGATACGTTGCAGGGAGAGCAGCTATGAAAAGACAAACAGGAAAAAGGGTTCAAAGCAGATTTAGACAGATCAAAATCATACAGCTCATGAAACAGTACACAAAAGAAACACTCTCAAGGTGTAAGACTCTTCTAAAGAGAGGAAAGCTCTCCTAAAGAGAGAGGAACACATAATACAAGTGGTTAGGTAAGTATGAAAAGGAGGTAGATAATGATTAAAAACAAAACAACAGAAAAATCATCAATGGCAGGATTTGCCCTAAACTACTCTAATCAGTTTTAGTTTTTATTCAAGTTTTTAAAATCGTAATCACCTAATAGGGTTGAGTTTAAATTTACACTTATTTTTAATTCTTATTTATGCTAAATCGTGAATAATCAATTATGAAAAGGGAGATCAATGTCTTTTTTTTTTTTGTCATTTTTGTTATTTTTGGCTTCATCTTTTTATTATTTTTGAATAGATTGTATGTCAAAAATAAATACCAATAAAAAACAGATATTTTTACTCATAAATCAATCAAACAAACTGGATACTGATATAAAACAGATTTGATACAAATATCGATACAGATACTAATAAAAAACGTGCCATCCAAAACAAACCTATATATGATAGGTTTGTTCATAGGTGTACTCAAACTGCTAATGAAAAAAAGATTTAATAAAATTTATATATTTTTAAAATTGATTACACATTTTTATTAAAAAATGATCATAAAAAAGCATAGTTTTTTTTTCACTATTAACAAGTATCTTACTTAATATTTAAAAATACATATACATACACCTCAACGGTCCAGATAACTATCTTAGACCTTAGATAGTCGGATCCTCAACTTTAACGCGAACCAAGGAGATGCATCAGATTTTGCAATTTACCCATTCCATTTTAACAGTGGCAATGCCAGTGGCCCAAATAAATCCTTTTTTTATTGGTCAAAACCTTGAAGTAATCAAAAATCAAAATTAAGAATTAATTTTTCTTTCATCTTTTTTTTTTTTCTTTTTGGAATTAACTTTCATAAATAAATTTTTGGTCAGGTCATATGTTAGTAGGATTATAAGAGCATCTTTACCTCATGTTACTTGATAGAAATTTCTAGAGATATGAGTGATAATGCAGTTGATTGTTTAATAAAGTGGATTGCTTGTCCTCTTCTATTGGTCCTTTCATACTTATTTAATATATATATAAATATATATAAGCATTATTTTAAGATAATAAAATAAAATGAAACCCATAAAAATTTAAAAATATATATAAGTAACTCTCCTAAAAAAAAATCGGAGATAAAATAAAGAATTACTTAATATGGAGAGTTACTTTAGATGTTGGCATGATACTTTAGGCAACTCTTTAAGCAACCAAAGAATAAGAATGCTAGAGTTACTTTAGATGCTGGCATGATACTTTAGGCAACTCTTTAAACAACCAAAGAATAAGAATTCTCTAAAAAACCAGCTTTGCCAATTGGTACATAGGAGTTAAGGTTTTTTGTCCTTTAATACGTGAGTAGATGACTTAATTGATCTTAATTACATCAGTTAGTGAGTTAAATTGTTTGACTACTTGTTGATCCATATTAAGGTTATGGAGTATATTGGTCCTAACCAAAATAGATGGTATTCATTTAACTTGTTTTTTTCTTTTTTGAGTTAAATTAAAAAAAAAAAAACTAAAGACCTTGCTAACCCATATTAAAGTTTTAATTTATAGATCAATCCTTATAAAAAAATTTAAAGAATATTATTTTGAAAAAACTACATTTTTAGGCCCTCAACGTTTCAATATTTTTCTATTTAAGTTCTAAACCTAATTTTTTTTCTATTTGAGTCATCAATGTTTATAAAAGTTTGTATAATTGGATTTTTATTAACACCGATAGTTTTTTCATAAACTTTCAACACAGGTGAAATCTTATTGGTCCAAAATTATGAATTTAATAACAAAATAATCAAATAAAGATTAATCAAATTAATTAATAAAAATGTATAAAAAATAGAAAATTAAAATAATAAAATTGGGGTACTCAATCTTCTTCTTGATCATCATCTTCTTTTTCCTTGAAAACTTCTCCTTTTCTCTCTAAAACTCGGTGCTTTCTCTCTCTCAAAAACATAACTACAATGTAGAGCACAAGCCATGCACCAAGCTTCACAGACATTAATTATCCCCTTTTTCAAGTTTCACCAAACCTAAACCAATCTATACTAGAAATTGTCGCCTCTCCAAAAATAGAAATCCACTATAGGACACACGACACCCACACACACCATCCATCATGAACCAACAATCACATCACCAGAATCACTGCAAATTGTCAAATTCCATATCCTCAAACAATACTGCCACTATAAATCATCACAAGGTGTAGGTCGTATCTCCATCATATCTAAACCACCAAGCCAACTAATTAGCAACCCACATTCGCTCACTAAGTTGTCGTCTTCTCTAACCCAACAATTAGCGAACCTCTTCACTGCTCACGATTGAATCGAGAAACTAAAACCACGAACCCTATAAGCTTAACCAAAATATCTCAAACTCTCACCTAATTAAATTAGAAATGATTCAAGTGAACAACATAATATATAGTTAATTATGATATTAAATTTAAGCTTAGCTAGAAATTTATCTTAGATAATTAAATAGTTCAAGTAAAACAAACCATGATTTATGTTTAGATAATTCGACATAAATCAAATTATTAAATAGATCTAGATTGAAAGTAAGATTTTAAATGTTTTGTAAACTCATAAACCTTTCATATTTTAGTTAACTTTCATCTCCTTAAATCTTTATAATTTTTTAAATCAATTGCTTGTTTAAAAATATTAGTTTTAAACCCGAACCCGAATCAAATGTCAAATTTTCATAAACTAAAACTTTTGAATAGCGTTTTTATATCAAGTCATGAATTTATGATATATATGTTCCCAAATTATTTTCTAACTAATTACGAATTTTAAAATAATGTCAGAAAGGTTTAAACTTAATACATCTATTCTAAAATATCTTAATTTTACTTTTTCCCTTCCCTTTCTTTATAAGCCACCTGCCATTTTCTCTTTTAATCTTTTCCCTTCTTCTTCCTTCTCCTATTTTCTACGTTTCTCTTTCTCTCTCTTTTCTTCTTCCCTTCCTTTTCTTCACCTTTTCTTTTCTTCAAAATCACACCAAAAATCTCAAGCTCAACAAGATTAAAAGAGAAATTGAAGATGAAAAACAAGATTGAAGTAGGAAATTAGCTTGAAGGAGCAACATTAACTCAAGTAGTAGTAGTAGTAATAGTAGTAGTAGTAGTAGTAGTAGTAGTAGTAATAGTAGTAGTAACAATAGAGAAGACCAATCTCTTTGATTTTTCTAAAAAGATAAGTTTACTTATTTTCTTGTTTTGATTATTGTTTATGTATGAAAATGTTGTATTAGAACTAGATATATGTAGAACTTATGATAATAATGATAAATTGAAGATATATGGTCATGTATGCTAAAAACCTAAATATGTTTATACATGTGTAGACTAAGTGTTTGATGGAATGAATTGTGGAAATATGATATAGAAATGTATATAAAAGTGTTCACGGATTAAGAATATGTATGGGTATATTAAGACCAAGTTGTTTTGTTAATATATGTTGGGTACAAGTAGTTAGAACTTGTATAAAAGACAGAGGAAAAATGTAACAAGTTCCTTCTATCCATTACAGTCGTATCACAATCGGTGATAAGAGTGGAAAATGAAATCAAAGAAGATCACGGGCATGAAAAGGATCGTGATCTCCTCTGATCAAAAGTTAAAGCATGATAACGGGCATTTATGTTGCTTGTGATTAACATCAAGGTCATGAGGCCCGTGACAAAGGGCATGATCTCCTCTTATCACGATTTTCAAATGTCATGGCCTATATCACGGCAGTGACAAGAGGCATTATCTCCTTGTTACGGGCGTGACAAGCACTATGATGACCATCACGGCCTCCATCACGGGCATGATGAGACTAGTGATGCGAATCATGGGCCCCATCACGAGTGTGATCTGTCCACTAGTGCTGTTCAAAATAAAAATAATAATATAATGAAGTAAAATAAAGTAGATGAATGATAGTTGATATGTTATATTAGTTAAACGATATAATTAAACATGAGTTTAGTGAATTTATAGATTTAATAAATAATTGTATTAAATGTAGAAGTTAAATATAAAATGAACTTAGTTAAAAAACTAAAGTTCAACTTGACTTAATAAGTTAGTGAGTTAAAATGAATGAGATTGATTAAGTTTAATCAACTTGGCTTAATAATTGAATTAAATGATTAACTCTAATCAATATGGCTAAGTTAAGATAATATAGGCTTAATAAGTTATTAGTAGTTAGAATATTGAGTTGGGATAAACTATGAATAGCATAGGGAGAATTTTGTTTCAAATGTGTGTTTATTTGGATAATGAACATTTTGATGATGTTGTTATAATGAAATAGTATAAACAAAGTGAAAAAAAATACTTTGACAGACAATGGAGAACCGTTCATATTTCGGCGGGGCGATCTTCGCAGCCATAGTGGCGTTCCTAATTAATGTATGATTAAATAGGGTTTTAATAAAAGTTTAATATAATGGATAATTAATTGAATTTCTTATATGATTTTAATTCTTGGACAGATACAGATATATGATATATCTTCAAAAAGGGCTTCTAAGACTCTATTTGGATTTTATATAAAAAGTACATAGTAACTTACGTGTTGTATGTTAGGATAAGCATCCTAAATGAATTAAAACTTAAACTCAGCTTAATAATTAATGAGTGTTGCTTGTGCGTGCGCTGTTGAATTCGGTTCGAGGAGAGGCAATCTTATCCCAGGGGGATACAATAGTTTAGGTGCTTAAGTCATCCTTATGATGATGTAATGACTTTCATAAGTGGTCTGGCGGGTAGCTAATGGGGCAAAAGATATCATCATAACGTTTACTTGAACTTGAGGTGAAGTAACATGTTTTAGTTCACATTTATGAGATCAGTTGAACTGACCAATGTTATGGACTGAGATTGAGTAAAGATAAGTAACAGCTGTGAACCTTAGATGAGGCTAATTTCTTGTAACGTTATATAAGAGATATAGGTATTCAAGCTGCCTATATCAAACCCCTAAGCATCTGCTGTTACTTAGAACCCCGGTTACCAGGATTGTTTCGAAGTGTGAGTGCTCCAGTGTTGATTTATAATTTAAAGATAATAAATTGTCATTGTTGCATTGCATTTAGCTAAACTCGTATATCATTTTGTGTATGTTTATGTTAATGTGTATTGGGCTTCAACTCATTATTATTGTTGTTGTCCTCCCACCAACTTGCACTAAGTCAACTTCGTTTTCTTCCCATCATCATAGTGCGACTTCCACACTATCTCCAACTAAGGCAGCACACTAATTAACCAACACCTGACCCTCACCGTCTTCCTCATAGCAACTAATAGCTTCTACACGAATGCTACCGATTAGAATTGATATCATAAACTTATCGAAACTATTTTTAATAGTTATTTTTTCCTTTTTTACTTTTTTTTATTTTTTGCAAAACTTTTTTTTCAATTTTTTAATATACTTTTATTAATTTATTTTATTATACTTTATTTGCTTTCTTTGTTACTAAATTAATAATTTTATATGAATAAGATTTCTCGCTATGTCAAAAGTTCACAGAAAAACTAATGGCATAAATAAATGTCCAATTTTGTAAATTTTTGCAAATATTGAGGATTTAAATAAAAAAATTAAGTTTAAGACTCGAATAAAAAATATGAAAATAATGACTAAAAATATACTTTTTCCTTTTATTCCCTTTAAATTACAAGGTGTTCATAAGCTATTTTAAGTATAGCTTCTTAGGCCCATTTAGGCCTTCATGGACTCTCGGTCAACCCATTTAAACCATGAGTTGACATGTTAAGCCTATGTTTGACACTTCGACCTATAGAGAGCTTTTGAGAAATTGAGAAGGCTAACTAAACTACACCAATCAATAGTTTGGTCACCTCCTGCCTATATAAATTAGCCTCAAGTTGCTTGATTGAACTTTGAAGATTTATAAATATCTATTAGTGAAGAATTACATCTTCATATAAAATTGGAAGCAATTGTCTATCAACGACATATGCATAAGATAGCTGCTGGCTTTAAGACCACCGTCTAACATAATTACCTGCCTCTATTTCTCTATTAATAAGGTCGTAGAGTTGGACATTCCAACACATGAAGCCTCTACTCTATCTCTCTAGTTTCTCAAATGCCTCACTAATTTAAGCATCATAGTGGCTAAGCTAGACAACACACCCTAGCCATTCTCCTTATTTTCTCTTAATTTGCAGGCTTTTCATTTTTAATCTAAGGCTTACTCAACCTTATCCTCTATCAAACCTCTATGGTTATGGAATTAAGGTATATACAAGGTATTACAAAACCTCAAAAATAGGAAAGATTATGATAGTTGCAAGTAGATGAGAGATCATGTCAAGATAGGCTCTATAAATTTGAAAATAAGACTTGTAATTTGCAAAAAAATATTTATCAGTCTAGCAAATATTATTTATCTCTGTTATTGATTAATCCTTTGCATTGGAGAAATTTTCAACTATAAGCTACATGGTTTGTATATGGTATGATTTAAATATGTGATAACAACAATAAGAAGAAGCTTTGAATTTTTAATGGCCTAAAATGACTAGTTGATTTAGATATAATTTAGATGATGTAATAAGATTTGTTATAGTCTGTAGATGGCTAAATCAAGTGGATCTTAGAAAAGTTTTGATATAATAATACATAAAGAGATGTCGTAGAAAGAGGTGTGAGAGAAGGAACAGGAAAATCTGGATCCTCATAGCACATTTATAATAGCAAATCCACTATTGATTAAGCATGTGAATTGATTTCTATAGAGTAATGATGTATGCATGAAGCTAACAAATGTTTTAAAGGTAGCATATACGAGGAGGAGGAGATCAATACATACAAGAATTGGCTTCTAACCTTAGTTGATGGATGAAGTTAAGATGAATGGATCGGATGAGCCACTTCTAAGAGTAGTTAGATTGAATCATAACAATTGACTATTCAAATTGAAGCCTCCTTAATCTGACAAGATATAAATTCTCGCAGTTGAGTTTGGATGATCAACTTGACTAGGCATAGCTCCTCGCAACCTTTATAAGGTTTGTCTTTTTATAGATAAAAGAAGCCCACTTCTCTAGAAAATTAGCTTAAGACATAGTAAGGCTATATGAAAATGAAACTACATAGCCTCAAAAAACCTTTTAAGAGTTATGAGACAATAAAGTAATGCTGAGAATACGAAATTTAATCAGTGATTCTCCCTAAGCTTTATCATGTCAAATTTCTCTAAATTATCTCTTGATTGAGTTCTTTCTTGAGTTTTACTACTAGCCCAACCAAGAAACTAATTGATGGTATTAAAATAGACCCAAAGCTAATTACTGAAATGGTTTCACCCAGAATTAAACATGTTAGATGGTATTGTTGCATAAAAGACTATGCACAATGAGGAGTTCTATTTTCCTTTTATATTTATTGAGGCTTACGATAGGAAGATTCTTTTTATTATTTAATAAGTGGTCCAGTGGCGCGTTGGGGGAGAGAATGAATAATAACAGTTAGGGTATTTTGTATTTTGTATTGATACTGATCTGAACGACAGGAAGAAAGACAAACGAAAGTGGGGGCTTCTTTTAAAGCTCAATGCGGGGAGGAGTACGATATCTATATAAGCAACATGCATATGCACACAAGCACATACATATGTACAGTGTGTATTTGTGTGGTCTATATGTGGACATAAGAGAGTGGTATACTTAGAAGAAGAAGAAGAAGAAAAGAAGACGATGATGAAGTGGAAGATCGAAGAAGGAATGGTTTGTTGGTGTTGATGTTGGGGCCTTCTCCAACACCAAGTACTAGTGTTAAAAAGCAGACAAAGAGGAGGTGTCTGTGGGATACAAAAAGAGAGAAACAAAGTCATCCTTTGCTGCTTCTTTGTCATCTTCTATTTTTCCATCCTTTCCATCACAAAACATTATTAACAATAATATAAGTTTCGTTTCATCCTACGTTTATGCATGAAATTTTTCTTCTCCTGTTAAAATGGAAGCTGGAGAAGGCTCATCAGTAACAACAACAACTGCAACTTTTACAACTGGTGTTGTTAATGAAAGTTGTGAAGGAACAGGAACAGGAAGAAGATTTAAAAGAATATGTGTATTTTGTGGTAGTAGAGCTGGATCAAAGTCATCTTTCAGTGAAGCTGCCCTCCAGCTTGGTCATCTCCTGGTAATCACATGCATCCGACCCTTTAACCATTGAATGCATATATGATTTTGCCTAATGGTATGTTGAGTTATAAATACTAGAAAGTACTTTTTCGGTCTTAAGAGTTCAAATGTTTTCCTTTTTTCCCTCTATATACATATCCATGCTGTTTTGGTTTGTCATAATCAGGTAGAAAGGAAGATAGACTTGGTGTATGGTGGAGGAAATGTAGGTTTAATGGGTCTAATATCTCAAACCGTGCACAATGGAGGTCGCCATGTTCTCGGGTAATTGCCAATTTAGAGCAACAATTCTACTACTTCTTCCAAGCACCATTTGACGGTAATTTTACTTGTTTTCTCGATGACAAACTTTAAATCTTATGTCTTTCAGGGTGATTCCTAGAGCACTTATGGCACACGAGGTAATGCTTATGTTTTCATACTTCATATGAGACTTAATAAGGAAAGGTCTGTATAAAATCTTAAACAAGTTGCTGCATTGCTACAGGTATCAGGACAAACCAATGGAGAAGAGAGAACAGTAGCAGACATGCATCAAAGGAAGTCAGAGATGGCCAAAAATGCCGATGCATTTATAGCACTTCCTGGTAACAAGGAGAATTATTATTGTTATGTTAAAGATACCCTTTTGCAAACCCACCAGCTTCCAGCAACCACATGTCAACTCCTTAACACCAAGATGGCTGAATCTATTCCAATTTTCAGGAGGCTATGGAACTATGGAAGAGCTCCTAGAGGTGATCACTTGGTCCCAGCTAGGAATACATGATAAACCGGTCAGTCAATTGTATGTAAAGATAAAATTTCATTGTAGAACCATTGATTAAGATAAAATGCATGTTTTTCAGTAGTTTTGAGGGGGGACAAAAGCATATTAATATTAGTTTCCAGCTACATATGACAGGTTGGATTACTGAATGTTGATGGATACTATGATTGCTTGCTTGCGCTGTTTGACAAAGGAGTGGAAGAAGGATTCATAGAGGATTCCGCAAGACATATTCTAATTTCGGCAAATACAGCAGCAGAACTACTCAAGAAAATGGAGGTAAATTAAATTATAGTACTCCCCCACCCAAAGTATAAGGAATTTTTAAATCATAAAATTGACAATACTATTTATGATCTTTGAAAAATATGAAGCGCACAATGATTCATAGACTTGAAATTTTTTAGATAAGTTAGCTGTTGAGCAACAGTCAATAACATATGAATAAAGAGAACTGGGTATTCAGTGGGCTGAAGGTGTATGAAAGATGCCTCTATCATTTTAGGCTTCTCAAGGTTTATTGTAGAAAGCATTTTGTAGATAAGGATTGGTTTCTTAAGTTGCCAGAAGAAAAAAGAAGGGAATTATTATTATTATTATTATTATTATTATGTGCTGGATGTTTGCAGGAATATGAGCCTGTCCATGACAAGGTTGCACCCAGACAAAGATGGGAAGTGGACCAATTATTAGCTTCTAGTGAACGTGGGGAAGGCCTAACATCTTAGGGATTTTAATCATCAGTTTTTGTACATCAACATATTTTAAATATATATATATATATATAATGTGAAGAAATGTATGCTAACAGTAGTTCCATTATAATCAAGAAGAAAAGGAAAGCCAAAAGTAACCATCTATCTCATTAGTGGGAAAAACTCCCATATCTTGTTAAATCATATTTGTATAATTATGACAAGTAACTGTAACTTGTCCATTTAATATCAAGTGAAAGTTTTGAAGAATTTCCAGGAAATTCCCCCTCTTCCTTTTTCTCAATACGCAATTTTATAGTGGGCCTTATCATATAAAAATCGGCAAGCTTTAAATAAAATAAAAATGGAAAACTAATTCATCTGGACTCTTGATAAGTTTATCGGGCATATCTTTATGTATTTTAATTTTTGTTTATTTGGCTTTTGACCATGTCAAAGGAGCATGAAATGTGACTTGAGAGGAAAAGGCAGGAGAAAAAGAGAATGAGGGATGTTATAATATTGACTGTTCTTTGATTTATGGAATGGTTTTCTTTTTCCTCAAGGCTGGAGCCTGGACGGGGGGGATACTGAAACATTTGTCCACTTTCCTTTAATTTTTATGGTGTAGAGCAATTATTTATTAGATTCTGATGAGTGGATTGGAGCCTTTGGATTTTGGCTCTGATTGTTCACTGAACCTGTGTGTGTGACTCTGGTCCCACAATGCAGTAAGACACTTTTGTTTCATAGTGTCTAATGTCTATTCAGTTCAACCCCATTGCTAATTTCTAATTGGGCAGTGATTTTCTACTTGAGGGTGCACCCACAAATCACAGACTGAAATCATTACATGGATACAACTATAGTGAAAAAGTTCTCAGTGATTGCCTTCCTTCTTCTACTATATCCTAAAAGAGGGTTGCTTTTTGAAAAATGAAAGAGGGAGCCGTTCCTGTTTTAGATGAACGCTGGTATACTGTATATCCAAAGTATTCTTTTGGTGTGAATGAGCTCTATAGCTTATGAACTGTAACTCTTGTTTCTTCATGACTTTAAAAAATATACAAATAGGTCAACTTTAAACAGGGTTAAAGAAAATATATAATATTTTAATAAAAATTTGTAAAAATAGTTGTTGGATCTAAAATAATATAAAAAATAGGCAAATAAAATAGTTTCTTATAAAAGATACATTTAAATTGTAATAAACCCATCTCTTGGTTTACACAATTATATTGAAAAGACAAGATCAATGCTACACATAATTAGAATATACAAAATTTTTTTTTGCCCCCTTTTTCGATGTTTTTCCAAAATATTCATATAAAGCTTTATTTCTTGAATGAATCATGAACACGAATCTTTCTCTCTTTCTCTAGGATATCTTGGGTTTTAGACAAACATCAAAAGAAACTGACAAGAGATTCAAGTTTCTAAGTGTTTCTAGTTTGTGAAAATCTCAAACTTGCTTCATGATTCATGATCGAAGCTTTGAAATTGCCTTGTGTGCACAAAACAACCACCACAACTAATACTGATCTAGACACGTACAACCTGTGGTGCAACCTAGGCCAAAACACCATAGCCATAGTAACTCAACCATCTTTTGAGCCTTACGATCACCAAAAGCTTCGCAAGAGTTCAAGTTTGCATTGAAGTCATCTTTTAAAGAGACTTATATTGAAATATCTTTGCATTGAAGTCTATCTTTTGAAGAGACTTATATTGAATCATCTTTTAAAGAGATGAGTTTATTGCTATCTAAAATTGTATCACTTGTTTATTTTTAGAATTACATTCCACCCGATAACTTTTTTATAATTTTTTTATTAAAATATTTTTTCCCTTGACGCCTTTAAACTATTAATGCAATGGCATTTAAAGTTTTGACAATGATTTAAAATGTGTGTACATATATTCATACAAGTTATAAAAATATAAAATTATATTTCAAAAATTTAAAAAAGTCCGATTAATAGTTTAGAGTTGTAACAGATTTAGGGATTAGCGATGATTTGGGAACATATTTGCAATTTGTTCTTATTTTCCAAAAGAAAAAAAAAAAAAAAAAAAAACCCTCAAATAATGAGTTAGAGTTTTCTTCATTATTTTAAAACGACTGTGATGTGATCGCCCAATGGCATGAGATACACCGTTTGCAGTGAGCGCAACGGATGGTTTACAGAAGATCATTATCATTTGATGTAACATAAGCCTTAAAAGTTCAGAAAGGTCTGTCCTTTTACAATTGCCTAGTTATATAATTCAGGAAGAACGAGAACCTTTAATACCAAGGGAATTGAAGCCACCAACTTAGACTACTACTAGGTACTATGTATGTTAAATAATTGCATTACAACCTTATAATATCAAAAAAAGATAAAAGAGGATAAGATAGGACCAATATTTAACATACGTCACAACATCATTGTGTGTAGGGAATGACCATGTGAGAGGCCCATATCAATGAAGGCCATCAACATCCTGACCATCTATTATATTACATGTGTATATATATATATATATGACAAAATAGAGAATCTAAACTGTTTATTGAAAAAAAAAAATCAACGTAATCTGGAAGTTAACAAACTGTTTATTGGTAGATGCTTTACTAGTTTGCTCAATAGGACCTAGCTGTTTTTTAATATTACACATCCCTCTTGCCTATGAATATAATGGCATTGTAATCATGCAAAGCTGGACTGGACCATATGCATTATGCCAGTATGCTGTTTACTAGAAAAAGCAAAAGATAATGGAAGGATCACAAGTTCATATATAATGAGAACGGTGGTTTTCTACAACTTTGGTTTCACAAGAAAAGTTCTATCATCAATGATGAGTAACAAAGCATATCATATAGTACAAGGAAATAAAAAAAGATGAGAAAACTCAAGGCATGCATCTTTTTCAATATAGAAAGATTCTGAGCTAGCATGCTTCTAAAGAAATAAAAAATACGACCCACAAATGAACTCAACTTGAATTGCATGCCATTTACGAGCCACCGCACCTTTGTAATTTAACCTTTTGTTTTGCATCCGAAAATGCCACTCTAAGCGAAAAAGGAGAAAAATCCCCTAAGCTATCGACTTGCCTGTCTATCTAAAGATAAAAGACTAGTGTAACTCTGTCCAACCACCAGCAGTTCTTCCACAGTAAGGATCTAATATGTTACAACAGAGATCAGACTAAACGTTAAATAATTCACCATGATAAAAGTAACTAGAAGCATTTCCGGTGGACAACGGATGGTCCTGTTTCATCATAATCTGCCTTAGTCACATGCTGGTTCTGAGGGAAAACCACTTTTGCAAGGATGGCCCCTCCAATCCATGCAGAATAGAGGGTTGAATTCTCTGGCATGTATTCTGGAGGCTGAGATGACAAAAGATAAATACCATTCAGAGCATAGGTACAAATATGATAAATTGATAATGCATATAAACAAAGCAAGTCAAAGATGCAACAGAAGTAAGTCCACCAGAGGGACAAAAGGAGAAAGCTAACAGTAGTTGTCCAACAATTTAAGCAACTTGTTTGCTTTGATGCATACAAATCAAATGAGAAAAGCTGAAAACCAGTTAGCCCACGTCTATGAATCTTAAAAGGATGAAATTTGCAATATGCAAGAAACACGGGATTACACATGTACAAGTCAAATTGAGTTGGGGCCAATTCAACATGAGATAATGTCAATATCCCATTATCTCCAGCATCTCCATTGTAAAGCCCCCACCATTTTTCATCCCAAAAAGACGTATCCCAGTTGAAAAAATTCCAGTCAATCTTCAGATACAAAAGCACATGACAAGTTTGCACATTATACAGTCCTAGTTTGAGGATGGACATGCAATCAATTGCAGTTGGCATCACTAGAAAGAAAAAAGTACAAGGGGAAAACAGAACTTATAATGCTTCCACTTCCCTTCACTTGTACTTTTTTTTCTTTTTCCCCATTTTTGAAACAATAAATATGGATTTTACTTCACCTTAATAAGCATAGGACGAATAGCTGATGAGCAAAGGCCAGCTTCTTTCTGGAATCTCTCTTCAAAGCCTGCAGGATAAAGCAAAATAAACCCAGATCAGCCTGCTCACGGTGAGGTTTGACTGGGATCAAGAAAACAAGATAGAAATCCAATTTCAGCTCCACATATAATGATTAACTTCAACAGCAAATAAATTCCTTATTCAAATATAGTCAGGCATAGTTGAGTGGACTGTGTGTTTCTTTTTAATCTTTATTTTGTCATTTAAAACAAAAATGAAGACAACAATAACTAGCCTTTTAGTTTTTCTGTATTTGCGCATCCAAGCTGTAGAAGAGCTCAAACTCTAGCTTCAAAAATGTCATGGTCAAATTGAAGCCAGCTCTCCAATTAATCAAAAGATTGTCAATTGGATATCTATTACTCGCATATTTCTTGTCTGTGTGTTATTCTGCTGCATTCATGTCTTTCCTTTATGGTGATCCGTTTCTTATCTGCATTTTATTGAAGGGTCTATTTGAATGGCCTGTTTTTTATCTGTATCTGTATCTTTTTCAAAATGATATGTGTAAATATGTCCTATTTACGTCTATATTTTATCTATATTTGATCTTTTGATGAGAACTACCAACTATTTTTATCTATATCTATTTCTTAATAAATAATTTGTTAGAAAAAAGTTTGAAAAAAGTATGTATCTGCCGAAAAAAACCAAACAAACAGACCCGAAATATGGCATTTTTTTTAACACATATATTTGTCTTATTTGTATATTTTTGTGATTTAGTCTTTTCTAATCTTATTTGCAACTTACTTCGATAAACACTTGATAAAAAAGATGAAAATAAGATACCCATATAACCCAAAAAGGCACCAAGCTAAAGTGTGAAAAAAGAGATTAATGTATCATCAGATCTGCCTATGGTTATTTTCACCTATGTTTCTCCTGGAATGTACACAATAACAAATAAAGAAACTAATTAAATCCACTGGATCTATTACAGCAAAAGAAAAAACTGGCAGAGAAGAAATAAGTCACCAAAAAGATTAAAATATCTGTAGACCAAAACCAAAATCAAATATCTCATTATTGAATGTTACAGCATCTTGATACACAAAAACTATACCAGTCATTGAGGAAGTGCCACCACAAAGTACAGTGTTCTCCAAAAGTTGCTTGTGATTGTCTGAAGATACAGGTGTGATGCTGCGAACAAGTTGCTCCACAATGCCATGTGCCTCCAAACCCAATATTGAAGGCTGAAATAGAGCTTCACCTACAGTGTATTTTTCTCTGCCAATTTTGATAACCTGAAAAGAGAAATGCATCCTAGAAAACTCCTTTGATGTTCATATTTATAAGACAAACAATTTGAAAAATCTTTGAATATCTTCAGAACTCCCACACAAGAAATCTTCTCAGTTCTAAAATAATTGTGATTAGCTCAGATCTCTTTACTGTATCTAAAGAGGGTCTCTGCAATCCCTCTCCCTCTTGTCAATATAGGACAATGGAAATAGCTAAAAATTTGATAGCTCAGGTGGATTTGAAATGCCAGTACTTATCCAAAAAAATGTACACAACTTATACAGAATCAACAAAAAAGTTTGTTACAGGAGACGTAATTTATCTAAAAGTGCATTAGAACCCCATATGAGCAAACTTAACAATATATCCTTCCCCTAATAAACTGCGTGCCAAGCCCAATCAATAATACAAACTGACCCCAAAAGGTAGGCAGCAAATCGTATTGATCCCCTTAATTAATAGAACAGGAGGACTCAAATTAAACCTCAAACAACAACCAGCAGCACCCATGTCAAATTCATACCTGGTAGTGTTATCTAATAAAGTTAATATCACGAATAGTACTTGAACATTGACAAATATGTAATTAGGTACCTAAACTTTAAAATTAATTAATTTAGTACCTGAAAAACACGCTAACAATACTTCCCTCAAATTCTTTTAAGTATTAGATTAATTAATTTCAAAGTTTTTCAAGCACTAAATTAATCAATTTCAAAGTTCAGATGCTAAATTGATCAATTTTAAAGATTGGGTATGTAATTGCATATTTTACCAAAGTTTAAATATCATTTGTGGCACTATCCCCATCTAACATATCCAATTTTGAAGTTTTGCTCCACCACAAGTCAAAAATAGGCATTATAGCAAAACTAGGAAATAGCTTACTCCTATATACAAGAATAATTAACGCCATAGTGATGCACATATATAAAAAAGCTACCACACCATGGCATTCATTACAAATCAGACAATTTCTTGTTCCAATGAACCACTTATATTATGTCTCAACAATTTGCAAAGGAAATAATCTTGACTAGACCAAAGTCATTGTGGGCTAGTTGAAAGCCTTGACCATTCAAGCATGATTACTTATCTAGCCAATATAAGTTATATGATTTGAATTGGGGGTAAGTTGTCTGAGTTACAGCATGATGGTGAAATACAGAATACCCCTTCTAACTATGTCAAGCACAACAGCTGTTACCCAACTCTATTAAAAAAAGGGAAGCAGGAGATCAAGAGATCTTCGTCTACAAATGGGAAATAATGGAAATCTGAGTTAATGAGGTTAAAGAGCAAGGCAGGCGGAGTCCAGCTACTACACAGGTAGAAGATTCAGTAATCATATATTGAAAGGACATATGTGAAGACAACAGGGATTAAGAATGTGTTCGTGTCTTTATTTTTTCCCATCTATTCATGAGTTTAAGCAACTGTGCAATGTCAGTACACGAATATTTAACAACACAAAATTTAACTAAATATCCAATACAGAATCAATATATCCTATTCTCTAGCAATGCCTTGATCAAAAAGAAAATTACAACACCTATAAGATAAAACCACACATGCAAACCACAACAAGTGTTAGATTGAATTTGCAAAAGAAGCATAAAGAGAACAAGGCAAATTTTAGGTACTTCTAATGGATGGATCCACTTATTTTGAAACGTAACAATAGCTCCAGCGTCACCTACAAAGATCAAGCATGCCCCTTAGCATAATGTGAGAACAGGAATTTTCTTTGTTGAAATCAGGAAATAGGTGCCTCACATGCCCAAAGCATGCTCAGGCATCAAAGCATATCAGGACAATGCAATTATGAAAAAGAAATTTGAGGACATTCTGTAGTAGAGCCCACCAAGGAGAAGCACACAGAGGCAATCGGTGTTTTTCAAAGTTGAATCCAGTATTGCATACTGCCAGATGAATATGATTAAAAGTTCAAGCACCATAGAACAAAATAACCCTTTCAAAGAACAAAGGATATGGTCCTCCTATCATCCAAGTTCAATAGGAGAGGTACCAGTGATTGATAACAGGATAAAGAACTAATCTTCGATAGCAATAGCAGTAAGATCTTGGCAAATTCTTGGACAAATACCCTATCAAGGAGGAGAGATTTAGGGAAGCAACATATTGTAAAGCCAATAAACAAGAACGCAATCATCTCATGATAAGAGCCTGAGATTGTATATTAAGTTCTATAATAAACTCTTCATACACCCCCACCCCCACCACCAAAAAAAAGAAGATGAAGAAGAAGAAGAGTGTTATCACAAATTATCCATGAAAAAGGCAAAAAAGATGACACAGGTGTGAGTGGTGTGTTTGATATTATGGGAAGGATTGTTCACTGGTTTAACATGAGATTCTGAAGAAACTTTCTCCATCAAGGACAAAATCATGCATATTTGCACAAATCAAGCAGTTGGCATTGAGAAACCATCAGAGTATGTTAGATATCCAGCAGTACTTAAAACAACATTTGACGTGCTTTATCAAGTAGATCATACATGGAGAAAAGGAACAGGTTATCAGTGGGGATACAGAGGAAGATATTGATAGATATGAAAGTAGGAATAATAAAAGCAATGAAGATTCGGATGACAGTTGATGATGAAGATTAATTTTACAACTCCATGGCGTAAATTCATCATTACTGTTGAGTTGTAATATTTTTTTGTAAATAATTTTTTTTCCCCTTTATCTTTTAGATAGGATAATTAATGATGTGTTAGGTGGGGTTGGTACACCAATTTCTGGTACTCCTATCAAATATACATTGTCTATATATATTTATGTTTCTTGTAATAGTAATAGATAGAACAAATATACAAAATTCTCTCTTTCAAATTTCCCTCTTAAAGAAATTCTGACATGTTCTCTAGGATATTCCCTTATCTAGTAGCCTTCATTGCTACCATCCCTTATTTCTGTTACGCTATTATTTAGGAGCCTTCATCGCACCCTTATTATTGTCAATTTTACATCAACTGATTTTTTTATTCTAGTCAAATTTCCAAGATATCATCATGTCTACTTCTACCAAGGAATTCGAGATTATGAAGTCCTCAAAGATGAAGGGTCTCAACAGTGAAGAAATCAAAAGGTTGAGAACGTTACTAAGATTTTTTGAGATGTCTTCTCAGGGTAATTCATTAACTCTCTCAGGTAAATCTTTAATCTCATATGATATGCATCCCTCAAACAAGTTCTACACCAGCTCTTGGATCCTTGATTCTGGAGCTGCCGACCATATGACTCATTCCTCACAACTTTTTCATTCATATACACCATGCCCTAGCAATAGAACAATTTCAGTAGCAAATGGTGCTCTTGCTACTATTGCAGGAATAGGAGATATCTATATAACCTCTTCCATTGTTCTTAAAAATGTTCTTCATGTGTCACAAATATCGACCAATCTTATCTCTATTCAAAAGCTCACTAGTGACCTTAATTGTCATGTTGTTTTTTCTATCTCATTGTGATATTCAAGATCAAATCTCAGAGAGCAAAATTGGGCTTGCTAAGGAAAGGAACAGATCTATTATCTTGAATTGTTTCAGAATATACCATGAGTAATGTGTCTATGGCCTCTCTCTCTCCTTCTAATAAAGATGTTATTTGGCTTCACCATTTTCTTTTAGGACATCCATCATTTCCAGTTTTAAAAGTTATGTTTTCTAAATTGTTTCAATGGTTAGATCTCTGAGTTCCAATGTGAGGCTTGTCAATTAGCAAAACATACTCGTGTATCTTTCCCTATCAGTAATAAAAAGAGCATTTTTTTTTGTCCTTTTCATTTGATTTATAGCGATATTTGGGGACCTTCAAATATTCCAAATATTTCAGGATTAGATGGTTTGTGACATTGATTGATGATTGCACAAGGGTTACATAGGTCTTTCTACTTAAACAAAAGTCAAATGTTAGCACTATCATCTCAAATTTTCATAATATGGTTCAAAACCAGGTCAAAATCTAAAACTTTCAGATCTGACAATGCAAGCGATTAGTTTAATCAAGTTTTATTGTTTTCAAAAAGAGAGCATCATTCATGGATCATCTTGTGTTAACACACCTCAATAAAATGAGAGAGCTGAGAGGAAAAATGGACATTTGCTTAACACTATTAGAGCCTTATTGATTCAGGAGAATGTTCCTAAATCCTACTAGGAAGAAGTCATTCTCACTTATACACATATAATAAATAGAGTGCCCTCACAAGTGCTAGACAATAAAACCCCATGGATATTCTTAACACTTTTTTTTCCCTCATTTCAAGATGATGAGTGGTCCTGTTTCTAGAGTCTTTGTTTGCATTGCATTTGTACATGCTCACTGTCAATCCAAAGGATAATTGGACTCCCGTGCAAGTAGATGTGTATTTCTAGGTTATTCATCCACTCAAAAGGGGTAAAAGTGTTATGACCCCACCTCAAGAAGATCCTACATATCAATAAATGCCACATTCTTTGAAAATAAGCCATATTTCACAAAGTCCCATATTCAGGAAGAAAATACCATAGAGGGTAATACTATTTGAGCCATGGAGTCCTCTTAATTTGCCTACACCCACTCCTACTCATAATTTCCCATCCAACATAAGTCCAATGTCCACTTCAAACAACCCTACACAAGAGTTAGCCGAAGAGTGTCTTTCTTCAAACCATGTGTCTTCTCCAGAGTCACCAAGCACTTCTCATAGTTTTCCAAGATTTTCAATGGTATATTCTAGAAGAGCAATTGTTCCAGATCAAAAACAAGTTCAAGAACCCAACTTAAGCTCTGAAAATAAGGCCACGGTAAGAACCAATCCTCCTTGCAATTGGAAACAATTGAAACACCATAGATGATAGTGATCTCCCTATTGCTATTTGAAAGGGTACTAGAGAATGCACCAAAAGACCATTGTACTCAATATCCAACCATGTATCACTCAAACACTTGTCACCAACCTACAAAAAATTCATATAGAGCCTCAATACCATTTCCATACCCAATACCGTATCTGAGGCATTATCAAGAAAAGAACGGAGAAATGCCATGAGAGAGGAAATGGATGCTTTGAAGAAAAACAAAACATAGGAAATTGTTGATAAACCAAGAGGAAAGAACATAGTAGACTACAAGTGGTTATACACTCTAAAATATAAGGCATATGGAACACTTAAGAGATATAAAAGAAAATTAGTTGCAAAAAGGTACACTCAAACTTACGGGGTTGAATATCAAGAAACCTTTACTCCAGTAGCAAAGATGAATACTGTAAAAATATTGCTCTCTTTAGCGGCTCATTTTTGTTGGTCACTGTTGTCGTATGATGTGAAAAATGCTTTTCTCCATGGAGATTTAGATGAAGAAATTTATATAAACATTCCACCAGGTTTTGAAGAAAAATTCTGAAATAAAGTTTGCAGGCTAAGAAAAGCACTTTATGGATTAAAATAGTTTCCCAGAGCTTGTTTTGGTAGATTCATTAAAATCATGAAGGATTTAGGCTACAAACAAAGCCAAGGTGACCATACTTTGTCCATTAAGCACTCGGCCTTAGGGGAGTAATTGCACTCTTGGTTTATGTTGGTGATATCACTGTGACTAGGAATAATGAGAAAAAAAAGTAGGAGTTGAAATGACAATTGACCGAAGAATTTGAATTGAAAGAACTTGAAAAGTTGAAGTATTTTCTTGGTGTTGAGTTGGCTTACTCAACTAAAGGGATCTTCATACCACAAGAAAAGTATTTGCTTGATCTCTTGAAGGAAACTAAAATGATGGAGTGTAAACCAGTATCTACTCCAATGAATCCTAATCAAAAACTTGGAGAAGCTAAAGAGGAGCCAAAAGTTGATAGAGGATGTACCAAAGACTAGTTGGAAAACTCATATATCCTACACATGCTCGACCTAACATAGCATACTTTATTAGTGTGATAAGTCAATTCATGCATGGTCCAAGAAACTCTTATCCACAAGCAACTTACAAGGTTTTACACCATCTTAAGAGAAGCCCTAGAAAGGGAATTTTGTTTAAAAAGAATGATAGGCTTACATTTGAAGCATATACTAATGCAGATTATATAGAATCAATTGTGAACAGAAAGTCAACTTCGGGACATTGTATATTTCTCGAAGAAAACTTAGTAACATGAAAAAGCAAGAAGCAAAATGTTGTGACTAGATCAACTGCATAATAATTCATAGCAATTGCTCAAGGGATTCGCGAGCTACTATGGCTGAAAATTATTTTAGATGACTTGAAGGTTAAGTGGGACAGACCAATAAAACGTTACAATAACAATAAATCAGCAATCAACATTGCCCATAACCCTGTGCAACATGATAGAACAAAACACATCGAGATTGACAAACATTTTCATCAAAGAAAAGCTAGATGAAGGTTTAGTTTGTATGACATATGTTCCTTCAAGATGGCAACTTGCAGATGTTCTAATAAAATGATTGAATGGTACGAGCTTTCATGAGATAATTTGTAAGCAAAGAATGATAAACATCTATTCCTCAATTTAAAAGGGAGTGCTGAGTTGTAATATTTTTTGTAAATAATATTTATTTTCCTTTATCTTTTAGGTAGGATAATTAATGATGTGTTAGGTGGAGGTTGGTACACCAACTTCTAGTACTCCTACCAAGTATACATTGTCTATACATATTGATGTTTCTTGTAATAGTAATATATAGAAGAAATATACAAAATTCTCTCTTCCAAATTTCCCTCTAGAAGAAATTCTGACAATTACATGTGTTATTCTTATTTTCAGAATAGTCCTAAATTTAAGAACTGAGGCTCACTTTACTTTGTACCTTTTAATTGCCTCTCGCCTTGGCCATTTTAGCTTATTGCATCCCCACCTTGACTTCATTAATTGTGAGATGATGCAAACATCCCGACAAGTTCGGCAGCAAAACATCAATGGCTAACATTTGCCAGTGGAACATGACAAAGCTCTCTTTTGGTAATTATGCCAAACTCTACTCGAGAATCGAAATGCAAATGTACATTGGATACTCTTAGACAAAGCTTTTGTGATGAAACAGACAATAAGCAAAGGCATAACTACATCCACTTGATGAAAAACTGCAATAACACACTGTAATGGTTTATTATCCTTGCATGTTAAGCCATTCTTTTCCATTTTTGCTCTAGACAAAATATCAGAGTAATTACTCCTCATATAAAAAGTCCTGAAAGGAACTCTCACGCCTTCTGAGTTTGTAGTCACAATTTTTTTTTTTTTTTTTTTTTAAGGAATTTCAAAAGATATCAAGCCAGAAGTAGAAAGAATCAGAGGCATATTCTTACTTGTCCATCAGGCAGAGTATGCTTCTCTTCAAGGTCATTTGAATTCATAATTTTTGTATATGCAACTTCATCTTCAGCGCAACATGAGAAGTTCTCTTTCAATTTCTCAACATCAGCCAAGCTAATAGTGATTCCAGGATTAGATTTGTGTAGCTCCCGAGCAAGTAGCTCGGTCAAATCAATACCTCCAAGTTCCAATCTTCTTGAAGCAATGTGCTGGACAGCGCCTTCAATTACTGGAGCAATGTCTGCATAGGGATGATGATTAATAAACCAATCAGTCATCTTAATCAAAGCGAAGCTTTCATAAAAATACATAAAGAGCCAAGCTATGAGATATCTCTTCATGAATTATCCAAATTCCAAGTATCAGCACTTGGACTACATAGCTTATATTGAACAGTAAGCATATCATTCAATAACAGACAAACAAGAGCATATTTAACATCAAGAACAATATCACCAGAAGAAAAATATCAGCATTTTCCTAATGGAGAAAGTGAAACCATAACATTTCTGCTGTATGTTAATCCTCTGATTTCCCCTCCAAAACACATACCTATCTTCCCATGACCAATATCAACAGTGCACCCAGAAATACGTCCAACTGCATATAGAGATAACACCGATTGCTCAGATGCATAAAATCCAGAGATGTTAAATGTCTCAAACATCAATTGCACCAATTGCTCTCTCACAGCCTGGAATGTAAATGATCACAAAAATTACTGTAAGAGAGAAAAATTATACACCCAGATACGTGGGGAAACACATAACTCTAGGATTCAATCTATCTGGCTAGGATTGACTTGTCTCACAAATGCAAAATAAATAAAAATTAAAGTCAAGACTTTTGGTAATGAACTGAATCAACTATTGAACCATCACCACCAGCCTGAAAAGATCAAAGGGAAAAAGAACACAATCCCTCAATAGTAAGTGATCATGTAAATGTGTCAAGACTCAAGAGATCAATCAGGGCTGTAAACAAGTCGAGTCAAGTCGAGTCAATGCTAAGCTCAAACTCGACTCGAATAAAAAACTCAATCTCGAACTCAATAAAGCTTTTGATTTTTAAGCTCGAACTCGACTCGATTTAATACTTGATAAACTTGAACTCGACTCGATTAAACTCGATTATTCTTTTAAATATTAATTTAACTATAAAGAGTATTTAATACTCGATAAATTCAAACTCGATTTGACTCGATTTAATACTTAATTAAGTTCAATTAAGCTCGCGAACTCATCGAGCTAAGTATTTTAAAGCTTGAACTCGAGCTTGGTAACTAGTTGAGTAACTCGAATTCGAATTTTGGCTGAGTCGAACTCGAATAACTCGCGAACTGTCTCAACTCACTTACAGCCCTAAGATCAATTGAGAGAAATGTGAAAGAATGTGTCACTAGCAGTGGAGACACAGACAACCTTTACCTTTCAACAAACCTGGTTAATGATGTAACATAGTCCATTTTGTAACATCAAAGGTTTGTTCAAGTGTTGTCATTAAACCTAGCAATGCCATCAATTTATTTCATGTTTTTCCTAACCATATATTCTATGGATGAATCCAGCAAAAATTAACATGCTCACAAGAACTTCAATTGACAGGAGCTTAAAAATAGAATATCTTGTAAAGCATGCACCTTTGGTGCGCAAAGTGGATCCGTGAACAGTATCTGTCCTTCATTCCCTATTTCCCACCCAAGACCAGTGTATAAAACATGATGCAGCAGATCTTCCATGGCATCCCAGTCTCTGATAAATCCACGTACAACAGGATCCACAGTGACCTCCTCAGATGAGTCGTCATTTGTTGATTCATCTTCTGGTACCCGTCTCATTTGGGTAGGAATAACCTATCCAGAAAACGACTTCAATCAAAAATTGTAACGTTTTTTTGGATAAGTGAAAAATTTATAACAAGCTCCTGTCTAAAACCAATTTTATGCTGAAAACTGCAAATGCCACAAATCCCATGCACCAAGCCAATTTAAACATGGTTAAACAAGAAATGCAACATCCTTCTGCAGAATCCAATGTTGCCAAGAAAGAAAAGGTGAAAAGCACGCTTTCTTTGGCAACACTGCCAGGGGGTACACCACATGGAAGAAAGCCTTTGCAGTAAGAGTAAACAACTTCAAGAGATTAAATAAGTCATGTTAATATGGCAACAAGAATTACCCACATAGAAATTTCCCTATGATCTAACAATAACAGGAAAGAAAAGGAAAAATATCTTTCTGAATTCTCGAATGACCCATTAAGGCTATGTTCAAAGATCCACAGTCCTCCTTTTAGAATGAATATGACTACAGGACTGTCTACTGGAACTAAGACAAAATAATTGCAGCATGCAGATATTGGTGCAGACAAATAACTACATACTTTTCCCTTCCAAACATCAAATGTCAAAAACCAGGCCTTTAAGGTTCATCAAATGATCTATAAACAGTCAATATTTGAGCTATCTCCTACATGCAAGAATAATGAAACGAGACTCGAAAAAATTGCTGAAGCTATACTTCAATTTGATGACTCCGAACCAAAATTTTTACATATAAATATCCGAAATGGGCTGTCGTGTTCCAATTTTGCACTACATTAAACACAAAAATTCAAACTTGACGCGGCAAAATTTAAAAAGGATAGGAGAGAAATTGGGAGCTACCATGGAAGGAGATTGGTCTGGAATTGCAGGGCCAGCTTTGAGCAGTTTGGAGCCAGCATCCACGACAATGGCTTCCATGGCGTGAAACCCCAAATTCAAGAAACGTTAAAACCTCGACTAAAACCCTAAAAGAACCCTACGTTATTTAACGTTATCTTTTATGGTTTTGATCGCAGGGATTTGGGAATTGGGATGTTGCTCACTGGATGATGTGCGCTCAGACCGGTCCTGTCTAATAGCGGGTACTTTAATTTTTGAACAGTCAAGGGACGAGGCCATTAGTGACTGATTTCGTCTCTTCAAGAGACGAGGCCTCAATTATATAGTGACCTCGTCTCTTCAAGAGACGAGGTTGCAATGCATATGACCTCGTCTCTTGAAGAGACGAGGTCATCGGCTTAAAATTCCCGCGCGCGTCTTCTTCCTCATTTCCCCCATTTCAGTCCAACGCAAACCCTAAATCCCAAATTCCCCAATTCTCAAATCGCGATTTCCCATCGGTTTTTAGCGCACCAAATCCACAAATTGACCGTAATCGCTCATCCCCGATTTATCCAAAGTTGATTGTGTAGCGTTTGGTTGGGTAGGAGGGTCGAAAAAAAGAGATTTGAAGCGAGACCAGCGACGGCGAACGGCGAACTTTGAGGTTGGATTTTCGCATGTTTTCGTATTTTTTTTTAATCATTCATGCTGCATTGTTGAATTAATATTGTATGTGTTGTTAGAATAATTTTATAGTATGATTCGTACGCCGACTGTATGTTGCTACTTTACTATTATGGCGCGTTTGCTTAAAAATAATAAAGGAGAAATGAAGTAGACATAATGGCATTTTCAATTACAATCTTAGTTTAATATCATAATTAATAAACCGAAGTATACATAAGAATACATATTCTATATAATAAGATTTAAATGAAATAAATACTAAAATACGTCATTCATACTTAGATATATGAATATGTGATGATGCTGACATGTTATTTAATAAGTTGTCAACTTGTATCAATGGTAATTAGATTAATACAATCTTAGTTTAATACCATAATTAAGACATTGCTTGTCGTATGTTGTATAGAGATGTATATGTATAATATTTGCTTTGGAAAAAATTAAGTCATAAGTAGTTATTGTTGGGTAATTATTTTAGAAAATTGAGTGTGCGGAAAAATATTGAAAATAATTTCAATTGTCGTTAACGGGGTGTACTTAGGACCTTAGCATTGGTATGGCGATTTAATATGGCATGGAAAAATGCGATGAAAAAAGCAAATATTTGTAAGAAGGAGAAGATATTATAAAATTAAATTTCAACTTTGAAAGTGGAGGTGCAGGTCTAGGAGTTATGTTAAATGTTATGAAGAATGCAATTGATAAGTGTGATTTTTTGAATTTGATTCGTGGAAGCTAATTTTGATGAGATGGCAGGATTTCTGAGGAAATGGATAAAGCGAAGTTCATACTGTACGCTCATGGGAATATTGTGCAAGGGGATGATGGTTTTGGTTATGATAAGCGGCCTGTTGCTATGGTCAGTGTTAGCAGGAATTCAACATATGAGCAAATAGTGGAGATTATTTGCAATAGACTAAAAGTAAATAGGTGTACACATCAGGTGGAGCTATATCATAGGGTAGCAATTGGAGATAGGACGCTACATTATGATATTATTCCAGTAACCGATGATGATGCGGCACAAGAGATGTTGCTATACATGGAAGGCTCAGTGGTGGTTTATGTGCGGATTTTTGAAATTGAATTATCACAGGCACCTACAGGGGAAATGGGCAATGATGGAAATATTGGAAGCCAGGGGTTTGTAGACTCCAACTCTACTCCAGTTCAAACAATGTGATTGTTGTGGGCAGTAGGGCCACAACATAAGAAGTTGTCCAAATACGGGATCGGCGGGTAAACTAGCTACGGGGCAGCCGAGTCGTGGTGGTAATGGAATTTCTTTATACTCATATGTTTTTGTTACTGCACTAATGAGTCATGATTTAACGTATTTTTGTTATGCTTGTGTTTAATCAACATTTGTGGACTTTGACAACATATCTTCCTTTTTTCCTTCGCAGATGGATCCAGGACCGATCGATAGCTCATTACTGATACAGCAGCCCGTACACAGGTCAATTCTAGCCTGGGATGGACAGGCTAGTTCATTCTTTCAAATTCAGTGATTGCAGATTTGATGGCTAAGGTAAGAGTGGTCTTTAATTAATGCGATAACTGTATTGTAGGAGCATGAGGTCTTGCATTGCCGGCGGCGAGAGGCGAGGCTTAGGCAACCAGCAGGAGTACCTACAGAGGTTGACAAGCGGCTGTTGCCATTCCTGTCTCAGGCAGGGTTCGTAGGGGTAGCCCAAATGCCTTTCATTCAGCTAGATTTGCATCTGCTTACAGCTTTGGTCGAGAGGTGGCGACCAGAGACACATACGTTCCACATGACCACGGGCGAGTGGTCTGTCACCTTGGAGGATGTTTCTGTCCTCACGGGCCTCCCTGTAGATGGATTGGCAGTGAGGTGACGGGCACCGCTAGGCTTAATTATCCTGATTTATGCGAGGAGTTGCTGGGACTCCGGCCACAGCCTGGCGTTGATATGGATGGTGGTCGCCTGAAGATGTCGTGGTTGGATAGCCACTTCGGCGACCTACCTGACTTTGCTGATGATCTGATGATCAGACGACACGCTCGGGCATACATTTTACTGTTGCTTGGGGGATTCATTGTCGCAGACAAGTCCTCTAACTAGGTTCATCTCATGTATCTACAGCTGCTCTGAGACTTCGAGACGACAGGGCAGCACGCGTGGGGAGCTGCCTATTTGGCATGGTTATACAGGCAGCTATGCTTGGCTTTCCACATTGACACAGGAGACATGGCAGGACCGTTAGTTGTCTTGCAGATATGGGCATGGGAGCACTTCCCCCACATTGCCCCAGTTCATCGCCTCCACACATCAGTTACCGCGGGCCGCCCGCTCATCAGCCATTGGGGTGCGACTTACAACGTGACTCGAGTATCGACACATCTGTTGATTGAGTACTGCGCATCTTTCAATTGACAGACGGCGCATCAGGTATGACATCGGTTCCCATCCTATACCTCAATTGTTTTTGCAATGACTTCTGTAGTTACTTTGCTATAGTACGATGGTTTGTTAATGCAATATTTTACTTTTCCTACTGCATCAGGTGGTATGGGACCCATATAGTTCGATCTTGCCCTCCCTGCCGCCATACTGCCTAGCGAGGAGCGATGTGTGGCGTACACGAGTCCCCCTGATATGCTTCTACCTTGTTGAGCACTACTACCCTGACAGAGTGCTCAGACAGTTTGGTGGCTTCTAGGGGATTCCAGCTCCCCCTGCCGACATGAGACCCCTCCATGAGATTGACATGAGAGGACGTTCCGAGTGGAACTGGCAGGTGGAGCATGCCAGGTGGATAGCTGAGTGGGATGCTCGGCGTGATTGTATAGTTGACCTGCCCGATTTGCCTGCTGGGACATCTGACGATTACTTCCAGTGGTATCATGCGATCACCCGACGCTGGATCGGACGCACGGGAGCTATCATACGATACATGGTAAGATAACTGTCTCTTCAAGCTTTTATATGGAGTTGTACTGGCTTGGTAGCTGCTTACCGATATAATTTTTTGCTATTATTCGCAGGCTGATTTCATTTATAGCATCCCAGACATGCCCCCAGAGCTCACTCCATCCACTGCACGAGATGTCTGTCGTGTGGAGGAAGAGTTTATGGGGATGAATTTCAATGATCCAGTGCCACCAACTTCACAACACTTGCAGCATAGGGTGACCCACAGCCTCATACCTTACACAGACTACAGACTCCTAGAGAGAGGCATGAGCAGGGACGAGGCAGGGGTCGAGGACGAGCTCGAGCACCGGGTATACAGATTAGAAATGAGCCTGAGCCGTCCGATCTACCTTCACATGATGAGCCGGGTCCTTCCCAGGTCATTCAGGACGAGGCTGGCCCGTCATCGACATCTTACTATATGGGGGACACCCCCATGCCAGATCCGTCATACTCAGAGTTCCACACCCCCTTGGCTCCACAGAAGAGACAACCATCGCCATCACATGATACGGGGGAAAGGCTCACACAGGTCGAGCTAGACCCTGTCCCGTTCCACGAGTACAGTGCTGCTACTAGACATGAGGATACTACAGTTACAAATATTGTTCGACCTACACAGCATCTACATCTCCGTACCCCGTTACCTAGGATGTACGTGAGGCGGCTAGAGGCCGAGGACAACATAGGAGAGACACACATCAGCAGCAGTAGTAGATGATAGATTTTCTTTATTTTCATTGTTGCATACAGCTTCTTATTTTATTGTATTGTTTTTGTATGTATATTGTACTCCTTTTCTCTTGTACATTTTAAAAGAATAATGTATCGGCATTTCATTTCATATTATCTGTTGCGAGCCAACAAATTCCTATATTTTCATTGCACTGTGCTGGCAAACAATCACAATACCGCTGTGATTGACTGATTCAAATTGGGATTCAGCATGTATTTTTAGGCTGAATGGTATTATAGCCGTGTTAAATTTGTTTAATGGCTCGTATAGCCATTTATATTTCTACTTGACAGGTTTTATATGTAATTTTTTGGGTTTCTTGAGTAATAGATTGAGTTGGTAGGGGAACAACTGACATCGTCTCTTCAAGAGACGAGGTCATATGCGGTACAACCTCGTCTCTTGAAGAGACGAGGTCACTATATAATTGAGGCCTCGTCTCTTGAAGAGACGAGGTCAGTCACTAATGACCTCGTCTCTTGAAGAGAGGAGGCCATGTTGCCTAAAATCGGGAATAATTTTCTCCCAATGACATTTCCGTAATTATTTTAAAAAATATTAATATTTTATTCCTTTTCCCAATTAAGTTACACCTTTTTTTTTTTTTTTACCTATGCTATATAGGTTTTTAGATAATTGTTTTAATTATAAGAAAATATGTATTTTTTGAAAAGCCTTGTAAATCTAAAGTCTAAACTAAAATGGTTATTAACTTTTATATCCCAATTCCTCTTCTTACTCTAATCAAATTTACATTAAGTCGAAATATATAAAATTAAATAAAAATCATTAATAATTCATATTACAATATATATATTTATATCGAATTGAATTTGTATTTAAATTATCATTATAATTATATTCTTATAAATTATTTATAAATACAATGCATTGAAGGGATATTATACTATATATTATAATCAAATGAGTAGCATAATCACTTCTTAATAAACAACAAACATTACACTTACCTTTCGTCTAGATGCATCAAACAAATACATATTTATAGAATGAGATGTTTTAATAAGTAAAACTGAACAAGTATATTTAATTGGTAATTAAGCTAGCAAGTTTTGCATTATACTAGTCGCTTGATGAACAAAAACATATTGTTAGTCTCCTTATAACCTAATGGTATTTTTTTTTCTTTCGTCAGAGATGACCCAGATTTGAAACTCTCTTCTTTAGACTTGTGAGTAACTTGCTAGCTAATTCTTTTTTATATTATTATATTTTATATATGATTATATTAGCCTAACGTGAGTTCACATTCTTCACTTTCTCTCATTTCCCTTCTATATCCCAGTTCTCTACATTTACTAAAATTTAATCAATTATGAAAATATAGTTATATAAATTAAATTGTAATAAACCAATTATCAACAAAAACACCCCATTACACTTCATGGCATAGTCAAAATTAAAATAATGGAAGTACGAAGAATTGTTAATGAGTTCTTCTTCTTCTTCTTTTTTAATTTTATAAGTTTTCTCACATTGAAAGCCTTTTAACTCTTGTTACTATATGCACGACAGGTTTTCTATTTGTTAATTTTTAAACGCAATTCCAATTTGCAATGGTGCGTCAACTAATGTGCTTTTTTTCATGATGATTTATATCCCCCGCGTCCTTTTCATCCGTAATATGGGTATATACCTAGAGGGAAGTTAATATGACATACTAGCTAAGCGTTGATAAAATATATAATTAAGTATTTAAATTTTAAACTTAATTAGTTTAGTACCAAAAAAACCTTTTAGTCTGCACAAGTAGTACCTTCATGGTATTAGTTAGCATACAAAAAAAACTTTTTTAAATATTAAATTGATCTATTTTAAATTTTAGATACTTAATTGATTGATTTTAAAATTTAGGTACTACATTGACCAATTTTGAAATTTAAATATCAAATTATGTATTTTACTAATATTTAAAAATCATTAGCAACATTTACCCAAAAAAGTTATAAATTTTTCATAATACATATTAAGGAATGAATGAAAAAAAAAAAACATATTATGAAATGATTTTAAAAGTTGATATAATAGGTTCAAGTGGAGAGCAAGAGGAACACCTTCAAGTCTTAAGAGAAAAGTTAATATCCCGAATGGTATCTAAACTAAAAGAATACGTAATTCAACATCTGAACTTTGATAATAATTGATTTAATATCTGAACTTTCAAATTAATTAATTTAATACATAAAAGGATTTTCCATACATACTAACAATACAACCATCAAGTTTTTCCATATATTAAATTGATCAATTCTAAATTCAAATACTAAATTAATCAACTTTAAAATTCATATATATAATTATATATTTTACTAAAATCCAATTAGCATTCGTAACATAAACCCTCAAGAGAATATCCAACAGTAGGATTCCAATCTTAATCATTTGTCTATTCCCTCTTCAAGGAATGCATGAAGTTATAAACTTAAATATTTGTAATTCTAATATATAATATCTCTCTCTTCCATCACTGACCTTAAATTATAAATAAAAAATTAAAAAAAAAAAGCATTTAACTGTCAACAAAACTAGTAAAAACATTTCTTCTTGGAATTCAGTACTGCAAATTAAAACCAAGGCCCCGTTTGATGGCAATACTTGAACCTGCTATGCTCTGAAACTCCACACAAGAAATTAGGTCTGTTTGAATTGTTTGTTTTTTATCTGTATCTGTATCTTTTTTAAAATGATATGTGCAAAATATATCCGATTTGCATCTAAATTTTATCTATATTTGTTCTATTTGATCTTTTTATGAGAACTGTCAACTTTTTTTTATCTACATCTATTTCTTGATAAATAATTTATTAGAAAAAAGTTTGAAAAAGTGTATGTATCTGCCGAAAAAAAGCCAAAACAAACAAACCTAACACATGAACCCAAAGTCGACGTCGTGAGGATCCATGAATCTATGCTAGTCATACAATTAAAACCATAGTCATCCTTATGCCTTTTAAGATCTGAAGAACCGACGACTCATGCTGAGCCCGCTGATTGGCAATAACCATTAACTTCACATTTTCTCCCTTTTTGTCTGAGAATTGATTAATCCAGTATGCCTAACAACACAAGCAAGCAAGATTACATCGTACTAACAAACATCGGCAGCTGTATCACACCCCAGGGGAAGATATATAACAAGAGTATCGCTATTCCAATCTGAAAGGAAAATGCTAATTCACGTGAAAATTATGATACACGCTGCACTAAACTACTGGATGACACCCCAGGTCTCTTCACATCTCAATTCCTACATTGGTTACACAAAGATTCCTAAAAACATAGATCAAATCTTAAACCTAGAAGCACCACAATGGCCCCTTCAAAATCCTCATACATGAACCAGATAAAAGAATTAACAAAAAATCAAGACCTTCGTGATGGACTTTGTGCTTTTGCATCATCAGCAATCATTGGTTCCTTAGTGTGCCTCAATTGAGATCCTCTTCTATCCTGTAAACACTGCTTTATGTCTGGGGTTAAAAATCCCAAATCAGAATATCCACATAAGAGCAAAGAAATTCCAACATGCTTTCTTTGGATCTGCCTTAGTCATTATGTTTTGGACCTCTTTTGCTTTTGTGAAACAAAGCGTACACTTTGCTTCCCAAGTTCAACCTTCTTTACTCTCCCATCATCAAGATCCACCGATAGCAAGGATGTGCCTTCAACAATGTCATTAACGACTCCTTTATGCCTGCAAAAACAGAGTTGAGTTTATATTGCAAACTAAATCAACAAGCCTGGACATAATTACTGGAGACAATATAACATAGGATAAACAAAAGTCAAGCTAGGATGAAGGATGGTGCTTTTGCTCCATTGCTTGGAAAGGAAATCCCAAATATGTGGGCACCGTCCTCAGATGTAACCAAATATAGCAAGTTTGCAACTTATATCTACTAAGCTAAAATAATTTGTCTCTTTGATGTTACAAAAACTTTCTTAGAGAAAAATATGAGAAGCACCTGAACAAAAGATTAAAGAATAAAAATGCCTACCAGGAATTGTCGGATTGCTGATGAACCTCCACTCTTTTCCCAATTGCATCTTTACCCAATTTCTTCAGTATCCAATTAGCATCCATAATCTCGTCCAATAAATTGTCTTTGTGAGACCTACTAGCATCTTCATCTCCATCATTTGATGCTTTTGCTATAAATGGAGATGGTCTCTTTCTTTTGGACCTCTGGCCCTTGATGGAACTTTTTTCTTCTTCTTGAAGGAGAAAAGAAGAAGGATTGCTGTCTCGACTAATATTCTTAAATTTAAGCTTCAGCAATGGCTTTGGGTCCTCAGGCAAAGGTTGCTGAATAGGAGTCTGACTCTGATCACTGTTGCTTTCACTTTGAACTTCAGACTTGTTTTCTATCTCCTTACCCACAGATAACATCTCTGCACGGCAATTCTGTAGATCACTAGCAGGTCCAGATGCAGCAACACTTCCTTCTTTGCTCCTTTTCTTAAATACAATGCGAGTGTGCTCCGGAGGATGTCTTTCATTTCCCACATTACTCCTGCGAATACTTGGATGAAGGTTCGACACATCAGATCTAATCTTTCCAAAGCTTGAACGCACATCAGACTTCCCACTCTTAATTTCTGCAAGAAGGAGAAGATGCAAATAGTCAAAGATGACGAAAATGAAGAAACTTCATGATGAAGAACCCATGAGATAAAATGAATGGTAAGCATACCGGTGCCATCTACTTTATCAACCTTGGACCTATCAGCAATTATTTGGTTACTTGTGAATTCACTACCTGCTCATATGCAAAAGATATGCAAAATTAGTAGTGTGATGAGACAGAAGGTATACAGTAGCCTAAACAGACTCCCACTTTTCAGACTGTTAAAAGAACTAATTTAAAGGGCAGTTACAATCCAGGGCAGAGAACAGTGTTGACAAACAATTACTCGTAAATTTCCACAAGATTGGATCCATAAACCAAGGTTGGATCCATAAGACCACATAATATATGGTGCACAAGCATGTGGCCATTATCCACAAGCACAAACTGGCTAGTGCAAATCACGAAATCAAACTGAATAAGAAAATTTTTTCAAAAGCTAACCCATCACATTAGTCACACTGGGTTATCCTATTCTTCGGATGTGAACTTCATTAGTGAATTGGGATAAGTACGTGAATAAAATTATCTTACCATTTGAAGTCAATAGATCTTGTTCTCTTTGGCTGCTAGAGGCATCAGATCTAGGAGAATTAGTAGCATTTCGGTTCCGACTACCAAAATGTATAACTAGCTTCTTTTCGTTTGTACTCTTCAACTTGCAAGCAGGCTTTCCAGTACTATCTCCATCATCAAAAGCCTGAGGCTTGTTACTCTTGATACGAATGGTTGATCTCCTGTCTTCTGTTCCTGAAGTGACCTCATCAATAAATTTGTGTTTCAGAACCCCCGGCTGATTGATTGAGCATATCCCTTCTTCTTGCTTCAAGTTGCTAGAAGCATGAGAAGCAGGAACATCAACTGCTCCCCTTTTGTGGCTCTGCAGCATATCATCATCCTTTTTTTCCTCAACCAAGTTCTGTGAAAATGATTGAACATCATTATGAACAGTAAAACTTGTCACTCCACCAGTGGGTGCACGGAATGTCTTTTTCTTCAAGGTCTTCTTATTTGAAGACTTCTTTCCATGTTCCTTAGACTTCTTTGGTGATTTCTCATTTAAGCCTTTTAGTGAAAACTTTAAGGGCCGCCCGTAGTCACTTTCAGTATCATAGGACCATTTTCCTCATCATCTGAGTAGGGAGATATAGAAAATATCTCTTCTTGAGTAGGCAATCCAGCAGCAGCTCGCAGGCTTGCAATAAGATCCTTGTCAGCAACATCTTTCCGCCTCCAAAGCTCTTGAACAGCATCCTCCAGATCCTTGACCTGACAGAAGAGCAAGGACAGAGAGAGAGCCATTTGCAATAAGTACACCAAGATTAGTCCAGAGCCAACAAAAAGAACGATGAGAGAAGACTGGAAAACAATCTCAAGGAAAGATAGAAAATGTAATTTCAAGCTATACCTGGTAGCACTCTCCTCGACATGTTGGGCATACATATTGAAGATTTCCATCAACTTGAAACTGCATATACCTTTCATCACTGCAAAGAACATAAAACACTCAACAGCTCTAAGTCAACCACAAAAACATCAACTATTGTAAAGAAAATTATTTCAAAAAAGAAAATGCTGCTTCGAGAGAAGACTTGCAATTGCATTGATGAAAAGATCAAAAGACTAACATGGCAAGTCAAAGAAGATTAAATCTGAAACAGAAATAAGCCATTAAAAAGGTGATTTTCCAACTAAATTTGATACATGAAACAACAGCATTTGGTGGAGATCAAAGACCATTCTTATGCAATTTGCATGATCAAACCAGTTTAGTCTGGATCTGAGTTCTGAAGTGGTCCTGGGGTATGTTGAAGATTGCCAGAAGGTGGAAGTTGATGCAACTTCAGCAGAAAGATTGGAAGCATAGTATCCTAAATCCCCAATTTGGTGAACAGGCATAAAATTTAAGAAAAATCTAACTTCCAAAAGGAAGGGGACAAAAAATTAATTCTGAACATCTATCATCCAAATAGTAAATTCAGAAATCCGGTGCTCTGGGCTTTTGTAATAAATTATCAACATAATGCTAAGATTTAAAATAATAATAATAAAAAAAAGAAGAGACATGGCGCTATCTTAAAAAAGCCATCATCAATTACAAAAGTATCAGGATTTATTAAAAAGACACAGGCACAAACCTGATGCCATCACAATGCGTGTGAACCCAGCGCTGACAAACATCACAACAAACCATTGGTGTCGACTCCGAATCTCTATAAACCTACATGCAAAAAATCATACAAATAATAAATTAACTTTCACATAGACGGAAATAAATATATCAATTCTCTTGCTTTGGACACAAGAATGAAGGAGAAATTCAAGGTGCAAGCATGCACCTTCAAACAAACAGGGCAATAGTTGCCCTTGACAAACAGTCTTCCACATGCATCACAGCATGTATATCCCAAAAACCACCTGCCAAATGAGATTAAAAGTATTATTCTAAAGCTCTAATTGTGCAGAACTCCTTAGATTAATAAGGAATAGAAAGTGCAAGAAGATGTCAGCTCTTCTATGTATAATAAATGGTATCATTCTCATTCATTAGAATTTCATCAAGATCCAAACAGATAGCCCCTCAACTTAATGATTTAATAGACACTGAGCACAAAATTTGATGCAGAAAAAAGGCAGATTTTACTCCCTCTATATTATAAGCCAAATAAAATAAAATAAAATTTAATGTCTGATCTGCCAAAGCCTTCATGACTTACCATGCAAATTTCTTCTTCAGTGTTTCTTATCTCAAATCATACCTATATAAAACCTTCATGTACCATACTCCGATAAATAATTCGCAAAGAAAATTTGCATGCGTTTAAGTGCGCACAAGAGAGAAAGAGAGGGAGGGAGAGATCCTCAATAAACAGAACCCACTTCCTCTATTAGATATCGAGATCCTCAATAAACAGAACCCACTTCCTCTATTAGATATCGTGATATGGGACAGAGTTGTAAAAGGTGGGTTTCAGATGGTGACAAAATGCTCATCACACTTGCATCTTCCTTCGTTAAAAGAGGTTCACACCTTCCACGCTTTACATGATAAAAGCAAGGTCATAGCATCAAACTCAATTAAGCAACACCTCTCCATCATGGTTCGATTTTACCTTGATTAGAATAGATCAAGCCACTAAGCATCTTGCCCCTTCAATCATACAGCAAAATTCAGCACATCTTTATCCCAAATACCCAAGAAAGCATGTATTTCCAAAAGTTCTTTAAGTGTATTATCAAAAGTTACATGATATGAGAAAAGACAATAAAATTATGGTGTACAGATCTCACTCTCTTGACAATCTTCACAATGTTTTCCATAATATTGTAAATAACATCTAAACGGATAATCTAGTTTGAGATTTTGCTAATTAACAGCTCTATGATTATCTCCAGAGGACTTAAAGTCCAAAAGATCCATGCAGCGAAAAAGAAAATAAATAAATCCAAATCTGCATGCATTATAAACAACAAATTCTACTGTCACGGTCTAGAAGATACACATATCATCTCATACTCATAGAAACTTGCCCCAGGTGCAGCAGCACTAACCATCCAGGAATGAACTTCTCATTTTTACACACAAAAAACAATCTCATTAATCAGTCTAATACGAGAAGAAACCAATACATAAGCAGCAAGCAGATCACATATATTTGAAACGCATAAGCACCTCACGCTCAGGCCATTTCCAGGGACATTGGATCCACAACTGTGACATCTGGTATGTTTAGGGCACAAGTATGGTCCAGAGCTTACATTCTGCATCAAATAGGAAACATATATTGCCTCGAATAAGTAAAATGATCACCAAAAAATATAGATGTTTAAGCAAGGCTTGCTGCAAGAAACAAACACCCACCTTGTGTGGAGGATGTTGACAGTAACAATGGTAAGCACCATCACACCTTTTGCAAAACATAAACTTTTTTGGATCCCCAGTTCTTCGGCATATCTAAACTCAAAAATGTGGAAAACAAAAGTATGAGACGGATGCAAATTGCTTAGGACCATTAAACATGAAAAATAAGCCTTGGTGCCTGCATGCGATGCAGTCCAATCAAAAGCTGAGCTAAAAGTAGTGAAAAACCTTTGTCCAAATTCACATGAATACACTGACCAAACAACATGTCCATATCTAAATAATGACTAAGAAAAAAGGGTTGGTTCCATATCATAGTTCGCAACTCATGAAGACAGCATAGCTAAAAATATGAACATCCAAATATATCATCTTATAAAACCAAAGCATATACAACCCCCCAAAATACACACTGCTAATGACTAAGTCATTGCCAAAATGTAGATTCACATAAAGCTAACTTCCTCTAAAGATACATAGAAAGCATAAATATGTTCAAAATATATATATATATATAATATATATAAATGAATAGAGAAAACAAATATTTCAACCTTTGGACTAGTAACTGCAAACTACTTTCTAACAAAAAAGGATGGGAATTTGTTATCTCGTAAATGCTGTCACATAACTATCCCTGCATTTAAATATGTGCCACATGTAAAAAAAAAAAAATTAATAAAAATAAAATACTTATAATAGAGTAAGTTAGAGTAAGTAATAATTATCACTTCATGAGAAGTGGCAAGTGTTTATTCACCGAGACATACATGGGACAGCGTTCCCAATATAGTGACAGGAAGACATTACTGGACAACAAATTTTCATCCCAATATCGTATAGTGTAACTCCATTGCTATTGTAAACCTCAGCTTCTATTTAGCATCAGAGCACAATAGTAATTGTGTTGGTTCAAAAGTAAACCTTTTGTTAGAATCACACATAAATAAATGAATTTTGGATCTTCACCTCACAAATACGACAAGATGGACATGTCCATGAGCTCCAGTGAAAAAGATCTAGAAGAAAAAGCAACAAAAGTGAGAATAAGAAATCCAGCATCCTTTGCTAAAGTATTTATTACTTCTCAAACCATGCCATACCCCTGTTCTGAGACCAATTTTTTAAACAGCCTCTGTGATACTTCTTGCCACAGTTTTTGCAAGAAAGCATCTTCTTTGCTCTCTCGCTGCCTTCAGTCTCGCCAAAAAGGCACATCCGGCACAATATTTTCGAATTTGGCTGACCCTGAGCTTGCTCTTCTCCAACAACATCAGTGGAGGCATCCTATAAATTTAGTCCAATTCAAGTGAGAACTCAAACTGGTACTGCAATTGCAATTACCAAGCACTCTTGACTTCCACGGTTCTAGCACCTAAACTAACTTTTCTCCACAGGTTTTAGGGGAACAATGACCACATGAAATGCTCGTATCCATTAGGTCTAGAAGTCTAAAGTCATTAAATACTAAATCTTTGTACAATTCAATGTATCACTATCAAGGAAAAAAAATAAAAATAAAAATACCTAAATCTAGTTTAAAAAAAAAATTGCGGGCAATAACCGACATTTTGAATTACTAAGCTCTCAAATTCATGACAAGTAAGTTAAATCGAATTTAATCGAAAAAATAAATAAATGAAGAGAGGCATAAAACAAAACCTCACCGCAAAATCACCAGACTCGAACCGCCGAGCGAAATCCTCGGCGGCGACCATATCGGCAGCGGCCTTCTTCTGCAACGCCACGCGCTTAGCCTGCGCGGAGGCGGACACGAGCGCATCCTCCACACCATCTCCGGCGCCACTTCCCAACGCATCAACGACAGCAGCAGGCTGCGGCGGAAGAGGCGGCGGCGGTACAACCTTCGGAACTGGAACCCGAACAGTGGCGGTGCTAGCCCTAACCCTAATCCCCCAAGGATCGCTCAGAAATCGCTCGAGCTTAGAAACCTCCTCAAGAAACTCGTTCCTCGAGGATTCGTCACCGAGAGTCTTCACAAACCCTAGCGAACAATAACAGATTCGGCGGCTGCAAAAACCAAAACGAAACACATCAATTAGACGAGAGAAACCGCAACCGAAACTGCGCGCACAGGAGAGAAAGAGGGGGGGGAGAGAGACAGAAGCACAGAGACAGAGACAGAGACAGAGACAGAGACAGAGTCACGAAGAACAGCAAACAAGAAAAGTCGCGAAGTGGCGAGAGAGCAAGCGAAGACAGAAAGAAAGAAGGAGAGGGAGAGAATAGAGTGAGAGAGAGAGGCAGAGCGTACCATGTAATTGGGCAAGCAACGTGAAAGGCCATAAGAAGATCGATTTTGAATTATTTGACGAAGTGAGAGGGAAGATTACAATTACAATTAGATGAGATCGTTTTGCTTTTTCACCTAAAAAAAAATAATAAAATAATAATAATAAATACAAATAAAAATAAAAATATATTACTCCATCAAGAGCGGGAAGGAGAAAAAGGCCACAGAAAGAGAGAGAGAGTGGATTTATATATTAAGAAGATAATTTTCTCTCTCTTTCTCTTTCTCATCTTTTGAAATCTATGGGGTACGGTTTGGGTTTGACCAGATGAGAAACTTTCTACAGTGTAGTGACAGCTAATGGGGTACAAGTACAACCACATCATCCACAATACGTTGAACCAACATGTGATTTGCTAATTCCATCCCCTCCTTGCATGTTAATCACGAGTGTTTTATATGTGATGTAATAATATAACAATGTTATAGTTTATGTAATATATTTGATAACATAAAAAATATGAGTTGCTAGTTGACTATGCATCGAATTTGCGAGAAAAAATGTTGCGACTTAATGTAAAAGTAATAATTATGTCCTTGAAAATATAATGATATTATTAGTAGTCTTATAATCTAGTTACATTTATAATGGTTTTTCAAAAAAAAATTAGGTTCGAATCCTTTTTTTAGAAGTAATAGTAAAAAAAATAATAACACTATTATTTCATTAATTATTATTTCATTATAATCAAAATGCTTGTATAATTTAAAAAAAAAAACAAAGGAATCCATCTTTTTGTATTTTCAACAATTAGGATTGGAATGTTATCATTAAAACTTTATCAAATGGGACTATAGGATTTTGGGATAAGAACATGACATGCTTGAGCATATTCTATCTGTATCATAAACATGACTTCGTTTTCAACTCATGTTAAGATACCAAGCCCAGCATGATCTCAACATGGCCTTATGTTCAGCTCGTATTGAACCACTAACCCCCACATGACCCCCTAAACTTGAGCATATTCTATTTGTATCAAACACCTGGACCAACATGACCTTAGCACATACTTATATTCAGCTTGTGTTAAGATAATATCCTCAATATAGCCTCGGCACAGTCTTGTGTTACTGATCCACACATAACTTCTTAACACGGCACGTATTCTACCATGTTAAACCTTAGGCTAACACAACCCTTGTAGCATTCTTGTGCTTTACCGATGTTTGGAATACAATCTCTCAACATGATCGTGATACACCCATGTTGAGTATAAGCGTCTCTAAAGTTTCAAACTTTAAACATCTTATAACTACAAAACCCAAAATGTCTCACCTAAATATTAATCTTTTATACTTATTAGTCTAATAATTGGAACAGAAGACTAATGACTAAAAGTGGCTAATGGGCTATGGGAATCTATTTTTTTAAAGCTAAAAACCGAAACCCCTCAAAAAATATCATCAAATATGGTGGTTAACCAAAACCCAAAAGTTAGTCATAACATATATAATTAACTAGATAACTGACTAAATAAAACTGATGATATAAAATTCTAGGAAATATCGTTTATCCTCAACTTGGGCTTCATGTACAAAAATGAATTGAGTTCTAAATTATAATTTATGAACACGTAGACCTTGAATTGAGTTTTTTAGATAATGAGAATAGAAAACAAATCGACTAAAGTTACTTGAATCTTTATCATAATATAAGTCTTTAAATTTGTGAACAATGAATACATTTGAGCTTTTCAAAAAGTAAAGGAAGTCTTGGAAATGGTTATCTAGTACATTGTAAATACAAGTTGCATGCTAGAATAAAATCAATAATCACATTAATACTTAACCTAACCTAATTGCTTGATAGTTGTTATATTATATGGCTACTTGCTTTGGAAAGCCATACCCTTGAATTGAGCTATGAGCCTCATCACAACTTCGAGATGATGTGGCAATTAATAGAAGAGTTTCAAGGCCATATGATTGATTAAAGCTGAGATAGCATTGCATTGAGTTATGTAGGATCATGGGGTATTGCATAAAGTGTTGCAATCAATTTGTTCATTGACAATAGGATGTGAGGAGTGAATTAAACGAGATTAGGCTTGTTAATCCCCCCATGCTTGATTTGAGACAAATTATGTTCCCTATTATTGTTTGGTGGGAACCGTGATTGGAGCTGTGCAAGTAGGATGGGTTACGTAGGTCAACCCATTTAACCGGCAAAAAAACACGTTAGCCTAAAAAGTTTCAACTTACCTTAGAGACATTTTGGCCCACTCAGCATGACTCGCAAGCTAACCCGCTTAAGGGTTGCCTTAACCCATGAACCAGTAAAAGTTTTCTTAAAAAAAAAGGGAAAAAAAGCAATGCCATGAAAGTTTATTAAAAATATAAGACAAAAATCTAGTAATGGTGAACAACTATATAAAAGTATGCATTAAAAAATTAATCATATTAAAAGAATAAGAAAGTCAAACGTTAATGTTAAATAATAAATTTTTAACCTAATGTTATGTGTATCTTATAATCTTTACTAATTTTTATCCCATATATAAATATATATTTTTTAATTTTGATTAAAATTAATATTTACATTTAGTGTGATTACATTGTAATGTTAAAATCTTGCAAAAAAAAAAAAAAAAAAATAGCGGCTTGGCCTGCATAACCCATGTGAGGCAAGTTAAGCCAAAGCGATCTAGCCCATGCAACCCGCAAGCTAAAATGGGGAAGGATAAGTTAGCCTACTTGCATGGCTCTAATCATAGCTACTCCTCTACATGTTTGATATTTCCAGTACGTTAGGAATACTTGGTTGCCTAACTTGTGATTATATTCAATATATGCTTGATGTATTAGAATAAAAGGAAATTCTATGATCCCGTAATTAATTTTAACAGGATTGATCCTATCACCATCAAACGACTCATAATATTTAACCGTGATCGAATCAGTAAAACAGTTAATATTTTAATTGTTATGTTTATTTGAATGGTTTGACAGGATGGTTGACGTTGCCTTAAAATAAGAGCACGCGGCACACTTGAGTGTGCTTGTTTTCCCTATACTAGGCTTCGTCCTTTTTTTTTTTTTAATCATTTCAAGCATTGCTAATGACCAGTACATAGACTTACATTATGACTTCTTGGGATTCGGGGATGGGGATGTTGAGTAAGGAGTGGATAACTAGTGTATAGCACGAGACTTGGACTTTGATTTAGAAGTTTCTTTTGAAAACTCCCTTAAAATTTTTATTTTGAAGCCAAATGACTATAATTAATTAACTTTTGTTTTCCATTATTTTAAAATGGACCCCTAAGTCTATAATGTTTTCCTAATGATCAACAATCTTATGACGAGTCAATTGTAAGCCATGATTAGAAATGTGTATATTGTGATAATTAACTATTAAATAGTATTTTCTTTCATGATTTTCTATATTAACCTAAATGTGGAAAAACAAACAACTCTATGCCAAAAATTTTAAATTGCCAAAAAAGGATTTCCTGAAAAAAAAAAGAATGAAAACTCGTTTGGTTTAAAAAAGCATTACATATATTAGTTAAGTGATATATATATAGCAAAACTGATACGTTTGATGTAGTTGGGACATGATACTCGAAGTGGGTGGTGGGATTGGGAAAAGACCGACTAAATTGAACAAATTCATAAACTAAATCAAAACAAATTGAAAACATGGTTTTTTAACCAATTTGGTGTGGAAAATTTGCAATCTAAACTAATTTGTGAATTTTATGGTTAGTCTGAAAGGGAAATCGAACCAAAACATTTGAGAAAAACATAATAATATCCTACTCATAATTATATATTTTTTTTATAATGATTGATTAAATGCCTTACATTTTCATAATGAGATTTTGGTTAGTATTAACATTTCAGGTTCAAGATATATTGTTTGGTTGATGATTTGATTTATTTATTGATTTATTTATCCTTTAACTATGTGGAGTATAGACCTTTTTTTTGTTATTCAACTATGACTCTTATATTGTATTAATCACTCAATGTAATTGTTGTTAGATGATCGAATTGATGGTTTTACGGATGATTATAGATCATGACTTGCTATGTATTAGCTAATTAACGTACTTTGATGGTAAGTGACTAACTAGTAATTAAACGATTTTATGACGATTATGACTTATGAATATGATGGTTATGAAGTGCTCGATATAATTTGCATTTGAACTTTGTTAAATAATATTTTTTCCTTTGCTTTTCCCTTGCTAAAGCAGTTATATTTTTCCCTTGAAAAGTTACAACAATTGAATCGTATATAGTTATACATATATACATTTCCATTTCATATCAGTCTTTCTCTTTTTTTTTTCCAGCTTAAATATTTGAATCTTTGTATAAGTGTAAAAGATTATAATAACTTTTTAATAGAAATTTAATTCAATCTATAATCCTGACTAAACCAAACCATTATTTTATGATTTCATCATTTTTTAATTCGAACTAAACCACCGTTGAAGAGTTTTGTTTGAGATGAAAAAAAAAATCTAAATTATGCTTTGGTTTGATTCCATTTTTAGTAAAAATCGAACCATTTGGATTCAAGCCCTCCTTTAGTAGGTGGTTGATGTGTTCGTGTGTGATCTCCAAGCTCATAATTTATAAATCCAACGAATCCTATCCCACACAAAGGCAACATACCTATTGTATAATATAGAATTTAACTCGGATATCGTCCTACGGATCTATGGATAAGTACTAGTAATACCCTTTTACTACTATTTAGCCTAACTTATCAAAGTGATTATGGTAATTCTAATTGACTAATTAAACTAATGGCTGATAGACCCTAATTATAAATGTATGAGTGTTTTTCTTGGTTTTAAAATCAATTCACAACAACATACCTATCTTTGATCTACCCTAACCCTTACTACTTATGATGGAAGCGGGAATCTCTTCCTTCACCAATGCAAAATTGCATGAAACTCATAAACCCTAATTATAGATTAACAATCTAGTGCAGAAATTAGAAGTCTCCCTATGTTTAGGTGAAACATGCAAATTCATCATTCATAGATGATCTGTCCTGTTGATTGAAATTTCTTTCTAATCTACAATAATCAAGTATGCAATAATCTTGGCCATAAATTATCATAAGACAATTTAAATAACATGAATGAGTTCGAGACATAAACTTTCATCAATTAACAAATATTCAGAACATAGGTTGGTATTTCACAAAACCCAGGGCATACGGATCTACTCTTCCATAGAATATAAAACTAAAACAAATAATCTAGAAGAGTTTAAAAGAATCATCGTGTGGTAAAACCCTTCAAAGCAATTGTTGTGAATCCCTCGAATGTTAATCAGCCGTCTTCCTTGAAAAGCTCTCCAATACGTGTTCTTTCAGGATTAAGAATGAAATATGATGGTTTTGATTCTCAAAATAACAGAAAAAAACATATTTATAGTATTTCAAACATACACAACCCCTTACACGATCTGTGTATGTGGGTCGTGTATACTAGAATATCCCAAAATTTCAATTTTTTTTAATTCATACACTGTACATAGTTCACGACTCATATATGTAGGTTGTGTACTCCTGATGGCTTCAAAACTTCATCAAATCTTTGCTTGTTTCATTATAAATCATTCAAAAAGCTCCATTGACATTTTATTTAACCCTGAAATGAATAATCATTCAATAAGTATCGTTTTCTTTAGCAGATCAACAAAATATCATATAAAATATGATCAATAAAGCACAATGATTAAGAGTCTTAGGACATTTATCAATGGTGACTTACTTATAGGTTGCAAAACTTTATCGAAACTTGATCAGGATTTCAATATTTTTTAATTATTATTTTATGTCATGGTTTGAAAATTCACATATGTTGACTGCACCACCATCCACCCACCAATTAAGAGGTCAAACTTAAGGAGATAAAAAAAAATTAGGGTAAATGCTACAAATTGTACTTAAACTTTGGCAAAAAATGCAATCAGGTGTCTAAAATTTGAATCGATAAGTTTAGTTTTTGAACTTTCAAACCGAGTAATTTAGTAGAGTCACTTGCTTAAATTTGGTAGACGCTAGATAAAGTGAACCTAGGCTTGGATTGTAGCGATAAAGGGCCTACAAAATAAGAACTCCGCCTAGCGGAGGTAGCAAATAACTGGGCGAGGCCTTATACTATAGCTATCATGGTCAAGGCTTAGGCCCAATTGAGCTGTCTAATTCATTTGTGGACTAGACTTGGTTCAAGCAACCCGTGTTCTAGTACCTAAAAGAACTTTTCATGTACGCTAACAAATACTGTACCATATTTGTTAAAAACATCATATTATGTCATGGTGTTAGCCAATTTGATGGATGTACTATTACCGTGCACAAAAAAAGTTATTTTATATATTAATTTGATCAATTTAAAAGTTCATATGCCTAATTACATATCCTGCAAAGTTCAGGTACCATTCATGATATTAACTAAAAAATTACTTTAAACATAAAAAAAAAGACAAGTTACTTAGAAAAGATAGAACACTTAATATTGTGCCTTCAAGACATGATTCTGACACAAATGCCAAAATTGTGCCTTTTCAGCAATAGTGTTGAGCTTACTAAAGATTGCAACACTTATTGCATTTTGAATTTGCCCTTAATTTTACTTTTTTTTTTTTTTTACTTTAAACATGCAACTACAAATCAAAAGCAAGTTCGATCATGCATGAACAGTAATTCCATACTCTAATTTCAACGACTTAGCCCAAACTCCATTACAGAACTACTTCAAACTCTAAACATCTCAACTTTAAACTTTACAAACAAACAGCATAAGTTATCAATAAGACATCAGCAAAAGGTAAATGAAATTTTGATTAAATTTCACTAATATGGTGAAACATGTATAGGTACATAAGAGATTGAAAATTTTGCATAAATAATTGTTGCATTCAACAAAAATTGTGGAAAAATAAGCTGCTAGTGCCATATACTAGAAGAAATGTTGCACCTCAATTAAGGTTTATCCATGCCTTTAACGATGGTGTGATTGAGTATCTAACTGAGTGAATGCGTAATGTGTGCCATCCCAACTTTACTTCAGTGGGTTTTGTTATGGACTCATATGTATCGAGGTGGGACTAGGTCCAACTTGAGTAGGACCCTCCCTTACATCATCACCTAAAGCTACCGAACGCCTTTTATGCGGAGTTGGCTAAGTCTATCAGGTACACTAAAGCTCTCTCTCAATGGTGTCATAAATGAAGCAAAAAATAGCACTAAAGGTCCCAACTCTTTAAACTAAGAAGCTTTAAGGGAAGGAAACTTATGAGCAAGTGTAAACTCATCCTTAATATCTATCAAGGCATGCTTACGCCTTCGCCCCGCACCTTGACACTCTCCTTGTGTCCAACGACAATACCTTTGAGTTGGTTATGGTGGCAGGGAATCATCGCTACCTGCATGTGGATAGGCATGATTTGGTTGATCGTTAAAAGCGATGCCTTTAAGTTGATGAACACTTGTCATGGGCTAAAGTTTTATAATACACCCGCATGACACTTAGCACTCCAAAATCACAAAAGATGCTAAGTTTAACCTAAGAACCACACACAAACTCCTGGAGAGAGAAAACAAAGAGAGAAACCTTGAGTATAAAATGAATCCACTCAAATGTTTTGATGCTTTTCAATTGAAGGGAATACACTTATACATACAAGCGGTCTCTTGTAATAGATGAATTATATTTGGATGATCTAATGTCATGTTTGATACGTTAGAATTGTTTAGAATGAAATTAATTGGAATCGTGGGATTATAATGGATTAAATAAGGGAATGACGAATCCATTCTTATGTTTGGATACATTTATATAATATAATGGAATATAATGATTATTTAAGGAGATTTGTCAAAAAATACCCTTCGTATTAAATGTATATAATAAATATGTGTTGGATAAAAATATAATTAAAAAAATAACTGTATATATAGATGGAATGAAATCACGATTTCGTATTTGAGAAAGCGGAATCAAATTCCTCTCAAAAGCTACAATTGAATTTTGTTGAACTTTAATGTTCAATGTGGATTTTGACGAGACAATATAATGTTCAATTAACTATTAATTTGATATAAACTGCACTTAATTAGTCAAATATATATATATATGTGCATATTGTGCGTGTTTGTGGATTTTTTTACAGGTTTTAGTAGACACATGAGATGTCTAGGACAAGGCAAATCAAATGTTTAGGGAGTAACAAAGCTAAAGCCAAAGCTTAACAAGCTCAATAATAACAAACCGGTGGTTGAGGGGTTGGTCGAGCCTTAAATATGTCAAGTGATCAAGGGGCAACAAGTTAAAGTCCAAAAGCACAGCAAGGAAAAGGAGTAGATAATGGTGGTCAAGGGTTACATTGAGGGTTTGGTGGGTTGAAGTTTAGGGTGCGAAAGTTCAAATTTGAAGCTCGATGAAGCGCACATGTGGAGAAGCTATCGAAGGCAAACTTGGGATGTGACGGACTAAGGCGCGACGGCTTATATACTAAAGTTGAAGTGGCAAAGAAAGAGCCGTTGAAGCACATTAAATGCTTGACAGATTATAGACGTTGGCTCTAATGAACTTTTGAAATTCAAATGCTATATATATTTCAGTCTTAGGAGAAAAGCAAGACAAGGAACGAAGTGCCAAAATCATTTACGAGCCTTTTATTGCGATCAAGCAAGCATTTAGTTCTCTTGTTCTCTTGTGTATAATTTTGCAAATCATAAAAAGAGAAAATATACTCTAGTGCTCTGTTCTTATTTATTTCTACTCATTTAAGAGCATTTAGAGGCGGGGAGAGAGAGAGAGAGGAAATAATTTATATCATGAGTGTGTAATCTGCTCATCTTGAGCAAATTTCTAATATTAATACAAGTAATGGTGAAGACATCGATTGAGGCACTTGTTAGATCGTAGATAGTAGGAGGTAGGTCGAACTCCACGTTAAAATATTAGCTTGATTTTCTCCATCCCTATCCTTTTTATTTTTCACTTATTTTGTTATTAGTTGTTCACTGTAAATTCTTTTTTTTTTTGTATATTTTTAATCTACTTGAATTAAGATTAATTATTTAGGTTTTTGAGGTAAAATACTCAATTACCCTATCTCCCTGAGTATTCCTAGTGTATTTTCATTTGATATCAAAGCCTGTCTATATTATTTTTGTGCTTAACTGGCAAATACGGTAAAGATCATGGCTTCAAATATAGTAGGGTTCTGAAGGGATAAGCGATAAACAGACCTCTACTTTCGTGTAGGGGTAATTACCCATACTAGAATGTAGAATGATAATTTTTCTAAAAGCCCAAAATTGATTTATCTGGAATGTAATATAAAATGGGCTTCTTAAAATTGAAGGAAAAAATGAAGTAGATTATATGGAGGAAGATTGGAAAAAGTTAGATTTAAATGAAATCGCTATGAATATTCTACATTGTGGTTTAAATAAAAGCGATTTTAACAAAATATGTACATGTTCTACCGCTAAAAAAATTTGGGACTAAATTGAAAAGATTTATGAAGGAATATCTGAGTTATGGATACTAAAATAAGTCTTTTATGTGGTCAATTCGAAAATTTTAAAATGCTTCCTAATGAATCTATTGATGAAATGCATGATAGATTTATTAATATTATAAATCCTTTAAGTGTGTTTGGGAAGAACTTCATTAATTTGGAAATCAATTAAAAACTTCTTAGGTCACTTCCAAAAGGTTGGGAAACAAAGAGGACAACAATAGAATAAACACGCGACCTCAGTGCTTTAAACAAGGAAGAGCTTCTTGGTGCACTCAAAACCCATTAGCTTATCAAGAAACAGGGTGAGGAAAGCAATAAGAAGGTGATTACCTTGAAAGCCATGGGACAAGAATCCAGTGATGAAGATGATGGAGATGAAAGCGAAGATCTTGTCTTTATGGGCAAGAAGTTCATGAGGCCCAATAAAAAATCAAATAAGATGGAGGATGATGGCAACTCATCTAAACACAAGAGAAAGATGTGATTACATGCTTTAACTATAAAAAACTGGGACACATCTAACAGTACTGCCTACTGCTTAAAAAGAGATCAAAGGAGGAGAATAAGAGAGCATACATAACAACATGAAGCGACGAGAACTAAAAGACATTTGAAACATCAAAGCAAGTTAATTTGGGTTCCAAAGAGATAGGTATTTGTTCTCCCTAACAAAAAAGGATCCCAACTGAAATGTGTGCTGCATAATGATTTGTTTGTAGGGATCCTCAAGTTGCAGCAACCAATGATACTTGGACAGTGGCTACTATAGGCATATAAGAGGAGACATGTCAAAGTTTATATCATTGGCCTTAAAGGACTATGGGCGTATTGCCTTTGGGGATAATAGAAAATCAACTGTTTTTTGTAAAGGCAACATTTTCATTAGCCAATATCTAATTATTAAAAGTGTTTTGCTTGTTGATAATTTAAAACACAATCTATTAGGTGTTAGCTAATTGTGTGATAATGGTTTTAAAGCAACATTGGTTGCCAAAAAGTGTTATATTGAAAGAATTGACAATAACCAAGCTTGCTTTGAAGGATATAGACAAAGAAACATCTACAAAATCAATTTAGATTATTTTATATCGTCAAACAAAACTTGTCTGTATTCTCATAATGAAAATAGTTGGTTATGGTATAGAAAGTTAGGACATGCTATATTGAACGTTATTTCGAAACTTGTTAAAAAGAATATTTTCAAAGGTTTATCGAAGATAAATTTTAAAAAGGACGAGATTTGCCTAGCATGTCAACAAGAAAAGCAAACTACGACTTCTTTTAAGTCTAAGGATGTTATTTCCACGTCAAGGCCATTGAAACTATTGCATATTGACTTATTTGGTCATACTTAAACTTTAAGTTTGGGAGGAAAGAAATATACTTTGGTTATTGTTGATGATTTTACAATATACACATGGACTTTCTTCCCTGTATCTAAAGACGAAACTAATCATGTCTTTTTTAGATATTGCAAGAAATTCCAAAATGAAAAAAGTCTTAACATTGTTACAATTCGAAGTAATCACGGGAGAGAATTTGAAAATCATGAAATGGAAATTTTTTGTAGTAATTATGGCATTAAACACATTTTTTTTCAGCACCTAGAACTCCACAACAAAATAGTTTAGCCAAAAGGAAAAGTAGAACTTTAATTGAAATGGCTACAATCATGTTGTGTGAAAATAATTTGCCATAATATTTTTGGGCTGTAGCTGTAAATACTACATGTTATATTTCAAATAGAGTTTTTATAAGAGCTATTTTAAAGAAAACCCCATATGAACTTTGGAAAGGCAAAAGATCTAGCATATCTTATTTCTATCCTTTTAGCACAAAATGTTATATTTTAAACAATGGAAAAGAACAATTGGCTAAATTTGATTCTAAAAGCGATGAAGGTATCTTTTTAGGATATTTTTCAACAAGCAAAGCATGTAAAGTATTTAATAAAAGCACTTTAGCTGCTGAAGAATCCATACATCTTGCTTTTGATAATTCTTTGGCTGTTGCATATTCAAATGATGTTGTTGATGTTATTTGTGTTGATTTGAATAAATTTTCTCTTGAAAACAATAAAAAAGATGATAAAAATGATATATTGGATGTTGATATGCATGAATCTGATAATCATGATCTGCCTAAAGAGTGGAAATATGCAAAAGCTCATAAAAAGATCTAATAATTGATGAACCTTCAAAATGTGTGCAAACAATATCATCTTTAAGAAACTTAAGTAATCTTATTTTTCTATCACAAGCAGAACCTAAAAATGTTGAAGAAGCCTTAAAAGATGAATTTTGGATTAATGTTATGCAATATGAATTAAACCAGTTCACTAGGAACGATGTATGGAATTTGGTTCTTAGATTTGAAAGTAGGCCTATTATAAGAACCAAATAAGTGTTTAGAAACAAGCTTGATGAATTTGATTTAATAACAATAAATAAGGCTAGACTGATTGCTAATGGTTATAATCAAGAAGAAAGAATTGATTTTGATGAGACCTTTGCCCCGGTTGCTATATTAGAATCTATAGGAATACTTTTGGCCTTTGCTGCTTTTAAAATTTTTACTCTTTTTCAAATGAATATCAAAAACACTTTCTTAAATGGTTTTATAAAGGAAAACGTGTATATAGAGTAACCACTAGGTTTTGAAAATAACGAATTTCCCGATCGTGTTTTCAGATCGAACAAAGCTCGTTATGGACTAAAGCAAACTTCTAAAATTTGGTATGAAAGACTCGGTAGTTTTTTGTTAAACAATAGCTTTTTCAAGAGAAAAAGTTGATAGAATTTTTTTTATGAAAATCACAATTTTAATACATTGATTGTACAAAGATATGTAGACAAAATTGTGTTTTGAGCTACAAATACAAGTCTTACAAAAGAATTTGTTGAGTTTGTGAAGAATGAGTTTAAAATGAGTATGATGGGAGAACCCAATTATTTTCTTGATCTATATAAATCAAACAATCTAAAAATGAAACTTTTATCAATCAATCAAAATATACAAAAGATTTGTTGAAAAGATTTGAAATGGATAAATATAAATCTAAACCAACACCTATGAGTACAAGTATAAAACTTGATAAGGATGAAAATTATTAAAATGTATGTGAAAAGCTTTATAGAGGCATGATAGGAAGTTTATTATATTTAAGAGCTTCTAGACCTGACATCATGTTCTTTGCATGTGTATGTGCACGATTTCAATATTGTCAAAAGAATCACACTTGAGTGCAGTAAAACACATTCTTCAGTATCTTGCAAGCACAATTGAACTTGGCTTGTGATATCCAAAATTTACTTTCTTCGATCTCAATGGACACTCCGATTCTCATTTTGCTAGATGTAAAGTGGATAGGAAAAGCACAAGCAGCACATGCCATTTTCTTGTAAATTTTTTAATATCTTAGCACTCAAAGAAATAAAATTTAGTTGCACTTTCAACTGCTGAAGCTGGGTATATAACAATTAGTAGTTGTTGTGTACAAATTTTATGGATGAAACAAACCTTGCTTGATTATGGTTTAAAATATAAAAATGTTTAAATTCATTGTGATAATACAAGTGCTATAAATTTGACTAAAAATCCGATTCAACACTTAAAGACTAAGCATATCGAAATTAGATATCATTTCATTAGAGATCATATTTTAAATAAAGATATCAACTTGCAATTTGTTGATACAAACAATCAGATTACTGATATTTTTACAAAACCATTTAGTAAAGATCGTTTTTGAACTTTAAGAAGAGAACTGGGAATGATCGAATAAGATGAGTGCTAAATATTTTTGAGCTAAGACGATCTAGAACGCGTTTTTGGGCTAAACAAACTGCTAAATATAATACATGCCTAAATATTTGACTTGTGCTTGATTTGATTTGATTCTATTAAGCTGATCCGTGTTAGATGCTACATACCTGGTGTTGTGATAGTGATCTATTGTGACTGCAAATCTGTAATATGTGAGCTTGCTATGTGGTGAAGTCCTACTGTGTGTAGGCGTTGTGTTGTAAAGTCTTCAAGCGATGAGGCATCCGTGGTGAAGTTTTACTGTGTGTAGGCATTATGTTGTGAAGTTCTCAAGTGTTGAGGCATCTGTGGTGAAGTCCTATTTATGCATAGACAGTTGGTGAAGTTCTATCTATACATAGGAAAATGTGGTGAAGTCCTACATGAATGTAGGCAAGTTGTGTGAAGTCCTATAAGTATGTAGCAAAGTGTGGAGAAGTCCTAAATAGGTGTAGACAAATGTGTGAAGTCTTCTATCGAGGTATTTGTGAAATCCTCTATTGTTGAAGCAAATGTTTTGAACCAAACTTGGTTTGTTATCTGTGCATCTCTCCTTATTCTCTTAATATTAAATATGTCATTTATTTATTTTCTTATGAGTACAAAAGAGGAGAAGAGTATGATGCACGATTAAAAGTATGCATGTAGTCTGTGTTGGTAGGGAGTGAAAATGAAATATAAGTGCGATATGCATTTCCCTATAATTAAGCATAAGAACTCTGTTTTTAAACCTGAGAAAATTTTTCTAAAACCTAAATGATTAATTGAGGGGGAGTGTATAACATTGAAAACAAGTTAATCGTGCATAAATAGTCCTTAAAAAAAGGGGGAAGACTGTTAAACTTTAGTATTCAATATGGATTGTGACGAGACAATATAATGCATAAATAACTATTAATATGATATAAACTACTCTTAATTAGTCAAATAAATATATGCATATCGTGCGTGTTTGTGGAGTTCTGTGCAGGTTTTAGCAGAAACAGAAGCTGTCGAGAGCAAGCTAAATCAAATGTTCAAGGCGTGACAAAGCTAAAGCCAATGCTCGATAAGCTCAAAAATAGCAAACTAGTGGTGAAGGGGTTGTCGAGCCCTAAACATGTCAAGTGATCAAGGCATGACAAGTTAAAGTCCAAAGCATGACAAGGCGAAGGAGTGGACAGTGGTGGTCGAAGGTCACGTCGAGGGCTTGACGTGTTGAAATTTAGGATGTGACAGTTCAAATTTGAAGGTCAATGAAGTGCATGTGTGGAGAAGCTGTTGAGGGCAAACTTGTGGTGTAATAGACTAAGGCGCGATAAGATTTTGAGGCGTCAATGGCTTATATACTGAAGCTGATGTGGCAAAGAACGAGCCGTTGAAACACATTAAATGTTTGGCATATTATAGATGTTGTCTCTAATGGATTTTTGAAATTCAAATGCTATATATATTTCAGTATTGGGAGAAAAGCAAGATAAGAAACGAAGTGCCAAAATCATCTACGAACCTTTTATTGCGATCAAACAAACATTTATTTCTCTTGTATATAGAGAAATTAGACTCTAGTGCTCTCTTCTTATTTATTGCTACTTATTTAAGAGCATTTATAGAGAGAGAGAGAGAGAGAGAGAGAGAGAGAGAGAGAGAGAGAGAGAGAGAGGAAATAATTTTACTTCCTGAGTGTGTAATCTACTCATCTTGAGCAAATTTATGATATTAATATAAGCGGTGATGAATACCTCGATTGAGGCACTTGATAAATCGTAGAGAGTAGGGAGTGGACCTATTTTTAATATACTTGAATTGAAATTAATTATTTAGGTTTTTAAGGCAATTACTCAATTGACCTCCCCTTGATTATTCATCGTGTATTTTCAAATTCCTCTTAGAAGCTGGAATTGTTGATTCAAATGAATTGCGTTCTCGGCTTCTAAAAATGCTTCCAAACATTGTGAAAGGAAATTGAATCTAGAACCATAACTCTATTCTAGCCCATTTCTGCGTATCAAACATTCCATAAAGGGTTACAATCGAATTTCACTAACTCGAGGTAATTACACTAAGCTAACCAACACACTATAACTAAATGTATCTAGACATTCTACATTCTCCTAGGATCTTTTCGAGTCTTCTACAAGTTTTTGATATCGTCTTAGTTTAGAATCGACATTAGATGTGAATCTTAAGCTTTGTCACATTGATAGGCCTTTAAGAACCTCACGAATTTAGGCCATCTTTAAGGTCTGTGACATGTGTCTATCACGATGAAGACACAAGACATGGTTTCGATGGTCGCACTAAAATGGTGCCTTGAAATTTGAGTTTATGTCTCAGCATTAACAATGTCTTTAAAACATGATTTCAAATGCTTTATTTTTGGTTTTTGTTTTCATCTTTTTTCTAAACAATCGGGTTGGTTGGTGCAATATATATACATATATTTTATATTAATTAATTTATTAATAAATTTTATTTTATTTTATTTTATCGACCAATAAATCACTTTACAAATCTTTTTTGAGATTCATATATGAACCTAAAACTCAGTAGAGATGACACGAGATTATTAGGCCGTGACATTTTTCAAACCTCATACTTTTACCGTTTGGAATCACAAGCTGAAAAAAAATGAAAAAAGGAAAATTTGTTTAATTACTGCCATGTCTTATTTAACTAAGTGAAACAAGCCATCTCTATTCCACACTACCAAGAAAGAGAAAGAAGAAGCACAGGAAAGAAAAAAAGGACAAAAAGGCTTTTTCCACCATGAATGCTCCCGACCGTTACGAGCGATTTGTTGTCCCTGAAGGCACCAAGAAGTAGTCTCCCTCCCTCTCTCTTCATCTGTCTGTGTTCTTCCCTTTTTTTCTCCTGCATGTTTTTTAGCTCAACACCGCTTTACTGTGTGATTCTTTTGCGCTAGGGTTTCGTACGAGCGAGACACCAAGATCATCAATGCCGCGTCTTTCACCATCGAGAGAGAAGATCACACTATCGGCAACATCCTTCGCATGTATCGTATTCGTGCAACGATACGATCTTTCTGCAAATTCTTCATGCTCAATTTTCCATAGTTATTTCATTTCTTATCATTTAACCAAGGTGATAAATTCAATTCCAGGCAACTTCACCGGGATGAAAATGTCCTCTTCGCTGGATACAAGCTTCCTCATCCTCTCCAGTACAAAATAATCGTTAGGGTTAGTAAAGTTAAAATTCTTGATTCCGCGTTTATATAAAATGTATTTTTTCAATGCGTTATGGCGTATATCTATATTCATTTTGATTTGGTTAATGCCACATTTGGTACTTGAGTGGCTAACTGCAAGAAGGGTTAAAATTCAAATAGCTAGTGATAAAATTTGTCCGAGTTTAGGCAGTCAATTGTAAAAGTGGTTAACATTATGTGCCAAATGTGACAATTACCTCTTTAAATTTTACGGGTAATTATTGGGTTTGATATTTTAGGTGTGTTTTTTAGATTTAGGGTTTAGGGTTTAGGTATTTGTTAAACGAAGGGTTCTGGTACATCCGGTGCATAGGGCGTTTTCTGGGTTGTAAAGGTAGGGGCTAGGGGGAGGAAGGACGCATTTGAATCCAGCCTTGGATGATTGAGAGTTAGGTTAGCGGAGCTTCTTAAGCTCATCCTATGGTGTTTGCAAAATGCAGAAAGAACAATGTGGTCTAACTTATTGAAAGTGAAGTACAAGTTGCCACCTTAGGACGAAGTGCAATTGAAAAATTGACTCTTACCATTTTTATGGTTATCGAATCTTGTTCTAATAGATTATTAGTGAAAAGTTAGTTTGGGGAAAGCTTTGGATTGTAGCGTTCGTGAGTAGGTTTTCCTCTCGAAAAGGAATTTTCTTTTTCGTACAATGTTGGACTATGAAGTTTATTAGTTTTACACTTGAAGATCAGTTTGGCAAAAGCCTTTGAATTGATTCTTGCCTTTTAGTAAGTAAAAATTCAGGGGACAAAATATGAGTATTATTTGGAGAAAAGCATAGTAGGCTTCAAGTGTGTTTTGGTGCTGAGATTCATGAACTGTACATGTTAATGTTCTGTACTCAACTCAGGAGCCTTAAGAAAATTGGAATATTAAGATAATTCTTTGTTAATCATTTGAGTTATTTTTCTAATTTTAAACTGCACACCTTAATGCATTACATTTAAACCGTGGAATGTATCCCCGGCTGGGGGAAAAAAGGAAGAATGTAAAGTTCTTCGAAAAGTCTTGCTGGTCTAAGTCAATCCAATATAACATTGCTTCTTACAAAAAGAATTTTAGCAAATTTCATATTTGTCTTCTGGTTCTCCAATGCATAAAGGTTTAATGCAACATTGGTTTTTACAAAATTAGTGTCCTCTTCATTAAAACATTACAAATCTTTTACATTATATTCTGCCTCAGCATAGTTCTGGAGCTAGTACTGAACATATAAACTTGCTTCATTGTTTTGTTTTGACATGCAGTGTCTTAGCACTTTATTCTCAATTTTAGTCAATGCCTTTCAAAGGAAGATGATGAAGCTGCATATTAAGACTCGATGAATATGATTTACTTATTACTACTCAACATGAAGCCTTTGTATATGTAACCAGGAATGTTTTATGTGTTTTTGTAGATCCACACAACCAGCCAGTCATCACCTATGCAGGCTTATAACCAAGCCATCAATGATCTTGACAAGGAACTTGACCATTTGAAGAATGCATTTGAGGTATGACATCTATTTCTCTTTGAAGCTGTAGATAAGTAGCACTCTTGATTTCTTCCGGTATGTGTAGTAGTGGATGATGTTTGGTAATAATAGAGCAAAAGGTTTGATATGATTATATGACATGGAGTGTGGGAGTACAAGGTTCTTTTAGTTAGCTATCAAACATGGGTGTTAGTTGGGGTAATTAACTAAGAAATAGCTTATTTAGTCCCTTTTTTATATTTTTTTTTATAGGTGTCAAATATAGCATTGAAATGTCTCTAATTATTTAGGGGAATTGAAGGAAATGTCTAGAAAGGAAAATGTAAGTGCTTGTAGAGAAAAGTTAAGGAACCATAGATAATATCGCTAATGTTCAATATGTGGTTTTCTGCTAGCCTTCAAAACCTATAATTGTTACCATAGATAATATCTCTAATGTTCAATATGCGGTTCTCTGCTAGCCTTCAAAACCTATAATTGTTTCATGTTTTCCCTTTCTTACTAATGCACTTGTGCATTTATATTCTTTCTCTTAATAGCATGTTTGATTTGTAAAACGAGTTATGGTAAGAATAGAATTGTAGTTTCTAAAGAACATAATAGAGAAGTGATTGCTATCCCTTCTAATTTTTTTGAGATCTTATGGATACATATGAAAATTATACCGACAAAAGCCAAAGAATAACCAGTTCCTTAATCCTGTAAAGGAAATGCGATTCTTTATTTCACAATAATGGCATATTCAGCCAATCAAATGCAGGAATGGATCAGCAAGAGAGGAATAACCATTCTGTTTTTATATTAATGCAGTCATCCGGATGTGTTGTTAAATTACCACGATAAGATAATTTCAAAAGCTTGTCTTTTGAAATTTGACTAGACTACGACGAAAACTCCCTAGTGTCCTTTTGGATCTTGGTAAAGTAAAGATACACAATCCAACAACTCTAATTGTGTGGTTAAGTGCATCTGTGCATCAAGTCATTGGTTGCTGGTAACGCTGCTTCCGTGACTATGAACAAGTTTTCTAGGAGCCATTTCTTCTATGATGACGTAAACACAATAATTCGCTTCACCAAGAACTTGTGTTTATATATATTCAATATCAAGTAGATTTATAGTTCTGCTATGTGCTCCTTTTGTCAATTTCATTGTTGACCTTTTCTACAGGTGGAGATGGCAAAGCATTCAAGGGACTATTGACATGAAGTTGGGACATGGGGGATCCATAGATGAAAATATTTCCATGCATTCCCAACTACCTGGAAGAATTATATATTTTGTTGAATGAGATGCTATTCTAGGAAAAATGTACTTGGATTTGCATTTGCTCATGTAGTTTGGGGAGAAGTATCATGTTACTGATAGCCTGAGTCTCCTTTTAATTGGTGATGCCTAACGGCAAACAGAAACTTGCATGTTTTAAATTATTTTAAGGGGATCGGGGCCTTTCTGCTACTTGGAAGGAAGTAATTGTAGACCCAGACACACGAGTAATACATCACCTGCAGGCTGCAATTGAGGTCATAACTTAGCAAAAATTAGGGATGCAAATGGATTTAAGTTTGAAATGGGTTTTATGGATTCTGTCTTCTATTTGATAATCCTATAGGATCTTTCAAAAAGAGCCTCAGATACCATATGATTTTTTAATAATAAAGGATGGAAACTTCGATGACCCTAAAAAAAAGATGGAAACTTGCCCTGTTATTGTAAAGAGAACATCCACCAACAAAAGGTTTCTTTTATAATTTCTTAGTAAAATCCCAGCAAAGGGAAAAGGCCCTTACGATAACAGTACCAACAACGTCGTTTTTGTGAAAATTTATTATCATTGATAGCCGTAAATTTTTGCATGTGCTTGGTCTTCGTTGTTTATTCTCTAATTTGCTATGTGGGGTGGAATATGTTTCGAAAATTTTTGCTCAGATATATTCCAGGTTTTAGGCCTCTGGCGAGATCTATATATTTGTATGGTTACGTTTTGTACCTGTTCTCACTTTATATTAATAAAATTTCCGACCGTATAAAAAATGGAAAAAGTGCTGATTCATTAACATTGTTTTTCATGTTTAATTTTTCGTGCTCAATCCTGTCTATAATATAGACATAAATATGGTTTGCTTCTAAACCGGAACCGTTACTTGGTTTTAAAATCGGTTAAGAAACCGTTAGTTTTTTGGTTTTTAGGTGGTTCTATGGTAAAAAATTGAATGAAACCAGTAGTTCTAATTAGCTCCATTTAAAAAAAAATTAAAAGAATTATAGCAAATATATAATTATTAATGTTTACATTAATAATAAAATTTATTATCTATTTACAATATTTAATATATTATTATCAACAACATAAATAAATAAAACTTAAAATTGTATATAATTTAGTCTATATGAACTTTTAAAAGTAAAATTCATTTTTTTTAATAACATGAGAATGTTTTTTGTATTGTAATTTTCTTTTTATCCTAGAGTATTTTGTGATTTTATACTATTAACTATAATTGATATTGATTGTGTTTGTATATAATAAATATGTCATTCTAAACAAGTTCTAAAATTTTTTTGTTAAATAATTTAACACATTTAGATCCAATAATTAATTATTTCGAGTTAAAATTTTTTATTTTAGTAAAAACTAAAATTCATTTATTTTCATTTTATTTGAAAAAAAGAAGAAGCAATTCCATAGTTCCAAAACCGAAGTCAAGAATCATCGGTTCCAGAGAATCGGATCGAAACCGTGAGAGATGGTTTTAATTTTGGTTCTGATTCCTCATTTTCAAGACTTGGAACTAATGATTCAGATTTGGTTCGGTTCTAAAACCATGCTTATGTCTACTATAATATAAATAATCGGAGAAAAATAAAATCTTTCTAAAAGTTGTAGCCTATTTGTTTACATGAAAATAACATTTTACAGGTTGGGATTCTCAATTAGCTTCTAATCCCATAGAGAATTATTTTATAGAGTAATTGTTGAGTTTGATTGGGTTGGGTACTTATATGAATCCCACCACTTGAATTTTCATCACACATCCTTTATGTTGTTTTATTTTTATTTTTATTTTTTTTTCTGGTAATTTAGAAAGTCGATTATTGTAAAGGTTACAAAATATTCGACAAACATGTGCTATAGGGTGGAAAAAAACAACTGCCGGAAAGTACCCTATCATAATACTGTCCTGGTTTTAGACACTAAAGCCGGCTTGTGATAGTTAAAAGAAGGCGGCGAATTTATATCACTAAAACCAGCTATTGAAATGCTTAAACTCATAGCGTGCAAGTTTGTTTGGTAAATCCATTCATTCACCTTTTGCATTTCATTGCACGTGCTCCTCTTAAATTTCTAAGGAGAATGTACCGATATTTCTCATCCACTTTTGGAGAAATTTGTTTGAATTAGCAAGTGGCCTTCTGTGCGAAGTTCTTACCACCTGCATGACTTCTTTACGAAAATAATGCAACTGGTAATGTCATGTGTAGCAGTAGCACTCATCGGGGACTACATCACATAAGATCACAAGTTTTGTTCCTCTACCACCTGCTATATGCATAAGATTTATGGCTTGTTTACTTCGTTGAATGAATAAGGCTGTAATTGAATTTCTATTACGGAGGTATGAAATAAAGCCCTAATAAGTTTTTTCTTTATTAATTTTCTATTTAAATTGTAGTATTTTGAAAAAAAAAAAGGACACTTCTAGCATTGAATTGATATTCATAGGTTTACATAAAAAATGGATATTCAATATTTTATATAATAGAGATTGATTGTGGAATTGCTATTCAATGAACTAAATAGTGTAAAGCTATTCGTAAGGAATAAGGCTGTGATGGAATTACAATTACAATGAAGCGAACGAGCAGTTAGTATTTCTCTCTCTATCAAAGTGTAACAAAAGAAAAGTGAGAAGTATTTTCATCTTCCACAGTGTGGTGTTTTTTCCATTTTTTTTTTCCCTGCTAGCCTACCTCTAATTGTTTGTCAGTGGTTCTCTATGCTCTAAATCTTTACTTCCTAATTTTACAAACTGTCAGGTATCTAGGTCTTGTTACTACATGGAGCTGCTAAGTAACTCTGAACTGGGGTCTGATATTTACATAACGGAGAAATCTTCATCAAGACCCTCAAGTTCTCCTCGAGGATTAACTTGCTGGATCACCAAAACCGATGTCGTTGCAGAGAAATTAGACCCTGATAGGACATCCCCTACTGGTCCTAATTCAGGACATTGTTCCAAATCATTCATCCCTGCTGTCAATATCGAGTTGACTCTCCCACCTCGGCCTACAATGATCAACGAGTACTGATCCTGGAAGGACTTTAGAGTAGAGAATGTCTCAGCTGAGTTTGCTAAATGCTTTTCCATGTAAGCTATGGGTCCCCCAGCCACATGCTTTTCATAGAAGTTTGCAAAGCACTCGTCATCAAGCTTCATTTCCTGTTCTTGTTCTGCAATGTTGATCCTATAATTGTGGGCTCTCCTGGCAGAGTTTTCTTCAGCACTTTCTACAAGGAATCTGATAACAGTGAGCTTTACTCCAGGATGCCTTGATACGTGACTAGCATAGGACAGAGCTTCTCTATCATCTCGGCCACCAATGAAAATCACTGCTACACTCAGAGATACATATGATCCTGACATATTTGATGCCCCAAAACCTCGATCCACTAGGATTCCCACAGAACATGGGGCACTCTTAAGCACCTGCAAAAACCCGAATTTATCAACTGAAGATACCTCTACAAACGCATTCTTTTTACATCCATTATATTAAGTAATAAATGGAAAGGCTCATTACAAATCTACCGTGGCTCTAATCTTGTCAAATTGCATAGGCAGCACGATATCTCGAGATTCTGCAACTAGTGTTGAAACTCATTGACTGACTTCCTATAAAGATGCATGATCAATGAAGGTATCTTACCTTACGGTTCACAAATCTGAACCCCAGCTGGCCTGAATCAAAAGTCCCATCTGCTCTCGGGCATTTGTGAAATGGCAATATGATGATGGAAATCATCAGGTCCTCAGCTAGGTTGCAGATATCCCGGGGCATGAGATTGAACGATGAAAGAGCAAGCATTCTGCGAAGCGTGACACCATCTCCATTTTGCTCTAAATAAGTCTGGACAGCACTACTAATTTGCTCTCTCATGTTGTTGACTGCCTCATCTGTTATGGTCAAGTTATCTCCATCACCAGGAGCAAGCGTGGAAGCTAGTTCATCAGTCAGTTCAACGATATCAGTAACATATACTACAATTCCTGGATCAGCTGCCCCTCTAGAGATCTCCATTAAGTTGATCGTCGAAGACACCTGTTCTGGCCCTTTAATGCATATCAACATTCTTAGTTCACTCAATGGATCAAGCCATTGGAGGGCCATTCGGTGAGTTGGAGAACGTCTCCTCGCACGTTTTATAATGCGGGCAATGATTGCTGGGGTGTATACGACAGTGAGGAAGTCTACAATTACCATCATTATGCTGGTTGATGGGGTTATTCTTCCCCTCTGCATTGCATGGAGATATCAAAGAATTAGTGCTGCAGTGAAAAATTATTAGTTTGCCAGACACTTTTTTAGCATAAGACACACAGATATATGCTTACTTTTTTTGCTGAGATAGCTAAAAAGATGTGAAAGTGGCCTTTGGTAGCAAGAAGCAATCCAATCATGACAGATTCTGGCCAATTGAATCCCATGAACATACCAGATATAATGGTCCCTACAACCTTCCCACCAGTGGCTATTGCAAAAATGATCACAGGTCGTACCCAAGTCATTACTTTACCGGGTTCGATGTCGCCAAAATAAGATTCATACCCCATCCAAAAGAAGAATATTGGATAGAAAATGCTGTATAGGAAGTAGTTGATTTTCCCTAGGGTCCATTTTGAAACTCTTCCTTCTCTAGGCAAGAAAATCCCTGCCAGGAATGCACCATAGGTGACGCTATACTTGAAAGCTAATGAGGAGCAGCACAAACCCACTATCAAAGCCACAGATAGAACAAGGTGTGAGCCCTTCATAGGTTTACCTTCCGGGTTTTCGTTATTCACCCAGTTCAAGAAAAAAGGAGCAATAACGGCTGCAAAAGTTGATTGAGCAAGGATTCCACAAAGTGACACGATTACCTTTATGATGCCATCAGATACTGTCTCATGATTGTGTGGAATTATAAGTAAAAAGCATAAAGCCAGAGTTGAAAGAAAATCGGAGTGCATTCCTGCAGCAATAACAAGCTGTCCTATGTCTGATTTTCCTATTTTTTGACTGGTGATTAGCCGTGTAACGACAGGCGAAGCTGTCCCAGATACAACTATTGAGACAGAAAAAATCCGAACTATGGTGTTATATGTGAAGAATTTGAGGAATGGAACTATGATGCTAGATAAGATGATTGTGGAAATCATTCCAGCATAAGCAACCTTGGCGGCGCGTGTTGGCCGCCTAAACAGAACATAAGGATCCATTTCCAAACCAAGCACAAACATGTAGCATATTATACCAAAGTCAATGAAGGAATCCAGTGCTTCTGGGATACTAACAAGCCATCTCTTTAAAGGTGCAATATTACCTATTGCCAGTCCTATCTGCAAAAGGAGCAAAAAAGCAGATTTAAGTAAACACCCCAACAATAATCTATATGGCAAATCTAGTGTAAGTTGCCTTGCTTGTTTCACGGGAAACATTTTGCACGTCTAATACTGCCACCGTTTGTTATCTGGAAAACGTTTTGCACTTTTAGCAATGAGTGGTTGTGGAAGGTGAAAATAGTGGCCTTTGTGAATGGTTAAGAGTTCTTATCTTTTTTTATCTAAACAATATGTATGAATAAAACATCCTGGCATAAAAAATCAATCAGATCCTCAAATGCTAACAGGTTTCATGGAGAACAAAAAAAAAAAAAAAAGAGGAGGATGATCATATGATGATCCATGCAAAAAGATATATAATTCGGCCTAAAGCTTGGAAAACTTAGGAAAGTCATCGCTGGAATTGTTAACAAGACATTTGGATTTTGTGTAGCAATACAGAAACAGAATACTTACTACAATGTCGGAAGTAATACGAGGTTGAGACCAAGGCTTCAGAAGATGGTGACAAACATTACAGATTACCACCATAAAATAGAATGCGATTATCTTGAGTGCTGCATTTGAAGCATTTTTTCTGATGTTCTCTTGGCATGCTGCATCTAATTTCTTGTCCGGATCAAATATTCCTGACATTGATCACCCCCCTTTTTTTCCTATTCCTCAACCACAATACCAACCCCTTCTCCTTAAATGTGTATATATATATATATATATATTTCTTTTTCATTCAGTGTAAATCATATCTCCGTCATAAACAACCTTTGCTCGCTCGACACAACATGATGTAAAATGTACAACCCTCGCCCTCGGCCATACATACAGCTTGCTTTGGTCTAAGTTTTGTATTTGTTCTTTTCTAGTTTCTTTCTTTCCTTTTCATTTCCTTTTTATTTTATTTTATTTTATTTTTCTTTCTTTTTTTGTATTTTCTTTTAATTTTTCATTAGGACATGTGAATGGATGTCTAACCATAATTTACCTCCTTTCTTCACGGGTGAATGAATGGTTTGGAAATGACAACTGAAATTTAGGACCAAGTGTGTCATAAGAAATGGTCTCATTGGGTTTTATTTCATAACATTCAATATCGAAATGGAAACTTAGTTTTGGTAATTACACAAAAATAAAGTGTATATACGTAAGATTGATGACGAGTTTAAAGGTTAAAAGAATAGAGGGGAACGAAAAATACTGCATTTAGAAAGAAGGAAGGGATTAAATCAGAGAGAACGCAGGAGAAAAGAAATAAAGAATTAAAAGGGAAAAAAAAAAAAGAAATGAAGTTGTAGCATAATGCTTTATTTTATTAAAATAACACACACACACATATATGGCTTTATTTTATTAAAATAACACACGCATATATGGTAAATGTCAAATTCGGTATTTAAACTCTACACAAAAAATTTAACTTAGTATATGAATTTTTTAAGTGATCAATTTAATATGCAATTAAATTTTTTTTACTATTGTTACTACTTCTTCAATATCGTTTACTCTGTTTGTAAACGCAAAAGAGACATCACATGATTGAATTTTTACTAAATTTTTAACAATGTCTAACACTAATAGGTGGCTTCTTCCACATTTGAAGTAACACTCCAAACTAAATCAAGGCGTGTATAATCGCTACATATAATTCCTATGTGTTATACGCTTCGGGTTCCTTAAAAAAAGATGTTTATATCAAACATTGCTAACCGATCTTAAATTCATAAATTGTTTAGTTAGATTTTAAAGACAACTAGATTTGTAACAATAAAACAACTTTATAAAAAATTTTCTAGCTTCTACTCATACAAGAATAGATTGACTTCCTAAAAAACAAAACCATACTATCAAGTATTTTATCAAAATGCCTATTCATGATGGTAAACAAAACTTTAAAGATTGAATGACAAAGCACGAGCTTCATAACCAGCCCCTTACAAAAAATACAAACTTTAAAAAATAAATCCAACTCTTTCAAAATAAAACAAATACAAATAATCCAACGATCCTACTTCGCTTCATTTCTCTTCTCAAACCTCTAGAATTGGCCATACCCGAGTTAAACACCATCATTATCCAGACCATCAACATCATCACCAATCAACACCTAGAAAAAGAGAATAATGAGCCGAGGCCTAATATAATAGTAACACAAGCAGACACCAGAAGACATACATATTTAATCTAATACAATGCAACAAATAACAAATTATTATCTTTAAATCAAAGTGAAACAAATAACATTTGAGCATTCACACTCCAATTACTATCCTTGGGAATATGTGGGTTCTGAGTAACAGTAGTTGCTTAGGAGGTTGATATAGACAGTCTCAATACCTATATCTCTTATATCTAATTGAAAAAGAGAAAATAATGTCATATAGAGTTCACAGCCGTTACACATTCTTTATTTAATCTTAGTCTATAACACCACTTAGTTTAATCGTGTCCATAAATGCAAACTAAATCTTGTTACTTTACTCCAAACTTAAGAAAATATTATACCGATATGTTTTGCCTTATCGGCTGCCTCCTGAGCCACTTATAAATATCATTGCATCATGACATGGGTAACCTAAATGCCTAAACTACCATGTTTAGCTCCGGACAAGGTTGTCGCTATCCATACCAAATTAAATGGCACAAGCACAAGCAACAAGCAACACTCATTTATTTAAGCCATCCTTAAATTTTAATTCATTAAGATGCCTATCTTAACAAACAACAAGCACGTCACTGCGCATCTTATTGAATTGAAATCCAATTAGAGACTTATGAGCCATCATCTGTTTAAGAATTAAACTCATACAAGTATTTAATTTAATTATCCATTATATCAAAATCATTTTATAATCCTATTTGATCAGACACTAAGTAGGAATCCCGTAATAGCTACAAAAGTTGCCATGCCAAGATATGATAGTTCTCCATTATCTATTAAATTATTTATTTTCTCTTTATTTATAGTCATTTCTTATAGAAACATTGTCACATCATTCATTTTCAAAACATTCATATTTCTTAACAAATGACATTTGAAAAAACATATTCCCCATGCTAATTATGGTTTAGGCCTACACATTAAGGTAAGGCAAATTACAAGTTATTAAACCTACATTATCTTAATCTTAGCCAAGTTGATTAGACTTAACGAATTTAATTCATTTAACCCATTAAGTCATGTTAATCCTAGGTTTACTAATTGAGTTCATTTTGTATCTAAGATTCATATTTAAACTTAAGTTTGTTAGCTAGTTCACTTCATATTTAAAATATATATATATATTAAACCTAGATTAGTTATCAAACTCATCTATACCTTAACGTCTTTGTCTAAACTCTAATCCAATTAATTATTAATCAATAAATTCTTTTAACTCACTCTTAGTTATATAAATCAATTATCATAACATTTTCACTATCATTCATCTATTTTATTTCATCTTCCTTTCTTTTCTTTATTCTTTTTTTTTTTATATGTACAGCACCAGGGAACAGATCACACCCATGATGGGGGCCCTGATCCTCATCATCGGCCTCATTACGCCTGTGATGGAGGCCGTAATGGTCATCATGGGCGTCGTCATGCCCATGACAAAGAGATAATGCCTCTTGTCACGGCCGTGATCTATACCATTACATATGAAAATCCATGATCAAAGGAGATCATGGTTTTCATCACACCTGTGATCATCCTATTTCTTCATTTCTGCTTCTATCACTAGTAGTGGTACGGTCGTGATGCACAAGGGGATTAAGTTACGTTTTTCCTTTGCCTTTGACTTTGTTTTTAACTACTTATTTTCAACATACATCAACAAAAATATCTTATTATTACTATACACATGCATAGTCTCAACTTATAAACACTTATATATATATATATATTCTTATATCATATTTTCTTAAATCATTCCATCAAACACTTAATCTACACATGCATATACATATTAATGTTTTAGCTTATATGTTCATATATTACTAACTTATCAATTATGTCATAAGATCTATATCTATCTAGTTCTAATTCAACATTTTTCATGCATAAACAACAATCAAAACAAGAAAATAACAAACTTATATGTTTAGCTAACTAAATCTTCACTACTACTATTATTTCCTAGGCTGATGTAGCTTCTGTAAGCTAATTTTTTACTTCAATCTTGATTTGTATCTTCAACCTCTCCTATGATCTTGTTGAATTTGAGATTTGTTATTTGATTTTGAGAAAAGAAAAGAGAAAAAGAGAAGAAGAAGGAAGAAACATAAAGAAGAAGAAAAGAAAAGGAAAGGTAGCATATTGAAAAGAACAGAAAAGGAATAAGATTTTTAGCATATTTGAAGATAATGGCATTAGGTTTAAAACTTTTAGATCGATATCTTTAGTTTTGAAGTGTTTAGGAATTAATTTGAGGATCCATATGTTGGAAATAAAGGATATGAGACAGAGATTTGATTTAGGAGGTTGGTTTATATTAAATCGATATTTAACTTGCACTTAGACTCGAGATTTGATATTTTTAGGCAAGTACATGATTTTAAAATTAACGGCGATTAAGAATATAAATTTGCAGGCTAAAACTTAGGGGTTTAGGAATCCACTAAACATTTAAACAACATATTTAGGGGTTTAAGAATTTAAAATCTCATATTTCAATTTAAACCTATTCACTAAATTAATTATATTAATCTATCTAATCATAATCCATTGTCTATTTTACTTGTGTTATTTAAACTATATGATTTCAATTTCTAATTTAGGCAAAGGTTTAGGATATTTCGTTTGAAAACAGAGCAACAAACGGTGTTAGAATGATAGTAATTACGAAAATTTTGATTGAGTATTAAATTGACTACTTTGAAGTATATGTGTAAAATTCAAATTTTTGTGTAAAGTTAAAATTTATTAAATTTGAAAAATTTCCAATATCTATGTGTGTATACATATACACTCTATCCAAGCTTCCCATTTATCTCCAAATTTGGAATATAATGTATATATTGAGTTAAGGGGATTCTGAATAAAAATAAAAAAAAGGACAAAACTTCATCATCTTTAAATGGAACAAACCATTGAAATCTCTATTATGTTAACATGGTCAAATCGTGGCTCGAAAGTGTAAAGACCCGACCTACTAATCCTATGATTAAGTCAAGTCCTCAACCACGTATAATATTTTCATATCATAAGTAAGGTTGTCCTAAATCTAATAATTTATGTGAATTGTTTGTTTAAAACCACTACAACTTGATACAAGACTGTTTACAAAAGGATTACTCACTGAGTAATCTATTCATATAGAACATTTAAGAAAATAATTTACTACTTGGTATCAAGCTCATGACATAACAAAACTTACATAAGTTTTTACAAAATAGGAAAATTAGACTTTAAGTCTTGATATATAAACAAGGCTTAACTAATAAGCCTCTATTCAGAATACAAAACACATATTTAAACCAAATAACTTGTTCAAAAACTTTATTCCTTGCTATCTTGTACTTGGTTCTTAGTCGCCCCACTCATCCATAAACTTTTCCCAATCCGACCCATAGCCCATATCATCATAACAATCATCATCACCTGAAAAATAGCAACAGTGAGCTAAAGGCCCAGTACACAGCAACAACACCCAAAAGCGTAGTGATAATCATACCTAGACTAATGCAATGCAACACTAATGTTTCATTTATCTTTCTTTAGTATTCATTTATCAAATCATCATTGGAGTATTCAAACTTCGGGACAAACCATGGGATTCTGGGGATCTTGAGTAACGCTCACGACGCTCAGGGGTTGATATAAATAGCCCGAATACATATATCTCCTAGATAACGTTACACTGAAAAGAATAATCTCATATAGGTTATATAGCCGTTACTCAACTTCACTTAACTCAATCCATAATATAAATTAATTCACATGCTCCCATAAACATTGAATTAAATTATATTACTTCTTTTTAAGAATAAGTAAATGTTACTCAGATACTACATTTCCTATCGATTATCTGCCAAGCCTAGTTATTGCATTATGACTATTGGCCTAAGCGCCTACACTAACATATCATTGCATCATGATAAGTTACCGCTCTTTGGACCGGGTTCAACGGTCAAAACACAAGCAATTCAAGCAATACTTAAGTCATTTAGAACTTATATCAAATTTAAGTATGCCTATCCTAACAAGCATACAAGCAAGTTACTGCGTACCTGTACTAGCTCGAGAATCAATGGAAATAACCGAAAGGGGATCAATCACTGTAAAAAGAAGTAATTACAAACTCACACTTAGTTCAAGCTTAATATCAACTAATCTCATACTTAACCATTCAAGTAAATTCAAATAAGTTATCACAAGATCTTAAAACAAGTAAAGGAAATCATATATACAATAGAATTAGCTTAACACTCATAAACAACCAATAATTTGTTAAATCTACAAATATACTTAAATCATGCTTACTTATATCACTTAATCATCATAACACATCAATTATCATATATCTATCTCATTTTAGTCTAAAAGATCCATTTGTTAAAGCAAATACACATAAAACAAACAAAAACAAGTTTTTAACTTTGTTTAGAAAATGTATCAGCTGGAAAGAAGTGGAATTTAAGCACTGATACTTTTATAATTTGGAAAAACTCAAAACATAAAAGTTGTAGATCTCTTTTTAATATTTCCAACACAACTTGAATCACCTTAAACGGAGTTCCGATGAAAAAGTTACTGGCAAAATATAAAAAGGCTGCGAAACTAGAAAAAATTACAAAACCAACACCGGTGTTCAACGCCGGCGGCGTACTTGTTCAAATTTGCCAGCGTTAGAGGTCAAGCATTCTGGTCACCGAGTGACTCCTCAACACCACCAAATTCCACATGTACGTCGGCAGCGTAAACTTCAACACCGGCAGCATACTTTGCCGGCGTAGACTCTGTAACGAGTTACAAAAATTCTTTTGGACTCCCCTGTTTTTCATGTTAAATTTACAGTTCCAAAATTCCCTTAAACTCATTCCAAGTTTCCCAAATCTTGCTATATGATCAATACATCATTCAACCTACATAAACTTCACTCAAAACATTAAACACTTCACCACAAATCATCATACACAAATATCATCCCAAATCCTCACTCATCAACACTCTCAACATTTGATCATTCAACCACAACTTTCCAACACTTCCAAATTCATATACCACACATACAACTAACTTCTATAACAAAAAAAAAAAAAAAACACTTCTCATACAACCAACAAAGCATATGAATCATCAAACACAAGTTTAAGTTTAAACCCTATTGTGAAGAAATCATATTCATGCATAGGTTTAAGACATGAAAAACATACTCACCAATAGAACTTTAGGCCTTAGCTTTGTGGTCCTTAAGCAAGCTTTTAGTGGTTATTTTTTTAAGAGTTGAAGGAGCTAATGGTATATAGCCATGGGAGGGATTTTAGAGAAGAAAGAAGAAGGTTTTGAAGCTTTTGGAGGTGTGTTTGGGAGGTCGGAAAATTTTGCACGAATTTGACACCCTATTAAGTTGATATTATCTTGTTATTTGACTTTTGAGGCATCAAAAAGTTAAGGTAATTAATGACTTAACTTTTAGCTAATTAATGATATTAGTTTAAGGCCTTAATGGTGGTTTAAAAGCTTGATTTTTGGCCTTATTTTTCTACTATAAGGAGATTTATATGCATGCATTCATCTACTTGTTTTAATACATTTCAAACATAATTCATACATGTTAATGAAATCTAAATTTTATGAACTAAACATTTAATAAATTCTAGAGTATTTCAATATTTTAACACAATAATAAAACACATAACTCATCATAAAAATAAATCATATTCAACACATATCAAAAGCATGTATAAATTCAATAACACATATAAATATAAATTGAGAATTTCATGGTTATTTCAGAAAGAGAGCATCCAAGTTCTCTAAGAATTAATTGATTGGCTAGTCTTAGTGAAATGACCAAAATCTCTATATTAATTAGAAATTGAGTTTAGATAGATTTGGATAAGTTAAATGAATCATAGGATATAATTAGACAAGTTGAAATAATTAGATTAGTAAATAATTAAGTTGAATTTGAGATTTTAAATTCCTAAAATCTCTAAACATGTCATTAAAATGTTTAGAGGATTCCTAAACCTTCAATCTATAGCCAAAATATCAATTCCTAAATCTTTGTAAAATTTGAGTTCATTTGCTTGTATCAAAATATCAGTTCTAAAACCCAAATTCAAATTAGATATCTTTTTATCTAAAATAAATTCCTAAATTAAGTTTTTATTTTAAGTTCTTAATTTCTAACCAAATGGTTCTGAAATCACTTCCTAAATATTTCTAGAACTAAAGATATTGATCTGATAGTTCTAAACCTATACCTAAATCCTAAAATTCCTAAATAAACACTATCCTTTCCTTTTACCTTTTCCTTTTCCTGCCATTTCTTTTCTCTTTGTTATTTACATTTTCTTTCTCTTCTTTTCTTTCCTTCTTCTTCTTCTTCTTCTTCTTCTTCTTCTTCTTTCTCTCAAAATTCAATACATGAATCTCAATTTCAAGAAGAGAAAAAGAGGAATCAAACTAGAAGATGAGATAGGAGAAGAGAAATCAAGTAGAAGTAGCTCCAACAAGAAGAAAGAAGAGAAGTTTCATGTCTTCCAAAAGCTAAGTATATTTGTTTTATGTTGTTTTGATTCTTGTCTTTGTTTATATATGATGAATTGATGTTAGATTTAGGTAGAAATTGTGATGAAGTTGATGAATATGTTAGTTTAATGTTGTTAGGAGTTGAGTTGTGATGAAGAAGATGATGAATAGTGAAGTTGAGTTTTCTTGAAGTAGTTGGAGTTGTTTGATGTTGTTGAATAAGTGTAGAAGTGTTGTTTAGACTTGATATGAGTAGTATATAGCTTTTATGAAGTTTTGATTGAAGTAGAATGTATAAAAGTTTGATAAAATGAAGTTTGAAAAACAAAGAAATTTGTAACTCAGGGGAAACCATCAATCACGGGCGTGATTAAGGCCTTGTTAGGCTCAGTTTTGTAAAATTTGATGAATCATGGGCGTGATTAGGACCTTGGTAGGCTTGGGTTAGACAATTTTAGGCAATCATGGGCGTGATTTTTGACTCAGAAGTGATTTTTCGCAAACTTTCTATCAATCACGGCCGTGTTCCATGCCTTGCTAGCCTCGGGTTGGTCACAAAACTTTGAAAATCAACAATTAAGGGCATGATTCATAGCCTAGAAGTCATTTTATAACAGTTTTCTAAGAATCATGATCGTGATCTAGGTCTGGTTAGCCTCGAGTACAAAATTCCCTACTGCAATGATGTTTTGTAATTCAATCATAACTTTTTTATCCGACCTTCGATTGAGGTTATTAAAGTTGTGTTGGAAATATTAAAAAGAGATCTACAACTTTCATGTTTTAAGTTTTTGCAAAATCAAAAAGCATTAATGCTTAAATTTTACTTCTTTTCAGTTGATATATTTTCCAAACAAAGTCAAAACTGGTATTTGCTTTCTAAATGTTTGTTGTTAAGTGTAAATGAATCTTTTTAAGTTAAAATGAGATATATAAGTGATATTTGATGTGTTATGTGAGTTAATTGATGTAATTAAACATGGGTTAAGTAGATTTATAAATTTAACAAATAATTAGATTAAATCTAGAAGTTAGTTATAAAATGAACTTAGTTAACAAACCTAAGTCCAACTTGACTAAATGAACTTGAATGAACTAAAATGGATTAGATTGTTTAACTTTGATGAATTTGATTAAGTTTAAGTTAATGTAAGCTCGAATTGACATAGATCGTAGATATATAATGAATTAGTAATTAACCTAAGTCCAACTTGGCTTAATGAACTTCACTAAGCTAAAATGAATTAAATTGTTTAAGTTTAATTAACTTGACTTAGTAAATGACTTAAATGAATAACTCTAATAAATTTGGCTAGGATTTAGTTAAAATGAGTTAATAGTTAATAACCGAATTAGATTAACCAGTTAGAATGATCTTTGATTAGCATGAGGAGTATATTGCTTTAAATGTCTATTTGCATAAGTTATTAATGTTTTGTATATACAATTGCTTTGTATGTGTTTTTGTAAAAACAAACTATAATCAAAGTGAAAAGAAATACTTTGATAGACAAAAGAAGAACTGTCCGTATTTTGGCGAGGTGATCTTCGCAGCCATAGCGGAATTCCTATTATATGTCTGATCAAATAGGTTTAATAAAATGAGTTTAAGATGAATGGATAAATAGCTTAAGTTCTTATATAAGTTTGATGAAGTGGATGATTAGTTTAGTTTAGTTTCTTATACGAGTTCATTCTTTAACATAAGTGGATATCTGATTTATCTTCTGGATTATCTTCTGAAATTCCTTTCGAGGCTATGTTTGGATTTCATATTCAAGGTACCTAGTAACTTGCATGTTGAATGTTACGATAGACATCTTAAATGGACTAAGAACTTAAACTCGGCCTAATAATTGTTTGAATTGGTTGTCTATTCCACCGTTTAAATCAGTTTATGACCTAAGATGGTAGTTCGGTATCCGGTCCGGGGAGCAGCACCTTGCTCAGATTGGGAGCATAGTAGTTATAGGCGCTTAGGCCACCACTATCATGATGCAGCCACTGGAAGGTAAACCTAGACGAGATTGAGATGGTTACCGAGGGAGGCGGGGCAATGACTTTCATAAGTGGTACGGTGGATAGTCGATGGGGTAATTTGTATCGGCGTAACATTTGCTTAAACTTGGAGGGAAATATCATGGTTTAGTTCAACGTTTATGGGAACAATGAACTATATTCATATTGTGGACTGAGTTTAAGTAGAGTTGGGTAACGGCTAAGAACCCTATATGAGACTATTATTTCTCGTTTTCGGATATATCATCTAGGAGATATAAGTATCCAGGCTGCTTATTTCAACCCCTTGAGTGTTGTGATGGTTACTCAGGTTCCCGCGCTATCCTTGTTGTCTGAAAATTGAATACTCCCATGCTGTTTGTTACTTTAAAGAAAAGATAATAACTTGTTGATTGTGCATTGCATTTAGTTGAGCTTGTGTGTCACTTCGTGTGTGATTGTGATACTGTGTACCAAGCTTTGACTCATTCTTGTTGTTATTGTTCTTTTTCCAAGTATTATTGTTGATGAAGATGGTGACGATGAGATGATTGAGGATGATGTTGATGTTTGTTGAGTTGTTATGGTTGATGATGTTGTTGTTGATGGAGTTGCTGTTGATGATGATTGATGTGATGATGCTTAACTCGGGTTTTGGGCGCTTGTGATGATTCAGAGAGGATTTGTGGATGATTGAAGTGAGTAGGAGCGTGGATATAGTTTAGTTATTTTATTTCTTTTTGTTTTGTATTAGTGAGAGCTGGATTTATGATTTAAACTTGTTACATTCTTTAAAGGGCATAGTGGGCCCATGTTTTGTAATTAAACTTTTGCAAAGTTTTGTTTAATCGAATAATTTTCCACTTGAGAGAGTGGAAGTTTTGAAATGTCTTTATTTTGAAATTGTTTTATAAAATTTATTTCCATTGCTAAATCCAGTTGTTGCTAGAATCTAACTGAATGATTTCATAAACTAAAATTGAGTAGCAACGTCCAACATAAACAAAATATTTTAAAGAAAGCCTTATCATATAATACTTTAGAATATTATACGTGGTAGTAGCATCTTAAGTTATTTAATTAATCTAACTAAATTTTTGGGGCATTGCACTTAGTTGATGAGAATTATCTTTATTAGAAAGTAAAAGTAATTGAACTTTAGTTTGTAAGATTGAGATTCCAAATAAAAGAGAAATATAAAAATTTTATTAGTGCTAAATTGATTCAAGATAGACATTCGAATAGTTCGGGTCTATTAAACAACTATATCTTTAACAAAAGAAATGATGCTTTAAAGTATTGTATATAAAAATTTACACTATAAAATTCAACATGTTTATGATGCAGTAAATAATTAGATTTTAATCTAAAGAGAACTTACAAATCCAATTTGTATGTGGTAGATCAGTCTGCCTCACATCATAACAAATAGTTTTTCCTTTTAATGTTTTGGGCTGTTTTGGAAAAAAAAATTAAAAATATATTGTGTAAGTTCTCTCTCTCTCTCTCTCTCTCTCTCTGCCTTGTCAAAATAGGCACAAAAAATTTAATTGAATTATCATTAAAAATTAAGGTATCATTACCATCTTTTAGATTTGTCAAATGAATTCTCATCTTACTGGTATGAATACGATGGGCCGCTAAGAGAACCAAGCGATGGAGTGAAAAAAGAATGATAGCTCATGACACATAAAGGGAAAAAAATACCGTGGCCAAACCTTTCAAATTTAAGGGAATTTGTATTGTCATGTAACCGAATCATTTGATTATTAAACTAATTACAAAATTAAATATAAAATTTTTATAATAATTCAAGTATTATTATTAGATATAAATTTGAACTATTTAATAAATCATGGACCAATCTCCTAAGAAAATACAAATCCATAAAATTTTTCCAAATTTTGATGCCTAATTCTTATCTTTATTAGTTCTCACTAAACATTTGCTAGCTTAATAAAATATATTTTTATAATCAATCGTGGTAAAGTCTAGCTATCAATTTGCTTACTCATAAAGCTAAACCAAATGCCATTGGTCATGAAGTCTAGTGGTATTTAGTCTTGATCCTCATCCTTAGGTACTGGGTTCGAGTCAATCCTTAGTGATTGCATTATTGTAACCACCGAAAAGAAGGGAACCAAATATTATTCCTATGCCTTTGTAATTAACTCGAACATCTTTATTTATTGATATGATAGGAAAACTTCCACATTTATAGAGATGAGAAATTCAAATAATTCTTTAAACCTCAATAAAAATATAAATATATCTTTGAATTTTAAATATTACAAACAGTCCCTTTAAAATTTAATAAGATAGTAACACCACATTCGAATTATCAGTTTAATAAGAATACAATAAAATCATGGTCCGTTTACTTTGCTGAATGGAATTCCAATTTAAAAGGAATATAATTATGTAATAGAGTTGTAATGACTATTACAATATTCACTTGGTGTAAAAAGTAAAACAAGTAATTATTAGAGTAAAATAAAATATCTATAATACCCCCATATTTATTATAGAGAACAGAATATTTATAATAAAGTTGAAAAATAGACAATTTATGGGTAGAGACATGAATTACTATTTATCATTTTAAGTAATAACAATTCATTATGAATTGTTATTCCTTTCAAGTGAACATCTTAATATCAACTTTGAGCAAGGAATGAATAGTCATCGTCAATGTTTAGGAGATATTAAAGTACGGAAAATTCTATGGTCCTCCCATTAATTTTGATGGGACTGATCCCGTCACCGTCCAACGGCTCACACTATACCTAACTGTGATCGAATCACTAAAATAGCTAATATTCTATTCACTATATTTATTTTAATGGTTAGATTAATAGCAGAACGGTTTCATCGATGGGATTGTAGAAGCTTCCTTAAAGTACATATTGAAAAGTTTGAGTGATATTTATACATAAAAGTCAAAGTTTATAGACTCTTTTAAAGTTTGAGGGTTATTTGTTGATTTATGAAAGTTCGAAAGACTTATTTGTAATATTTTAAAGTTTATAGTATGTTTCTATGCTAAGGTTAAGGGCCTTTTTTCATCATATTTTAGTTATTTTGACATAATATTTTTATCATTTTCAAACAGATATTTAATAAGAAATAAATACCGATGAAAAATTGATAGTTTTACTCATAAATAGACCAAACAAATATGATATATATATATATATATATGATATAGATAAGTTACAAATGTAGATATAATATAAATATGATATAAATAAAAATCAAACAATCTAAACATACATAAATATTCATGGAGAATACTTTGAATTTTTTCGTTATATTGAACCATTAATATAGGAGGAGTAGTAAGCTTTTGACTTTTGTTTACAAATGCATGGCTTCATTTGCAAGTCTTCTCTAAAACCATCCTCTCTCTATATATAAATGCACGAAACTCCACTCTCTCCAATTAGAAAGAAACATATCTCCAATAAATATTGATGGAAAATGGTACTTCTTCTTCTTCAAGAGGAAAAGAGGAGGTGGTGGTGTGAAATGCCCATCATATCACAAACTTTCACCTTATGGACCTTATCCACCTCAATTGCAAACACCTCATGTGAGAGACCTGCTCAAGAATATAATCCCATTCAGGGACATCAACAGTGCATAAGGTGTGTGCCGGCACCCCCTTGATCAGGATGAACTAGATTATTTCTAAAGTTATTTTTTTTTCCTAGAGTCAGAAGCCAAACTCGACAGTGATGCTTCTATTAAAAGGGCTAACAAATACCCTTTGGTAACTAACAACAATAGGTTGATGGATAAAGTTTAACTTCTAAGTCAACAATATAATGGTGGTCTTTACTAATATTAGGTTATCATCTCTGCCACTTCTTGTTAAGTGTGTTTTCTACTACTAGTTTTTGCGTTAAGTCGTATGTTGTGTGCTATCTTATGCTAAATAATGGTAGTATCTATACTAGGGTTATCTTCTACTTCTTGTCTCGGTGTGGCTTTTACTGCTACTATGCATCAAAGTTTTGTAAGGTGTATTATGATGTTTAGGTTAACAAAAAAGAACTGAATGATACTAATACATTACATTTACAGATGCATGGTATATGGGCATTAATATTTTTTTAAATAAAAGGCATTAATAGTATATAATTTTACTAATACTTATATTGTTACATGACATAGCATGAGGGAAATTAAAACACCATAGAAGTATAACGATTTTGTTTTTAGTCAGAGATAATAAGATCTAATTGATGTAACTGAATATTGTTGATTAGTTAGATAGTGTAACAATCAATTGTACAAACTGAAATTCTTGTACCAACTATTGTAACAGTAAAAGAGCAAAAATAAAGAAAGAAAAGGAAAAGGGAAGTATGACCCTAAATATACTTGTGAGCTTTCTTAGACCATGACTTGAAAACAGTTAAGATCGTCCATACATCCTTTAGATTGTTCATTGCAAGGAAACAAAGAATCAAACATTAGTTTTAGCACAATATTAGTAGAGTAAAGATCAGAATTAGAGGGAGCATCTCCTTGAAAACCCTAGCCGAGGAAGAGGGGTGGAGTAAAGTAGAAAAGAAGAGTTGAGAAGATTCTTGTGTGAATTTAGGGTTCGTAAAAGAGTTAGTGATGTTTAGTGGACTGGATTGTGGTTAATGGGCTCAAATATTATAAACAACCTAACAATTGGTGCTCTCTTAATGTTGTGATAGTGTGTTTGAGTAGAAATTCAACAATATGTCAACAAGATCTCAGGAAGAGTTGGCAAAATTGCAAACTTTAGTGTATTCCATGGCAGATACAATGAAAACCATGCAAATTCAAATGCAAGAATCAATGAAGTAGAATATGGTTATGCAACATAATTTGCAAGATTCAAATGCAGTCATCAATTCTCCAATCCAACAGTTTAGAGATAAGATTAGCAACATGAGGAATCAAAATGAGAACAGTCGATAAGGGGATCAAGCAGTGAATTTAGATTTATCTCATTCATCATATTCCATAGTGGATTCTTTGAGGAAGGGCATAAAATTAAAGATACCTAAGTTTTCGGGTCAAGATCCATGACGATAAATATATCAAATGCAAAGTTTTTTAATTTTCACAAAGTTCCCGAAGAACGGAATTTAGAGATTGTAACTTTTGCTATGGAGGGGGAAGCTTTGCGGTACTTACATTGGTTGGAATAGAACAAGCAATTGAGCACTTGGGCTCAATTTTTGCAATCTATGAAGACTCAATTTAGACCTTCAAAATACAAGGATCTTCAAGGAGCCTTGTCAAAGTTGACACAAAAGAAATTAGTAAGTGATTTTCAAAAGGAATTTGAAGCTTTGTCAAATCAAATCATAGGTATTCTAGACTCTTTCCTTCTAAGCTCTTCATAGCAGGTTTAAAGACCTATATTAGGAAAGAATTCCAGATTGCTAGACCCACTTCTTTACAACATGTTATTTGTCTTGCAAAGCATGGATCAAAATTTTATAACCATTCCTTTCGTCCTTTTACCCATTGTTTTCATTCTAACCCAAAAACTTATCTAAACACTTACCTAAACACCCACTCAAACACTTGCCCAAACACAACCAATACAAACACTTATGCATTACAATTTTCTAAACCATTAAATTCCAATTCAAACCAAAAACCATCTTTACCTATCAAGAAATTAACACAAGCGGAAATACAAGAAAAAAGAGAGAAGGTCTATGTTTTTATTGTGATGAGAAGTATTCGAAACAAAATAGTTGCAAAGCAAAATTTTGATTATTACTGCAAGATGAAGAGGATGAGTTTGATTTAAATATGCGCAATGATGATGAGACTGATTTAATGCAATTAGATGAAGACATTATTTGTTATCATGCATTATTAAGGCATAACATACCACGTACTATTAGATTTCATGGGAAAGTTAATGGTCATGATATTTCTATTTTAGTAGATTTTGATAGCACTCACAACTTTGTGCAATCAAGAATTGCAAAACATGTTGGATTGCCTTCATTGTATATTTAAGGTTTGACTTTCAAGGATGCATTTTATGTGCTTCCTATATAAGGTGCGGATTTTGTATTGGGTGTATGGTGGCAATAGAAGTTAGGACCAGTAACAATTGATTATAGTACACTTATTATACAATTTGTCTATAATGGTTCTATGGTTGTGTTGAAAGGTGATGACTAACCTTTATTGCTTTAGAATAATTATCATTAATTGAGGAGAATGGTGCAAACAAATGCTGTGATTTCTTGTTCCCAGCTTTCGGCTCAGTATTTGCATTTTCATTCATTTAGGATTACCACCAGTAATAGTGATATTGATAAACTATTGGGTAGATGTGCTTCCATTTTTGAAGCATCTTCATCATTGCCTCCCGTTAAGAAATAGATAACATTGAATTCATTTAGCAGCTGGCACTTCACTATTAATGTGAAACCCTATAAATACCCTCATTTCCAATAGTCAAAAATAGAGAAGCAAGTGAAAGAAATGTTAGATATGTGTATCATTCAACATACCACAAGTTCATTTTTCTAGTCTGGTACTCAGCTTATCATCCCTAGTCTGATGGTCAAATTGAGGTGATGAGGTGCACTTTACAACAACATTTGAGTAGCTTTTCGATAGAACAACTAATTAATGGGTGAAACTGCAGTAAACCACACTTCTCAATATTCTAAAGATTTTAATTTCAAATACAAGGGGATTACTTAACTAGTCAGCAAAATCACCGGGTACAAAGCAGTATATTCTGAAAGTCCAAGTCGTATCCACAGGGAGCTAATGGCTAATTACTAGAATTAAACTTTTACCCTAATCTAAGCAATTGATTTTTCAGATGTGTAATTAATCTATATTGATCTAAATTAACAACTAGATTTCAAATGACTTATCAAGGACTAAAACCATATGTTCCAGCAACTATAACGAGGGATTTAGGTTTAGGAGATGCAGATGATATATGAATGATGTATTTCTATTCTCATGTGAAATGACTCATACTTTAAATTGATATATAATATTGATTACTTAGGATTTGATCAAATTCATCTAAGAATTGCTCACCTTTCGATGTAACAAAATCTTTCATAGCATAAACTATCCTATTAAGGTAATTTATCTATGTTTTCAGGTTAATAGCATTTTACTCTCACTAAAATTACTATTCTAGTTAAGAATACAAAACAAGCACTGTTAAGTGAACCAAATTTGTAACCCTAACCGCATAAAGATTAATGAATTCTTGAGTTCTATCACAGATTTACATATCTCTATGACAAATCATATTAAAAAACCTAAGTTTTACTTGTGCGGATTATTGAATCCTTCTCAGGTATCTTTAATCCTTTCTATCTAATCTATGTTGATCAGGCATAAACTAAATAGATTACAAACAAAGATAATCAAATTCCCAAATAATCAACACCAATATCAATTTAATTCATGCATCAAATCATCGAATCCATTCATACATATTCATAATTGACAATGAAAACATGCCACTCAATATACAATCAAGCATAGACATAAAAGAATAGAGATTGAAAACACCTTAAAAATGGTTCCTTTTTAGAAACGGGAATTTCCAAATCCAAAATCCCACAATTGTAGGCAATGCTTGATTGTAGCTAAACCCTAATCCACTCTAAATTGCTAGAACATTTGGGTCTTAGTGCCCTAAAAGAGAAACAAACAAGAACATTTTGTTTCCTAATATTTCTGAGTATTTTTGTGTCTTACTTCTCTCTCTATTTTTTCTCTCAAAAACACTGTTAAATAGAGCAAATTCGCATGAAGAATACAGACTGACATAGATGTACGCCGGCAGTTACACAATGTACGCCGCCTACGTAAATGTGGATCTTGCCGGCATTCGTTGTATGAAAAGTGCCTCTTCAACTTACGCTTGATGAACACAGCCAGTGTTGCTTCAAATCTGACCTGAGTATATCATCATTCAAAATTTCCTATAGGATTATACGCAGGGAGGTACGCTGGCTGTGTTGAATCCCAGAAGGCTGGCGTTCCTTGCTTCACCAAACCCTACATTGGCTGCGTTCGAGCCTGCGTTAAGAATTTGCATTCTGTGGACAAAGTACACAGGCTCAACACCGGCGGCGTTGATGCAGAATTTGCCGGCGTATCTCCTTATTCCAAATGCTTGCTCCAAATTGTCTTCTACCCTGGCTGCGTTGATGACTGCGTTAAGAAATTGGCTTCTGTGGTGGTTCTACATAGCCTCTACGCAAGCGGCGTTGGATGCTTTTGAGCCGGCGTACATGTTGATCTTCAACAAATTGTTTTGGAATTTGCTCATTACTTCCTTTTTAACCTGATTTCACAAAAATTACACTTATAAATACACATTCCACTTGATTTTTATCAAATCTGTATCAATTTTATCCACAAAATGTATGTAAAATATGAGTTCATCAATGGGTTACATTTTTTGCATGGGCAGAATTTGCCTACAATTGTTCTTATCATGAAGGAGCTAAGATGACACCATTTGAGGAAAGTCTATCGAAGGAGTCCTCTTACTATTCTAGCTTATGTTTGTGGAACATCTAAGTTGGATGCTGTAGATGCTGAATTACTAACTCGACATGAGACTCTAGAGTCCCTTAAACAAAATCTTAGACAAACACAAGCAAGGATGAAGGCTACTACTGATAAACATCGTATTGATGTTACATTTCAGGAAAAAAGAACTAGTCATGGTGAAGCTTAAACATTAAAAGAAAATGTCTTTTGTCAAGTGCTATTCATAAATTGCCTGGACGATATTATGGTCTATTTCAAATGCTTTAGAAAATGAGAGCATGTGCTATAAGGTTGAGCTTCCTACCAATGCAAATATCCACAATATATTTCATGTTTTTGTTTTGAAGAAGGCCTATGGTTCTAATATTTCGTCACTAGAGTTGCCTATAGGAGCCATTGACAATCAACCATTATTGAAACCCTTAGCTATTGTCGATTTTAGGGTTTTATTACTCAATAAAAAGCTTACAAAACAAATCTTAGTTTAGTGGAAGGGTTTGCCATTAGAAGATGTCGTCTGGGAGGATTTTAAACATTTTTCTCATATTTATGCTGATTACAACCTAAAGGACAAGGTTGTTTTTCTAGAGGGAAGAAAAATGTTATAAGACATAGTACGGGGGAAACTAAAACACCACAAAAGTATGATGATTTTGTCCTTAATTAGAGACAATAAGATCTAATTGATGTAACTGAATATTGTTAAGTTAGCTAGTGTAACAGATCTATTGTAAGAAATCAACAATACAAACTAAACTACTTGTACAAACTATTATAACAACAAAAGAGTATGAATAAAGAAAGAAAGGGAAAAGGGAATATCCCCTTTTAACACACTTCGTGAGCTTTCTTGGAGTTCGACTGTGACTCGAAAATAGTCAAGATAGTCCATACATCCTTTAGAGTGTTCCTCGCAAGAAAACAAATAATCAAACATTAGTTTTAGCATAATACAAGTAGAGTAAAAAAGTAGAAGTAGATGGAACATCTTACCTTGAAAACCCTAGCAAAGGAAGTGGGGCGAAGTAAAGTAGAAAAGAAGAGCCGAGAAGATTGTTGCATGAATTAGGGTACGTAAAACAGTTAGTCGCATTTAGTGGACTAGGCAGTGGTTGGTGGGCTTATATATTATAAACAACCCAGTATATATGCTATTGATCAATTTACCATTAAACCTTTTCCCTCTCGATTAAGACTGTTCTTCAAAATATTGTTAGGAATCAACCTAAGGTATCATGTAAGTTAGGTTTACTATGTGCTATGTTGTGTTGGTAAACCATAAATAATTATCTAATACTAAACAAATGAAAGATTACATATATTATCGATAACTACAGTGGAAGTTGGGCTCCTACCCTTTACATTAGATACTCTAGATTAAGACTCCTTAACCAAAGGTTAAAAGAAGCCTCTTTTAATAATCAAATAATACGATACAAATATAGTTATTTAATACATGTTGCAACATATTAATAAATTGGTATACATAGTAATTAATAAAAGAACACCATGTATTAATCAAACATGTAGTACATGTAAAAATTTAATTTGTGTTAAAAAAAAACATGTTAATGATTTTAAGGGGATTCGAATATGACCCACACCATTTGGAGACTAGTATTGATATCACTAGGTTACAATATGTCAACGGATTAATTTAGATAAAGGATAACATGAAATATTATTATTAATATGAGAATGTTAACTCACCATATTACATGCTTATTTTTGGTTGATCTACTATAGGAATCAAATAATGGACTACTTGGTTCATAATAATAAATATAATATATTACATCATTTAAAATTTTCAAAAAATTATTTTATTTTATTTTGGGTGTGGGGTGGGGGGTTGGTTTGAGGTTTGTTATGTTTGAGGGGACAAATGTCAAATATTTACATTAGTTCATGTGAATATCAACAAACATTTCCATCCTAAATTTTATCATCATATATTTATCTTAAAAAATAAAATAAAATAAGATGAAAAATGTTAAAATTGACATATGAACTTTGCATGAAAACTCAATTTGGTATTTGAAGTGTGGGATGATCAATTTTATATTCGATCTAACTTTTTATGGATTTTTACTACATCCTCAACACCATTTGTTGACGTGAAAAAAGTAACATATCGGGATGAGATGATGTTAGAGAAGATAGTGAATATTTAATGATAGGCTGTCTCTTTCCTATTAACAAACTAAGCTAATAGTATTAGAAAGATAATAAAAATAATCATAAAAAATTTAATTATGTATTAAATTGATCACTTTAAAATTCAAGTACGAAATTAAATTATTATGAATTATTTGGATAGTGAGATCCTTTCCCTACAAGTATTAACAACATTTAAGTATTTAAGCTTTATATTCACATTTGGTTTCCCATGAGTCTACATTTATTTCCACATTGAGCTACTATCCATAATTCGGCTAGGAGAATTTCAATTCTCCCCCGATTTTTTTGCGTAGCCTCTAACCCATCTACCATCACCATTTTTAATGTAATTTTTTAGCGTAGCCTGGGCGGTTGAAAGATTTACTAAGCCACTTATATTGCACACATCTGCATGTTTGTAGTACATGTTCAAGAGTATCCTCCAATTTTCCACATCTCGGGCATTTTTCATGATTATTAATATTTCTTTGGAGGAAATTCTGCGTCCCACTATTAGGACCATTAATCAATCATTTGACCAGTAAAATAAATATAATGATTGATATATTAACTATTTCATAGTACAATCATGATTAAGAATGAATTTAAAGTCATTAACTGAATGATGTAACTAGTTCTAGTAAAAAATAACAGATCAAAAAATTTTTCTTTCTTTTCCTAAGATTATCCACTATTGGCGAACCATCTGGGAATATTCTCCATGACAATTTAATCGTTCAAATAATTATCAAACCATTAAAATAGGTGATATCTTAAGTATTTTAACAGTGCATTGAGAATAAATCTAAGTTGTTAAATAATTAATCGGATCAATCCCATTAAAAAATTTGATGGGACCATAAAATTTTCTACTCTCTGCACAAATTGGCTTATTTATTTTTCTTTTCTTCTTTTTTTTTTGAAAAATGAATTTATAAATGCAATACCATCCTTTTTGAGACCGATTATTTGTTGTGATATGAAATCTTATCATATCATCGTTTCATTGACCTTCACTTTGACTTATCTTGGAATCAGAAACAGTAAGATGTAAAGCACTTCGATGGATCGGCTACCGAACAAGTCTTTTTGCCGGCATATCCCCAACCCACCGATCAAACCGAAAACTTGATCTCCGTCCATTTCCCACGCACGGTAAAACCAAAAACTTCGCATTTTGCATTGCAGATTCAAAGCCGCTTCAATCGACGAACTTTCCAATCGCACCAACTCTTTATAACACAAGCACTGTTACATTGCTTCAAATTTAATAATCTTAATCCCCCATCTAATTTAGATTTGGATTTGGATTTGGTTTTCTTCTCCTAACCTAACTAATGTTTTCTCCTATTTTGTTGATTTTCTTGCCATAAGAAATTGGGAAAAGGAAATTATATATATATATATATATTTTAAAAGAATTACAAAAATGTGTTTGGGATGTAAATAATATCAAATTTAGACAAGTTGATCTCCTCTCTTAAAGAGACGGGATTATAAGTGATTGATATCGTCTTATAATTTACAAGAACCTCGTCTTTTCTTGCAACCAGGTCTAAATTGCCTATTTTTGCAACCAGGTTGCCTCACTTTACAAAAACGAGTTTAAATTGCCTATTCTTTGGATTTTTTTTTTTTTTGTACGGATGGATTTAGGAACTTTTTTTTGAAAAAGTCACCATTTTATCCTTAATCCTAAGAAATTCCTAATATTTTGTTTCAACTGTAGGATATAGTTGTTGGGACTTAGGTGGTGATTTTGAGGTTGTAAAGATGACTATCTACTATATTTTTAAGTAAGTGTTTGTGTATAAATCATCTCTCATACACTGTATTCGTAATCTCAAAAATTTTCATACGAGTAAAAATAAATAGAAATACAAATATAAAAGTAGAAGGTCAATATAGGACTCAACAATGACTTTAGAATAAAACTACGAGTAGTAATGAACTTATATATAACTATAAACCCTAAAATGAAGGTCCTTAGATAGTAAAAGATACCAAAAATAAGATTTCATAATCGGTATAAAAAATTCAAAATATAGAAATAATTAAGATAAGATTTCAAGTGCATTAAAAAGTAAATAACCAATAAAGCTTATAGTTAGAAAATGATAATTTAAGGATGAACCGTTAGGATTATAAATACAAAAACAAAAAAACAAAAGCAGATCCATAACTAATAATCTAGACTCCAAAATAAATATTTGGATTACACTATTATTCTTGTTAGAGAATTCTAAAGCTCTTAGAGATTAAAACCGAAATTAACTTATCAAGTTTAGAAAACCTAATCGCATGAGATGAAACCCTAAAAATAATTAATCGTATAAACTTTAAACTCAAAGATAATCTAAAAAATTTGTAGAAGCTTTAAATAAATTTTTAGATACAGAACTCCTAAATAACTGATATAAATATATCTTTTAGCTTGATAAAATATCATAAGACTAAAATAATTGATTAATTAAATTAAAATTATAATTTTATGATACAAATTTAGTGGAAAATGACATGAATTGCGGCTGATATTGTCTAAAATTTCCTTAGGCGATTTTTGCAAAACAAGTAAGTCAAATAGGCCTAGTAAAAGTCAAGAATAGGAGTTGCAAAACCTAATTAAGTTTGCCCAACTAGCATTTCATTTAATGCAAGGGAGATCAAGCAAAACATGAAAGAATTCAGTGGGGAAATTTGCTTCTTCTAGGCCAAAACTGCTGCTGCTCATTTTTTTATTAATATACACAATAATTAGCAACAAACAAAATATTTAAAGAATACAAGATCAACCCAAAACAATAACACAAACACAGCAACATAGCAACACAAAACACATGCAAACTTAGCTCCATTAGACAAGCTTCAACAAGACAATACAAGCTTAGGAAAGGATCAAGCAAGGTAAGTAAAATTCATTTTAAGTTAGTTTAGGTATTAAACATTGGCTTAAATAATGTTTCTATTAACATAGGTTCATATCAAACTTGGGGAAGGGTAAAAGATCACCCTAATAGCTCCAAACAAGGTAATATCTAACTCTAAAACTTTATTTATACACTATTATATGTATAGAAGCTAGAAATCATATATTATGAGGATTATGAGATGTTATATATATTGATAGATCGAGAACAATAGTTGAGGATGATAGAACAACACTAAAAAATAGCTAAAACACCAAGTACAATACATATATGGTATAATGAAAATGAACTTCGAACAAAAAAAAACGAGGAATGTGATGAATAGTGTGTATGCCGACCTTACATCGGCGACGTACACGGCAAGGCTGGTAGCGCACACGGGATAAGCTTGCGGGCTTCGAGCTAGCTTACACTGAAACAACGCTACGTAAAATTTTGTTACTCGTGAAATTATACAAAACGCCAGTGGCATACATTACCAAGGTCGGCAGTGTACGTAGAAAAGCTTGTGGCCTTCATGCCAGCGTTTCCTAGAACGAAGTTACGTAAAAATTTGCATGAAGGTCAACAGCCTGAGGTTCAATGCTAGAGGCGTTGACTGTCAGTGTACATACAAAATTTCACCTGGACGAAATTTGTTTTGTCCATAACAGTATAATATATATATATATATATAATAGAACATGAAAAACTATAAATAAATATAAGCGTTTTAAAATTAGTATGTTTAAATACTTGTTAAGTATTAAACTTAGATAATCGTTACAAATAAGAAACACTTTTAAATATTAAAATGAAAAGATTATGATAATTATTCTATAAATAATAGAAAATAATATCCTAAGTAGATAAATAAAATTGACAAACACCGTAGATAATACCGATGATTATTCTATATAAGTAAGTATATAGGAATGGAAAATGCGAATAAGCTATAATTAAGAATAATGTGGTTATCATAAATAACAGATAATAACATGAAATGATCAAGAGAAATACGATGAAAGTAAATAATAGAAAATATATATCAGTTACCATAAGGTGATCAAACTAAAAGAACGACATAAAAATAATAATGATGGTAATAATAACTTACTGAATTATTGAATACAAACTTTATAATTATCCGATAAAAATAAAATATGTTAAAGTTATTATTTTTTTATAAATAATAACTTAGAAAAGATAATATAAATCTAGAAAATATAAAAACTAGTTTAAGACACTTAGACAACCAATATGATTTATTATACAGATATATATATACACATATATCTTATTAGTGAATTTTTATTTATCTAATAGATGATACTGATTAGTTTGTGTATTTTCTTGAAGATTATTACGATTGATCATCATGAGTAGGTGAGTAACATGGATTCATTACATTGTCTGTGTTTGTAACTAGTGGCATATGTAATGCAAAAATAATAATGATTAATGTGGAAGCCTATTGAGTATGTGATATGAGTTGTTTGTTTGTGATGACAAACTAAGATAATAAAAGTGATAATAAAAATTATTTGATGACTTGAGAAAGGCATGATATATGTTTGTGTGTAGTTTATGATCACCGTAAACCTGATTAAGAAGTATTGGCTATATAATTAAAACGATCATGAATTACACGAACTGCATTATTGCATATTTTAAAAGTGTGACAACTTGCTACATATTGGTATTTTGGTTCTCTGTTAATGCTTAGTTTTTCTAAAATCGATAGTTGTACACAAAATTATCTTTGTTCCATCGGTTCTATGGGAACTAAGTAGCAACGATGGACAACGCTTTGAAATTACTAATACTTAAGGAGTTTTTAATGATTGCTGCAGGAAATGATCAGTTCAAATATTAAATTAAAGTGATAATCTAAAACGAAAAATTGTTGATTTTCTTGTATACTTAGTTTCTCCTGGGCACGTGGGTCATCAAGTAATTGTCCTTCAATCCTGATGAGAGGGTGTAAATCTCTTATATGTTTGGATTTTAGATCATCCAAGCTTGTATCTGTACATATGATTGATTGTTGCATTACATGTGATTGTTAATGAACTTACTTGATGTGTAATATATCTGGTTATTCACTGAGTCCGTGGTTTCGCTTACACTCTTAAAAACCTTTTAGGTTGATAATACAACCTTAGCTTGTTTCTTCCAGAAGCATGACTCTAGTAAGAATTAGAAACTGGAAGATTATCGGATATTATGGATAAATTATTTACTTTAATTCCTAGTTATAAAGTAATTAGTATTTGAAATATCATTTTATGTATTTGGATATTTATAGAGTACGAATATGGTATGCAATATCATGTTATTCAAGACTTGAGATACCAGTTATTTTACTAATTTATAACTTACATGTATTTGTTATTTTTTATTGATGTAATTAAAAGATACTATTGTTTGAGAATATGTTACCCCCAAAGGTATATCTGGTAATAGTATACATCTGTGGATTGTATACTACAGCTAAGGCATCTTCAGAGTGTGACAACATTACATATTTTAGCAATTATAGTTTATTTAACACACAACGTTCATCACCCTAAAATTTTTATGCCTTTTGATTTCACATTTTCATGTTAGAAATATATGGAGGTGTCTAACTATATACTTGTGTTAGGATGTGACCCAATTTTATGCACATATTTCTTATTTAAATCAATAATATGTTTGGTTAATAGTGGAATCAATTTCAATGGGTACCTAAACCTGATGTCGTACAAAACTAAAAGTTATTAGGGCCATAGATACAAGCTTCATCAATATGTCTTTGTGATAGAAAGGAAGGTAAAGAGAAAGAAATCAATTTTGAAAAATAAGAGATGGTGTCTCTCAATTTCTACAAGATCATGGCAACTTTTGTGTTAAGTACACAATATCATAATCTTTATGTTTATGGTAAATTATTTATTCAAGATCTTGATTCATAATGTTTATAAATAAAGAATAAACTTTACATATAATATCAAAGCTTAAGTTTGAATAAATAATTTGCTCATTCAATTTTTAATTAAACCTTTATCATGTTTTGAATGTTATGTATGGTGTCATATTTCATTAGTGGCTTGAAAATCATAATTGGACCATGTTTGATTACACAAAATTTAAAAAAAAAAATTTATGACAACGAGGAAGGCGAATTTAGCCATAACGACCAAATCGATTTGTTTACCGGTGATTTTGGCTATATAGCAACTTTATGTGTTCGCATTCAAGTCTTGGCCAATTATAAATGACCATAATTCTGATTTTAATAACTTTTAGCTGATTAAAAATGATACCGTTTCTTGCCAATTTTTTATGTTAGTTTTCTAATGATAATATATTCATGCCTAAATGAAATAAAAACCATTATTAATTTGTCGTGACATTTTCTTTATTTGTTCAATTTTCTATTTGGAATTTTATATTATATTTTATAATTGGTGAATTATATCAAAAGATATCAAGATTTGGATAAATTTATTTGAAATATCAACGTTTTAATTGGTTAAAAAATAAATTAATGTTTTGTAAAATAAGCAAAATGAGATATCATGCACTTTAGTGGAAATTACTGGTCATTTATTTATAAATCTTTCATGGTCAAACTTTGGTGGATATTTTGAACTGAACTATCCTTAGTCTTTGATTTTTTTGCATTCCAAATATCTAAAAGCAAAGCATTCGATCGCAGCCTTCATACCTCATGACCCATCTTCACTTTGGAATAGATTTCTTAGAGCTTGTGATCTTGCTGAATCCAACATTTTCTTTGGCCTTGGTAAGGGTGACATCAACTTTTGGTTTGATGCATGACTCTCTAAGAGCCAACTTTCTCTTCTAGCTTCTCCAAGTTCATCCAGACTAAGATTTATCGATTTGTGGTCTAGAAACCGTTGGGATGTGGATTCCTTAATTGAAATTCCACACACTTATATGGTTTTAGATATTTTGGCTAAGAAGATTGAACCTAATAAAGAAAATTCTCTTGAATGGAAGTTGTCCCCACATGGTTCTTTTTCTTCCTCCGGTGCTTGGTGTAGAAGATATAAGAGAAGAACAATTTATAGAAAAGGTTTTTCTATTTTTAATGTCTTGTTTAAACATACAGATATATATATATGTATATACTATTATAACATCTCTCTTACCACTATATTAATTACATTGTTTAACTAGTCGTATCACATTGTTTGACTAGTCTTATCATGCCTCTACGAGATGGACATCGGTGGAGTGAGTTCAATCTTGGTCTTGAGTGAGTGGAATTGAGAGCGAGCAAGAGGCTTCGTAAGTACATCAATGATCTAATCTGAGGACGAGATGTGAGAGACACCAAGTGAGCCATTTTGAACTTATTCTCGTATAAAATGATAGTAAAGGGCAATATGTTTCATGTGTGAGTGGAAGATTGGATTGGAGCAGAGGTTCGTGGCACCAACATTATCACAATAGATCACTAGTTGATGAAGAAAAGTGACACCAAGTTCGGTTGGGAGGGAACAGACACAACGTAGTTCGGCAGCCGTAGTAGCAACGGAATGATACTTAGCTTCAGTAAAGGAACGTGCAACTGTACGTTGTTTCTTAGAGCTCCAAGAGATAGGATTGTGACCAAGATAAAGGATGTAAGCACTGGTGGAGGTGTAATCATCCTTGTTGCCAGCCCAGTTGGTGTTAAAGAAGGCATGTAAATTAGGAGGAGAAATGCGACGAAGTGTAATGCCATGATCCAAGGTGCCATAGAGATACCGAAGAAGTCGTTTAACTGCATTCCAGTGATCAGTGGTTGGACAATACATAAATTAAGAAAGTTTATTTACTATGTAAGCAATATCTGGACGAGTAAGAGAGAGATATTGGAGACTCCCAACAAAAGTTCAATACTCTGTAGGATCAATTAAGTATGTACCTGTACTTAAGGTGAGTGGTGGGTGGATAGCTAAAGGTGTTAAGACAGGTTTAGCTTCAGTCATATGAGTTTTGTGAAGAAAATCAGCAATGTACTTCTTTTGACTTAGAAATATACCATCGGTGTGAGGAATGACTTCAACACCAAAAAGTAGTTCAATGTACCCAAATCCTTAATGGAGAACTATAAGAAAGTTGTTGGATAAACTTGTGTGCAACTTGGTTGCTATTCCCAATGATAATGATGTCGTCAGCATAGGCTAAGAGATAGATAAGAATGCCATGATTGTTGAAGATAAACAAGGAAGTGTCAGCTACTGAATTAGTGAAGCCATAATCAAGAAGGAATTGGCGTAGTTTATGGTACCAAGCATGAGGCGCCTGTTTAAGAGCATAGATGGCATTGTGGAGTTTATACACAAAATAAGGATGATCATGATCAACAAAAACTAGTGGTTGAGACATAGACACATCCTCTGTAAGAGTACCCTAAAGAAAAGCATTATTGACATTAAGTTGTCATAGGTGCTAGCCATTACTAACTGCAAGAACGAGAACCAGATGCACAGTGGTGGGTTTGATGATAAGACTGAATGTTTTAGTGTAGTCAACTCCAGGTTGTTGATGAAAGCCTTTGGCAACTAATAATGCTTTGTACATGTCAACAGAACCATTAGGCAAGTATTTAGTGCGAAAAATCAATTACACCCTACTGAAGTTTGGGGTAAGATGAGGAGTAATAAGTTCCCATGTGCCATTACGAATGAGAACGTTAAATTCCTCCGACATTGCTTTGTACACTTGGAATTCTTCATGGCTTGACTGATGGTGGTGGGTTCAAGTATACGTTGATGAAGTTCAGCATTGAGATTAAGCTTTTGGATTGGTTTATGGATATTGTGTTTGGATCGAGGAATGATAATTTGGGTGATGAGGGCACGAAATTGTGTATGTTTGAAGAAGGATTAAGCTCAGTAGAGGAGGGAGGATCGAGGTCAGATTGTGGAGGAACAGTAGCAGACGAAGGGGAAAACTGAACACTCATATTGGGTTGCAAAGCTGTGGGGGCAAGCAGGGTAGATGTGGTAGAGCTAGAACATGCAACAAGGGTAAGAGTGATAGAACACCATTTGGATATAGTAAAAGAGGAGATACGAGGAAGAGAGGGATGAAAAGTGGCAAAAGGGAAAACAGATTCAACAAATCAGACATGACGAGATGTATACAAACGATTTATAGAGATGTGAAGACAAAGATATGCACTTTAAGTGGAGGAGTAACCAGCAAAAGCACATGGAGAAAACGGGATTCAAGTTTGTGAGTGGTGTAAGGACTAAGCCAAGGATAACAAAGATAACTAAAACTACGAAATTTATCATGGTTTGAAATAGTACCAAAGAGTTTGAAAAATGGAGACACATTTTGAAGGGTTGGAGTGAGGAGACGATTTATAAGATGACTACAGTAGTGAAAGCGAAAGACCAATACGTGAGAGGCATAAATGCATGAGATAATAGAGAGGGGTTCGTTTCAACAATGTGTCGATGACGACATTTTGAGTACCCATTGTGTTCCGATTTATATGGTGGAGAAGTAAGATGAGAAATACCATTGATTGTTAAGAGAGATGATAAAGCTTGATACTCTCCTCCATTGTCAGAATAGAGTGTTTTAATTGAACAATTAAAGAACTTTTCAACAAGAGCCTTGTATTGAATGAAAACATCTTGGACATAGATTTTTGATTAAGAGGATATAACCAGATGTATTTTGTAAAGTGATCAACAAATATTATGTAATATTTAAAATTATCAATGGATTGAACCAATGACATCCAAACATTAGTAAAAACAATCTCAAGAGGTGAAGAGGTAGAGAGTGAAGAAGAAGAAAAAGGCAATTTATGACTTTTATTGCATTAATAAGAATTATAATTGAACTCGAGATTCGAAGAGCCAGAAACATCTAAATTGGTTGAAGACAAGATACGCTTGAAGGTTAACACGGATGGATGACCAAGCTTGTAATGCCATGTAGGCAAAGTAGTTTTGATACTAGAGAAAGCAAGCAACGGTGAGAAAGAGGCTGGCCATTCATAAATACCACCCTTAGTTTAACCTTTTAGAAGTATTGCCCCCGTGCATAGGTCCTTCACATGAAAAGAAAATGGTAAGAATTCAATAGAGGTATTATTGGTCTTGCAAAATTGAGAAATAGAGATTAGATTGCGTTTCGTAGTAAGAACACATAGAACATTAGAAAGTGTAAAAAGAGTGGTAGGGAGTGTTGAGAGATGTTGAACCCGTGTGTGTAATAGGAAGTCCAGAACCATCACCAATCATAGTCTCGTTTGTGCCATCATAATTGTTGTGAAGAGCAAGATTGTTGAGATTAGCAGTGACATGGTGCGATATACCGTTGTCGAATAACCATGGATGATTTGAAGAGGTTGAGTTAGCGACAAGAGCTTGTGCTTACCAAGGAGTTGTAATGTAAGATTGAGCTGGTGCAGTAACTTAAGATAGTGGCTGTGCATGAGGATATTGTTAGCGAAACAGTAGGCATTGTAAAACAACATATCACTATACATGATACCACGGCATTTACCAAGAAACGGTCAGGTTGAGCGGTGTACCGAGTGTTAGTTGGTCTGGTGGAATGTGTTACAGCAAGGTAAATTGTTGAGACGAACCATTGACAGATTGAGGAGGACGGGTTATGGGCAGACCACTGATATGTGTGCATATTGAAGAGATGTGCAGATGCTGGTAGAACAGAAGAGCTTGAAAATTTTTGAAGAGCTAGCTCTTTGTTGATGAGTTTTTCATGTAGTTCGTTAAAGGAAATGACAATGTCACAATATTTACCGCATCTATTACAGTTTATAATTTTCATCAAGTCCTTCTAAGACTTTTTCAATCAAATCTTCTTGATCTAGGGGTTTACCAGGGCAGCAAGCTCATCTGCACGAGTTTTGATAGCTTGCATGTAATCTGTGATAGAAAGAGAGCCTTTAGTGATTTTTTCAGATTGTCCTTGATTTGCTTGATGTGTCTTCGAGAGGGTCTAACATAAGTGCTGGCGAGAGTTTGTCATACCTCTTGAGATGTTTTTGATCAAGTGACAAGTGGTATAATATTTGGTGAAAGAGTACCTATAAGAGCTCCAAATTGAAGTTTGTCCTGTCTTAGCCATGTTTGATATGTTGCATTGGGAGTGATTGTGTTATTAACCGTGATAGTGGCTGGAGGAGAAGGATGAGAACCATCAATGAACTTTTCCAAGTCATAGCCGAATAGAATCACTTCCATTTGGGGTTTCCAAGAGAGATAGTTTGCAGAGGTAAGTTTGATTGAGTTGTGAATTGTGATCATAGTTAATGGATTTGAATGTTCTTGAGTGTTTTGAATAATAGTGGGAGAGTCCTCGTTTGCTATTGGAAGGAAAGCAAAAGGTTGGTACGGATTAAGAACCTATGATGGAAATTTTTACAGAGCACGGCTAAGGCTCTGATACCATGTAGAAGATATAAGAGAAGAACAATTTCTAGAAAATGTTTTTCTATTTTCAATGTCTTGTTTGAACATACATAGAGATATACATATACTGTTGAACTATCTCTCTTACCACTATATTAATTACATTGTTTGACTCTATTAATTAGATTGTTTGACTAGTCTTATCACATTGTTTGACTAGTCCTCTCACTTGGAACCATTTTAAAACTCACGCTTTAGTAGTTGATTTATATTTTCTTATTTGCCATAACTTCATTCTAATGAAAATCTCCTTTTTCATGCAGTATGCTCTCATAATCTTCATGATGACAGACAATGTAGGTAAGATATGTTACTTGTCTTTAGGTGCTAATTATGTTTATAGAACTATGAAATAGTTATGTATGCTCTTTTTACTTGTAAATATGTTGTTGATGTTTGGAATCTGATCACATCATATTTTGGCATTTATAATTTTCCAAACATTAACTTTATAAACGTCATGTGTTAAAGTATTGTTAAAAAAAGCTAGAAAGATTAAATATGATATTAGTGTATTTGTGCCTACTTTAACAATCTTGGCATCCATAGATTGAAAGAAACAACAAGATGCACAACATAACACTCATATGTCTAATATTCTTATTTTGCAAGTAAGAGGATCTTAAGAATCTTAAGCAGGCTAATCCACTATTTAAGAGGTTGATTGCAAATGATAAGGACTTATTTAAGAATTGCATAAAAATCCTAACAAAAACAAAAATCCAATCTATTTCTTAGATAAGTCCTCCAGAGGGACGAGTGAAGATGAATGTGGATGAAAGTTTTGAGTAAGGGTGATAGGGAAAGGACGATCCTTACACATAGTAAAAAGGAATATGCTATGATCTTTTGGTTTCTCTTCCACTCATAAGTCCATTAAATCTATTCAACTATTTGCTTTTATTAAAAGATCTTGAATAGTGCATATGATATGATTATTTGCAGGCACTTGTGGAAATAGACTCTCTTATGGTATTTAAATGACTCTCATCCTACTTGGTGAGATGGGATATGTCACACGATATACACTTAATTAAGTGGGCACTAAAAGAAATTGATGGTAGGATTAATTATATACGGAGAGAAGGAATGAAGCAAAATTCCTATATTGGATGAGAACTTCAAGAGAATATTATGGTAGGATCAATGCAGTATAGTTGATATTTGTGTTGTTTCTTGTTAATTTATTTTTGCACTCCTATTGTTTCTTGCTTAAGGGGCTTGAGTTTTGTAATGTTATATATCATATCGCCCTATGTAAACACTAGACTAGATTATTTTTAGTATTTACTTCATGTTTCTAATTATCAGGGTTTAGTACTTCCTTATTTATGGTTTTTGCAGAATTGATACTCTATTGTAAGGAGAGTGGTACTCCTTTATTGGCTTTATGCATTACAAGTATGTCATAATCTTATAGGGTATGGGAATAGGCTATATGTCCTCCCCCTCTTTTGCATCTATGGGGCTTTACCAAAAAAAGAAAAAAAAGGTTTAACTACAAAAAGCTAACCTATGCTTTGCCTGTTTTGCAAATAATCAAACTGTAATTTTTATTTTGACAAAAGATTGACCTGAAAAATCATCCAGTATGTTCCGTTAAAATATTTGTTATTTGGTGGGTCACTGTGGTAGTTGCATGACAAAAGGACACAACATACATTATTTCTTTCAAATCTTAATTAGCTTTCCTAAATTGATCCCTTCTATTAAAAAACCCTAACCCAAAACGCTCTGCATGCAGTCTTCAACACTTTTCATATCAAGATCCCATTTTTCTCCACAGCCTTGATTGTTGTATTAGCACATCTCATAGGACAATCCATTTTATTATACTAAAAACTTGCTACCTCAAAAATAAGTTGAACATAGCAAGAGTAACAAAACAAGTCATTGAGACCATGACCCCTGTTCCATCCAGAGATGTTGATGATGATGATGATGAGGTTGTATCCTGATGGAGAGGCGTCTTGAAGTAGAAAGAAAAATAAGGCAAGATCGGGTTAGGAGGTAGGGGAACAAAGAATCCTGAAAATGCGCTGGCGGGATAAATGGTAAGTATCCAAATGGTGGCAGATAGTTAAAAGTGGAGGTGAGTTTGATCCTTCCAATTGCAAAGAAGGAGGTATTGTTGTCACAGGAGTCATTGCCAAGAATGAGGCATTTTTGTGGCCATGTTATTATGTTTTGTTGAAAGACTAGAAGTGTATGGAGTGAAGAAGAGAAATTGAACATATAAGTAGGTGAGGTTGAGGGAAATGTGGGGAGGGTGGGATATTAGATGATGACTTTTATGGGTATTTTTTTGTCATAATTCAAAAAAGAATTTTGAGAATAATGCTAAAAAAAAAGTTTTATTTACTTTACAATTTTTTTCCAACCATGTGTTTTGGGTTAGGGTCTCTTTAATAGAGGAGAAGATTTTGGTAAAGTTAAGATGTTCTTCTCTCTTTTTTGCCGATTAGTAAAGCTAGGATTTGAAAGGAGACAAAGTCAATAATACATCTTAGATTTGGTTGAGTTGATAAAACCTCTACCTGCAGACAATTACTCATGATCCTCTTTTATTTTTAATTCTTCCTTTTTAGATAGGAACATTAAGTTGGCTGTTGGGATGTATGTCTACAAATCGGAATGGTTATTCTTTATGTCATAGTGAAGACGATGCAAATTCATTAATTTGATGTTCATTTGGTCTATCCCTTTTTTTTTTTTTCTTTTAATATGGCATGTGAGTGGCACATGTGACCCTCTAAATAATGGATATTTTAACGGAACAAAATGGACTATTTTTCAAGTCAATCTTTTATCAAAATAAAATCACGGTCAATTATTTGAAAACAGACAAAACATAGGTAAGTTTTTTTGTAATCAACAAAAAAAAAAAATTATATGAATAAATGGTATTGATTAGTTGTTAGAAATTTCAAAATTTGCCCGAATGTAATTTGATATTGTATAACTAGTGAATATGATAGCTAAAAATCAATATTAATTTGTTAAATATGATTGTGGATCCAAAGATGTTAATTGTATTTAGTGAGCTATGTGTGATTACTTGATAAAATATTATGGCATTAAACTTATATATTGTTAAGTTTACCCAAAGAAAACTCAAAAATATTTGGAATGTCTAACTATTGGTAACCTAGAAAAATTTAAAAGGTATTAGATTTTATTTTCCAAACCATAGTTTAAGAATTGTTAATATAGCTATTGCTAAATTTATTAAAAATGAGGAAGTTGGTAGGAGTACAACAAAACATAATGCGGATATTATTAAAGTAAGATGTTCCATTGCCATGTTCCGATATCCACACCTATGCTAAGTCTTGTCTTAGTATCGGAAGAAAAAAATGATCTGGGCAGTATTTAAATGAATCAATACCTTATGAAGAAACTAACTCACAACCAACTGGCATATATAAGCTATGTAGAATAACTTTAAATAAACCCATGAAGACAACTGTTCTCAACAATTATGTGGTTTATTTGTAGGCCCCAAATTAGATCTTAGCATTTATAAGCATTTTATTTCATTTTCATAAGCCATAGAAAGTGATAAAATTGATAAATGGATTGATGCCATGATAGATGAATTAAACTCAATAACAGGATCTCGTTGAATTGCTATATGGTTTTGAATGAACCGAATGAGTCTTTAAGAGCAAACATGATCCAAATGCCAATATTGAATGACATAAAATTTTATTTATAGCCAAGGGTTATACTCAAAAGATTACATTGATAAAAGAGATTTTTTTTTACATGTGTCACAAATAAACCCATAGATAATAATTATATCATTAGCGACTCAATTTGATTAAAAGTTACATAATTGAATGGAGGTGGGAGTTGCCTCTTAGAGTGGGGATTTGAGGAAGATTTAAAGGTTTTTGCAGTAAAGAAAATGTCAGATGGTATGTATGTATAAGAAGTCAATATATGGACCTAAATAAATTTCTCCACAAGTGGTATATAAGTTTAATGATACCATAACATCTTTTAAGTTTTGGGAAAACATTGTGATTGGTGTATTAATCGAAAGTTCAATGAAAGTAATTTTATTTTTCTAGTTCTATATATTGATGATATTTTACTTGTTGCTAATGATTTGGGCATGTTATATATGACTAAGTATTTTTTTTTCTAAGAATTGTGAATAAAAAATGTAAGAGAGTCGATTTTATGTGATAGGGATTTCCATATTTTGAGATAGATCACAAGGTTTTGGTAGGATTATCTTAGAAAGAAAATATTGAAAGAATTTAAGGGATTTAACACAAATAAATGTTTAATAAGAATTGCGTCAATACAAAAGGAGGATGATAAATTTTATGCAATGTCTAAAGAATGATGTCAAACATAATAACAAAAAAAGTGTTAAGGCATCTTTAAGTAACAAAGGACTATATGCTCGTGTATAAATAATCTGATCCATTATAAGTGGTTGGACACTTAGAATAAAGTTTTGTTGGATGAATTGACAATAGAAAGTTAATGTCTAGTTATTTGTTTCCATGAAGGAGCAATTTCATAAAAAAAATGTCAAACGATTCGTCATTGTTGCATTCACCATGGAAGCAGAATTTGTAGTTTGTTTTAAAGTTACGATTTATACAGTATAGCTATAATGGGGCTTTAATATATATTATCTATTAATTTATTTGGGTTTAACTCATGGGTTGGCTGATTTGTTAGGATGACTTAGAGAGATTTTGCTTGATGGGCTCAAAATAAGGATTATTGGACCGGTCCATCCGCATCCAACCTCTCTCAAGCAAGGTTATGCATGCAAAAAGATGGTTATTGGCCTTCGCCCATGGGGAAATCATTTGGGTTAAATATGAATTGAGCTTGTTACATCTTATCAATGGTTACCATCCACTCTATGTGCTTATAAATATTCAGCTATTCCTTCTCATTTTAAAATTTTTGGAAAGAAAAGAAAACAACATTCCATAGAGGAGGGTCTGTTCACAAAAGATCAAACAAGGTAGCTCAAGTGATTTCTGCCTTAACTACTTAAGAACTGTAAGGTTGACGTGTGAGATCTACTCAAGCTATCTTACCTGTCACTTATGCATTTGAGATACCGAGATAACTTGTTCCTTCTTCCTGCCATTCTCTCTAGGCTATTGTGTCATTGGGTACCATCTCCTTAGTAGCACTCCAAAGTCCAGTGTCAAGCGTGAGATCTACACGATATGGTGTGACAATCTGGGGAAGAACCCTGCATCTGCAACAACTATAGAACTTTATTTTAGGATTTAGGTTGTTGACACTATTACTAAGCGTAGAAAAACTATTGTGATAATTTTGTAGCAATTTTTTCCTTCAAGAATGACAATTAGTCCAAAGCTTCTAAATATTTGAATTGGAATATTTTGTCGTAAGGGAAGAAGTTTAGAAACAAATAGTGTATTAAAAGTTAAAACAATTTATGACTAATAAAATAATATATTACAATAGTGTTATGATTACATTTTTTTTCACCAATTTACAGATCCTTTAACTAAAGCTTCACAGCCAAATACATTTAAAAAACATGCTTGAAAAAATAGATTTTGGTTGTATTTATGACTGATTTCATGATATTTATTATTTAACACCCTTAACTTAATAAAAGGTTGTTGATATACAGGTAATTGTTTACTTATTATGATTATATATTATTCAATAAGAAGTGACTTCATGAGATATTAATGAGGACCTTTTATTATATTTATATATGGTTTGTAATAGTAACTTGATAAATTACTAGTGTAATGGTATATAGAAGGAAACATACAATGTTAAAGTGTATGACTGTCATAACATGCACTGCGTAATTTATTATGTTGAAGTAGAACTTTAATGATATTAAGAGATTTGTTTATGCATATTTAATGGTTACATTATTAAAATAAAAGCTTTGAATTATTGGAGAGAATGTTAAGATGTGGCTTGATTTTGTGGCCATTCTTTATTTAAATTGGTAATAGTTATTATAATTATTAATTCTTATCCGGTTTATAATAAATATTTAATAGTAGAACAAATCCCAACCATTCGTATAAATATTTCATGTACCTAGATAAAAATTAAACTCTGTGACTATTAACATCGTTGAAAACAATCTCACTCAAAAGGTTTCTATAGTAGGAAGGAAGGTTAAGAAATAGAAACTAATTTTGACAAAGAAGAGAGGTGTTTCTTAGTTTTTGCAAGATCATCGCATTATAAACTTTGGATTTATAGTTAGCTTTGTTCAAACAATTGTTGATCTAAATGGTTAGAATTCAAGAACTACAAATACTTGAAATTTAATTACCTTAATAGGAGCAAATTCTGACATGTAGCTTGAACATTAACCTCACAAATTTTCAATTATAAATCTTGCAAATATATTTTGAATTAGAACCTTAAAAATCTAATAGCATGGATCATTTAAATATGAATTTATAGCTTGAAGAAGTTGCACAAAACCCAAAATTTTATGAAACCCGCACTACTTATAAATCATGTGCTTATATGATTTTAGACTTGCAAAATATTACATGCTCAATCAATACATTGAAGTCACTTTGTTGATCTGAAAATGAATCTTCTGAAAATTTCATTAAAAGAGATGAAAACACTCAATTTCTGCTAACCAGGAGTCTTAGAATGTTAGGAACCTTAATTTAAAGTCTTATACTTAGAAAATAATTATAGAACAAACCCTTACATCTTCTCAATCTCATATTGAAGCTCGGAAATCCTAAGAATATTTCTTTTATTCTTTTTTCATTTTACCTCACTCTCTTCTTTATATGTGGATGCTTAGGGATTTAGTATGTTTTTTATAAAATTAATTATAAAAATATGACATATATTATTTTTTTATAAATATTGACTCGAGTTTATACAAAAATATTAATATTATTTAATAACTTTAAAATGATAAATGTCAATATTTTATTGGTCATAAAAACTAATTATGTATTTTCTTCAATTTTCTCATTTAAAAATTATTTTTTAATATTTTATTTAGTAATATTTTTTATTAAATTAGTTTTGGGCTAAGGTTTATTGTGCAAATTTAAATTAAACCATAAAAAATAAAAAAAAAAGATATGAAGAAACTAATCATTTTGATATTTTGTTTTATTTATTTTTAAATAAATATTTATTAAAAAAATAAATAAAAAAATATATTTTTTATTTATAAGTAGATCAAATCGAACATATTAAATACATATAAAATTAAGGACGGTAATAGGTTAATTCTCCTATCAGGATAGTCAAAATTGTCGACCTATTGCTGTTAATTCTCCCAACGACCAATCACACGCAACAGAAGACCTTGTCAAGTCGGTCTCACCATAACTAATACTGCCACCTTTCTGTCTCGCCCTCACTCTCTCTCTCACTCACTCTCTCTCTCTCTTCTCTCTCTCGAATCTTCTTCTTTGATCTTCACGCCGCCAAACCCTAAGCTACCTTAGCGACTAAGCAAATTTCCAAGTCCTTACATCACACATCACAATCCACGATTTTCCAGATACCCAATAAGCTCAATTTCAATTTCCGCTTAATACAATCTCTCTCAAGGTTTACTCTTGAACTCGTACTGCACTTATAAATCCTTTGAATTTACATAAATCGACATTGCGATCAATTTGAAATTTTTAACTTAATCCCCTTGTTATGATTGCAGGAAAGTAAACAAAAACCACATCTTGATCGTGTTCGTTGACTTAATAGGATGGAAGATGCTATTAAAGACCAGCAAAATGAGAAAAATGGTACTTTTATTCTGTGTTCTTCCAATTTAAGTTCATTCGTTCTGTTTTTTAGGGACCCAATGAGTTTCTTTGATTTGTTTACTTCTGAATTGTGCTGTCACAACTTGAGAAGGAATGAAAATTGGTAGAACTAGTGTCCACTTAAGACTTAGCTTGATATACAGCTATATGAGATATTCTGGGGCTTAGCTTGTCATGTTTATAAGTGGAGCCAATTGTTGAAATCAGTTCGTTCGACGGATGCCCCTTTACATGTCTATGTGCTGGTTAGTTTCCATGCGATATAAATGAAGCACGTAAACGAAGATATGGAATTAATCGAAAAAGCCCTTAAGGTTGGTCTAGTGGTTAAGGCCTAAGACACATAATGAAAATTTGCATGAGGTCTTGGTTCAGAACCCACTGTGGACAATTCTTGACTGCCTACATAGCACAAGCTATTTTTATCGGGTACATGGTTCCTGTAGGATGGTTCAGTGCCCGGAGGTAGTTGGTCCTAATACGACTATGCCTCTCTGTCATTAAAAAAAAAAAAAAAAAAAAGGAAAAAAAAGATGTAATTGAAAATGTGAAGTGATCTTTTAACAAGTTTCAGAGGGCAATCATTAAGATAATCCTTGTGTTAGGTCAACTGAATGAACAAAGCTCATTTTACAGCTGTCTCATTATATCGAGGAGTCCAGGTCTATATTTTCGGGATTTATATTTTTGTTTCTATCTCTAGGTAGGTTTCTTTTTTCATGGAGTGACTTACTAGTTTCTTGACTATGGAGAGCTCTGCCACCATGCTTGATAATTCGTTATTGACATTATTAAGAGATATGTATTTTGACTATTATTCAATTAAAACATTTAGAGTGAATTTGGAATATGAAATTGGGTTGCTTGCCTCAGATTCTTTATCATGATGGAATTATAGAAATTCTCAGTCACCTTATACTCTATTTTCTGGTCTTTCATATAGCTTATGCTTCGAGGATTTGCTAACTTCATTAGTCTGGCATGTATTAGGTTTTCTTTTGTATCATTTTTAAGGTAGGACGCTTCAAGTCTTGCAGAGTGGCAACTGGCAATTTGACAATAAATTGTAATTCAGGGAAGTTTCTAAGGTCTTTCTTAGATCAAATGTTGGCTTTTTGCAGGTCTAGATGATGAAAATGAAATAGTCACAGAAGGCACTTCTGTTGTGCACGGAGAGCTCCCCCAAGATGAAACTGGTCCTCCAAAGGTTGACTCTGAGGTTGAAATACTTCATGAGAAAGTCACAAAGCAGATCATCAAGGAAGGTCATGGGCAGAAACCGTCCAAATATGCCACATGCTTTGGTAATTACCATATGATGTTTTTTCATCTCTTTATGGTTAACATGATTAATTGGAGTCTTGAAACATTAATTTAATGTAGCGAAAGCAGCTAAGGGTTTTCTCCTTTTCATTGATTCATCTCTATTCTGTGTACTAGGTCATTGACACCCTATATGTTCTCTTTCCCTTTGCATGCTAGTTACCCTTCCAATGATTTATCTTTTAGTTGACTGCACATTTTCTTATTCTCACATGCTGCCTAGTTAATAGTCATGTTATTATATAACTTAGCCTGCAAAAAGAAACTATCTTTTTCAATGTGAAGGTTGAAGTCATTGCTTGAATGGAGCAAGCTCCTTTGAATAATCATCATACTAGGTTTCTTTCTTCTTCTTCTTCTTCTTCAAGATTTTCAGAGCTATTTGATAATGATATGAGGAGATGCATCTTTATTACCAAAGAAATGTGGATACAAATGTTTTGTGTATCAAAAAAATGGATGATCCGATTTATACTATTATCTCATCATTTCTTCACTTCTTATAATGGAATAGGTCCAAGAAGTACTTTGTTCATTACATTTGTTGTTGAGTTTAGTCCCTCTTTAAGGAAGTAGAATCCTTTGATAACTTGAGCATTGCTAATCATTCTCCCTCATTGAGTTCTTGAAATTCACAATGTGAAGTAAAGAAGTTGACTTGACAATTCGAATCATATGTGAGTTTAGTTATAGAATTGAGATCACAAGATGAGTTTTGGATAGATCTTTGTTTGGCTGTAGAGGAAAGCAAGCCATGAGGTATCATAATTCTTATGTTCTCTGCACTAAAAGAACATGATGGATGACTCAGCATGTGATCAATCGTTCCAGAATTGATGATCCATGGAGATGAAATAAAAGAATATGAAAGAGTTGCTAGATGGTGCTCTACTTTTTGGGTTGTGCAACATGCAGAATTCATGAATTATTGAGATTGGAATAGCTTGTACATGTTCTCCGACTGATCTTTTGTGAAGTGCATCTTTTCTAGAGTAATTTGTGACACTTGAGCTAAAATGAACAACCCTCTCCGTTGTGTATGTAGAGTGTAGGTCTTGAAAGCATAATCTAGAGGGATGAATTTATTGTGATATAAAATAGTAACTAATGTAACAATCCCCTTTTGTTCATACTTTATATTAATGGCACAAAATAATCAAATAATTAAACATCACAAATGGAACTTGAAAGTAAAATAGAGTAGGGATTGAGAAAAATCAAACATTGAGATTTATGATGGTTCTGTCTTGTTGCAAATATCAAGCGTTTTCTAATGAGCTAATGTTGTGTGCAGTGTAGAAAGTAAAATAAAAGGTGTTGTGATTAATCAATATGATGTAGTGACTACCGCGAAAGGTCTGCACTATTTCATTATATATGAAATAGATGAGCGAACATTTCCATTATATATGAGGATATATTTCAACTTATTTGACTACTTGATATGTTGTTATGCTCTGTTCTACAAGGCAGTTCTCTATTATTGGTCTTTAGTTCAGTTGCAAAGTCTGGTTTTGCAAACCCCTAAGGGTTTAACGTAGTAATTAACACTCAAAACAATCTCATGACAACTTATACGAGGTTTTAGGTTTAAATCCCATCGAAAGCACTTTTTGGAGCTACCTACATAGTGTAAGCTATAGTAGAACGGGTGTGGATTTTCTTAAGGTATGCGCCCGGAGGTAGTTGGTATGCTATAATTGTGCCCCTCAGAGGTGCAGTTGGTACACAATGGTTGTGTCATTCTGTTTGAAGGTGCCCGAGGCAAGCCTGCCGAAAACTAAATTTGCATGGAAAATTTACATGCTTCTCTGCTGGTTACTTCCTCAATTTAATACCTTGTCTTTAAACCCATTTTTTAAATTCTTATGATGAGGTTCTTAATCAATGTAGGGGAGCTTCCAGATGGTGTGTAGTTTTAGTTGATTGGTGGGCCAATTATGAATTCATCGTTTTCCTTCCACTACTTTGCTTATTGCAGCACAAATGCTATGTCAGATCATGATGGGCAATTGGTAGCCAGAATCTCTTGCCATAATTTTCCATTCTAAGATTGTGTGTAAGTTCATATATAGGCAATCGATATTCTGTGAACATGGTACTTTTGCATCCCGTGTAGGGCTTGCTGCTGACTAAATATAATATATCTTGACCCCTTGTAACTGTGGCGGCCACATTCCCACTTCATTGCTGTTGGTTCCTCTGGCAAATCACAACCTTTCAAAATTTCACTTGCCATTGTTTGCAATTCTTTGCTGCATAATTTTTTTCTTGGTCAATTTTGGTGAGGCTGCAGCATGTTCGATTTGTTAAAGCGAATCTGGAATTTTGTTACTGTTGAAGATGCGTGTTCTCACCTTGTCCTAGTTTGGTCAGCTTACACCATTTGAGCATGCCATTGTAAACACAGTATGACTAACTTAATGCTTGTGGCATGGCATCTAATTAACTGAATTTTCTTGCCAGTGCATTACAGAGCATGGACGGAAAGCACCCAGCACAAGTTTGAGGATACCTGGCATGAGCAACAACCAACTGAGTGGTTTTAGGAAAAGGTACATGTAAGTTAGTTGATGTTGCACTATTTGTGAAGCTTTAAGATCTGCTTGTGTAAATGTGTTCATATATGTTAAACAGAATTGTTCTTTAAGGCCTTGTTGTTTAGATGAAAATATTTTTCAGAATAATGTGTTCTCATTTTTCCTTGTTTGTTTAAAGAAAAGACAATTAATGGAAAATATTTTCCATTGTTTTGGAAAATAGAGACTTATTCATAACTTATTTTTGGAAAACAACTTATGAATTATAAATGCCATTTTCCTGTCAATTTACGAACTCTATTTATTAATCATTTACTACCAATAACCTCTATTATTAATTTTTTTTTTATATTTTTTATTTAGGTAGATTTATTTCTCATTATAAAATATGTTGTATTATTAATTATCTAAGTACAAACAAACGAAAATTATTTCCACCAAATTAGCCACACACCTAAAAATATGCTACCTTTCAGAAAAATCTTTTTTTTTTTTTAAATGTTTTCCATTACAAATGGTTTCCTTCAAAACAAACAGAGTCTAAGTGTTTATGTCTGCCATATTTTGCATCCTGGAAATCTTCTCTGCAAAGAGTAGCATTCTAATTGTATTTGTTTATGATATTGTCTTTTGGTCACATGAGGGTTCATAGTTCTGCAAGTTAATGAAATCGATCCATTTTAAGCTATGCATTTGAACTTTAGTATGGTGACTTTTTGCTATCTGTGGATTTATCAACTAGAAATGTAAAACAATGTCTTATGGCGACAGTGGGATTGTATTGTAGAAAATAAGATTCTGAAGGCTGCCGCATATGGATTAAGAATTTTGGTAAAGCCTGTATGGTTCATCATGTCATTTAGGATCCAAGAAATAGGTGGTCTGATGTAATCTCTTTTCTGTCTGTAGTTTAATGTTTTTGTTAAAGCCAATGACTTAGCCTTCAAGATGTTTCTAGAAAATTTCAGGCAGACATTTTCAGAAGTGGCTGTATTTTATGGCATTCATGATGTCTCTCCTTTTGGTTGGACCACTCAATGCTATTTGTTTCAGTTCCAGGATCGATTATTTTTTGTTTCTTTAAATTGTATATGTCAAACTTTGGAATTTTGAAGAGGAAAAATGTGGATGCCTATCTTTTTGGCCAGAAAAATTGATGTCATTTGTATGTTGGCTTTTTGTGAAAATTGTGCTAATAAGTTACACATTACCTCCTTTTCTGTCAACAGAGAAGAAAGAAATGGAAGGCTTGGCCCTTGGAATATACAGCATGAAATCTGGTGAACGTGCTCTTTTGCATGTAGGTTGGGAACTGGGCTATGGAAAAGAGGGGAGTTTCTCTTTCCCAAATGTCCCACCCATGGCAGATATAATATATGAAGTTGAGCTCATTGGTTTTGATGAAACCAAAGAAGTATGTTGCCACCCATGAACTCTGAGAAGTATACATTGTATGATCAATATTTTCATCAGATTGTGTTTAATGGACCCTAAATGTATGATAGTTTGAAATTGGTAGGGGAAAGCTCGCAGTGACATGACAGTGGAGGAAAGGATTGGAGCTGCAGATAGAAGAAAAATGGATGGAAATACTTTATTTAAGGAGGAAAAACTTGAAGAAGCCATGCAGCAATATGAAATGGTTATGTACCTGTATTCCTCGAGTGCTATGCTTCAATCTTTTTCATGTTTTTCCCTATCTCATCCTTCTTTCTCCTCCTTGTATATTTGTAGCTATGATGAGTCTGATGAGTGTATTTCCCTCAGGCCATAGCATACATGGGAGATGATTTCATGTTTCAGCTATTTGGCAAATTCCGAGACATGGCTTTGGCTGTTAAAAATCCCTGCCATCTTAACATGGCAGCATGTTTGATAAAGCTGAAGTGCTATGAAGAAGCTATTGGGCATTGCAGCATCGTAAGTGATGAGTTCATCCTCTTGAATTTTTCTATAGAGGCTACGCAAGTGTTATAATAATGGTTAGACACAGTTGTAACAAAATATGTTTAATTGAGCACAACCACTCTGCAGGTTTTGGCTGAGGATGAAAACAATGTTAAAGCTTTATTTAGACGTGGTAAAGCCAGATCTGAACTGGGGCAAACCGATGCTGCACGAGAAGATTTCCTGAAGGCACGGAAGTATGCTCCTGAAGATAAAGCCATTGCTAGAGAACTGCGCTTGCTTGCGGAACATGACAAGGCTGTTTACCAGAAGCAGAAGGAAATTTACAAAGGTATATTTGGTCCTCGACCTGAACCAAAGCCCCAAAAAAGAAATTGGCTAATTGTTTTCTGGCAGTGGTTGCTGGCGCTATTTTATCGCCTCTTCAAGCGGACAAGAAACAAAGAAGAGTGAGTGATTCAGGTTTTCAGAAAAGAATAGATCTATCTTAACTAGAGCTCTTAACTATTACTTATGATTTATGAACTGTCGGGCTTGAGAACTTTTGGTTCTTCATTCTTCAGTGTACATTTGATGTGATAATGGAAATTTCGCTTACTGTACTTTTGCTATTCTTGTGGCAAGCTCACTCTTGCTGTATTTTGTTTCTTTTGTTTGGTTAAACGGAGCATTCCAGCCAAATTGGTTTTGTTCATGTCTAATTTTGTTAGGAACTGTTGAAGCACTTCGATGCTACCATATCGTGGGGAGAATTTAGAATATGAACCACCTTTGTCTCCTTTCCTCACCAGCACCACCAGATAAATGCAATCGGGTGGATCTTTCTATTTCTCCTCAGTGCAACTAAGCATTTTGCAATGCTTAAAAGAGTATGCCTTTATACGTATATGTCAGCAGCCTAAGTACAGCTTAATCAAGAATGATTTTTTCCTTTTTTTTTTCTTTTTTTATGTAATTTAAATGAAAAAGAAAAAGATATAAGAGTCGTCAGTTTTTGAATGGGGAGCAAAAATGACGACTCTGCACGTAACATGATATAGTTTCACAAACAGAAGGGGACCTAAATCATTATATCTGTGGTGGTAAATCTGGATTGATCCATTCAGTCTGGTTGATTTTGATCCCTCCTCGGAAACGTGCCATGATTCAATTTTTGGTTTAATTTGCTTTTTGTCCATTGACTCCTGATTCTCTATATTAGCCGGTTTGACTCTAGGGCACACATCTACCAATGGAATTATCTTTGTGTACTATTGATGATGCATTGAATGATTGAAACACTTACAAATAGATTGAAAAGAAATGACCCTATAACATGTAAAAGAAATTATAATCTTCAATAATTCTTGCGTAATTTATGAAAATGAAAATTAAATATGAAAACTTTAGAGGTTTTTTTTCTTCCTCTTATAACAAAAGAGGTGGATTGGAACTTGAAATTCTTTACTTAAGAGATCAGAATATATTACTAGGATATAATTAATGTCCTTATCCCATCACCAAAAATTCTATCATTTCGTACATTATCATTAATTCTCGCATGTGGTGTACGTGTACAAGAAGATTAATCACGAAGGGTCCTAAATACGGACAAAATATGACGTGGACAAGTAAAACTAATATTAGTATATTATCATCCCTATCGTGCCCGCTGCCCATGCAGAGATGTGGACAAACAATGTCATTATTTTTTTGTCGGTTGGTTATAATAATGCAACTAATAAAGTATTATCACGAGGAGAATGAAACTCTTAATGGTTAAGGATTGAACGTCACTAAATTACAAAATTATTAGTATTATATATAACTTTTATTATTGTACTAATATGCTAACATGCTTGATCTAATCTATTAATTATATATTAGGTTTGATCCTCAATAGATATATATTGTCCTGTGCCCAGATTGCATTCAATTCTAGTTAATTTGCAAATCTCTTATGTACATGAAATACTACCCACTATATGAAAGAAAAATAAGATCTAACCTTGCTTTTTTATGGGTATAGATAAAAGAATAGGTTAACCAGCATAATATAATTAGATATTAGGATGACAGATAAATTATTAAATCAATCATATACTCGATTACACCTTAAGATTATTATACCTACATATTAGATAATTACCGGTTCAAAAATAATAGACAAGAAATAACAGAACCCATATTAGAAATAACAATGAGAAGAGATTGAAAGAATTGACCAAGGGTCTATTTGTTTAGCTTTTTTTAGGCAGAAACAGACATTGTTTTAAATATTTTTCTAACAAATCCTTTATTAAGAAATAGATATATATAAAACAAAGGTTGACATTTCTCATAAAAAGATCAAATAAATCAAATATAGTTAAAATATAAATATAAATCGCATATATTTATATATATTGTTTCGACATAGATACAAATACAGATACAGATACAAATGAAAAACAGACCATCCAAATGGACCCTAGCTTTGGAATTCAACAATTCTTCTTAATCTAAAGATCTCCTTCTAAAATGTAACGTACAGAGTATGACCTTCAATCGATGATTCCTTAAAATTCTACCAATTATCTTCGATTCTTCCCTTCATTATATTAAATCTACCCCTTATGTGATAAAATCAATTATAACTCCAATAAATTATATAAAACCGTGTAAAGTATCCATTATAACATAGACATAAAAAAATGATCAAATTTCTATTCACATGAACATTTGCTTGTCCTTAACATGAAAAAAAATTCAAACCCTTTATGGACAAATAATACAATTACTATTATGATCAATCTATCATAGCATTTTACACACGAGAGGAAAATTATTAATCTACATTTCCAAACAAAGTACAATATCTTACAACTTTCTTTTGACGGCATAAATTCAATCTAATCACTTTTCATATGCCTTATAGACACTTAACTTCAATTTAGCGCGCACACACACAACATATATATATATCACTGTTCAAACTTACTAGAGTTCAAAAATTAATTAATATATACCAAAGATAGCATCCACTATTTAAACAAAAATCAACAAAATTAAAACAAGGAGTAACACATTAACTTAGAACAACTATCAATATCTTATACACTTAGTTAATATGTGTTAATGATAGAATCTCTCTAAGTACTCAAAATGTTTTATGAATGATGTAATGTTTTTATGATAACAAAAGGCTTAACGAATATCACGTGCTTATGTTATAACCTTAACTATATGCTTGAGTTTATGATGTTTCAGAAGTACATGTATCTTTTGGCTACTAGTTCATAAGAACAACTTTCCATTTGTAGGGTAATGGACTATATTGAAGATCTAGCTCCACATATTATATTCACTTTTTCCACAAACAAGTATGATATTAATGATGATTTAAATAAATTTTTATGAGTTTATTATATAATTTATTCAATAAATATAAAAAATATAGTGGAAGAATAAGTGTTACTTATGGAAATTTTTGGATGACAATTTTTATTTGTTATAAAGAGATTATTTTTGCAAGTTTTATGAAGTAAAATCACGTGGCACGATTGAAGAATAGTGACAAGATCTGATGCGAACACATCAAGACCAAGCTAATTTGACTGCAAGGAAGGATCGAGCATCAAATGCATGTGGAAAAATTCGATTGAATAATAGAGTAACGAAGCTTGTGGATTCAACAAGGAAGAAAGAAGCCGATAAAAGGCTGTAGGAGTCTTACGCCGGTCTTGAAGCCCTACGCCGCCGACATATCAAGGTATACCACCGGCCTTCCACCGGCATTGAAGCATCCCAGATTGCGAAATTTTAAAGCTGAAGATTACACTGCCCATGTATAATATATAAGCCGCCAGCATTCGAGATATAAGCTGTCGGCTTATATGTAATTTGTGGATGTTTTAATTTTATCTTTTTTGTATTCCTTTAGTTATTATTATTAATAAGGTCATTTATTGTATTTATTTTTAGGTCTTTTAAGTTTCCTTAGTTATTATTATATATAGGACTTTTATTTCATTTTAGAGGTCCTCCTTGGAGAGAGTATTTTGTGACTTCTTGTGATAAGAACTTGTGATTGCAAATCTTTGCAATTATTTATGAATATTGAGAGATATTGAAATTTCATTTATTCATTTTCTGTTGATTGAATCTTTGATTTCTTTGGCACAGTAATCTGTTTTGTAATTCGTGAGTCATATCGAATTGCAATTATATTGCGAACTAGTTTGTTTTTGTGATTCGTATTTCGATTCACAATTTCATCCATATCCTTTAGATTTTTCGGAGTTTATATATTTAGAAAACCCTAAAAAGATGAAGAACCCTAGATCTGTGAAGCGAAGAATTTCCAACCCCCTTGGTATTCGTATCAAGATCATACTAACTTAAATAATCTTACAAAGAAGGAAAGAAATCTTCAAGACAAGGAAAGAATTCAAATATGAAGTACCCTCTATTTTGCTCAACAACAAGTATCAAACTAGAATCTTAAAGCACAACTTGAACTCTTCTAAATTACTTCTCCAACATCTTTTTAGCAAATTAAGATTTCAAATTAAATATGTAGGGATCCATGAAGAAAATAATACTAACTGCTAGAAGAAAATTTCCTACCTAAAATATTTGAAGAAAGTCGTTGTTCCTTGAAGTATAAAAATGAAGGTTTATTTGCATAGCTAGAGACACAAAATATTATTGAGAAAGAACACTGGAAAGTCTACAAAAGCCGTGAAAAATTCCAAGTATTGATCTAAGCAATCCCATTAATCGAAAAAAGTACTTAGGCACTCAGAAATACTTTGAAAAATTGCTGAGAAACCTTATTTTACTTTTTTGTACTAAAAAGCAAGAAACTTTGTTATTGTTTTCCCTCTATGTTGAGACACTTACTTTTATTCTTTATGTTAGTGAGAGAAGTGAAAAAGGACACTTGTATCACTGTAAGTTAGCTCAAGTGGAAGTTAAGATAGGTGGTGCGGGTTGCTGGAATTGCAGATGACCTAAGACTCTTTAAACTTCTTCATTTATTTGATTGGACATAATTGAACAAACTGGTAAAGATAACCAGGACCTTGACATGGAGGTTGAAGAGTGGATTGGCATACAAGATATAACTAATATATATCAATGAACATTATTTTCTCTTTCTCTCTTTAATATTCCATTGTTTCCACACTTAATTCTAATATTGAATATGAAATAATTAACTTAAAAGATTTCAGATTAATAATGTTATGAGAAAGACATAATAAGTACAAAAACTTGACTATATCACAAGTTAAGATATCATCAAGAGGGTTATCATAAAGAGTTTTCAACTAATGCTTTAAACATTGTTTTAGATTTTGTTTTAGAATCTATTTAAGAATCAAAATTTGTGAAAACTTACTAAAGTGACCAATTAACACACCACTCCCTTCTTGGTTACTAGGCTTTCGAAACCAACAAGATATGAATACTCATCTTTTCCTTCTTGCTAAGCATAATAATTAGGCACAAATGTATATTACATTCACACACTCCTCATATCTCTCCCTTTGATATATTTTTGTTAGGATTTTTTTCTTAATTTAATTGACCAAAGCAGTTTTATTCATTCGTAAGTCCCATACTGGACAATCTTAGGCGATTAGGTTTTAAAATTCTCCTTTAAACCTTTGCTCCTTCAATTAATTATTTCAATCAATCATTTAATTTACTTAGTTTAATTCTCTCAATTTTTTCTGTTGACTCTTATTGTAAGTTTTCAGTTAATGATCCTAGGCTCGCCAATCAAATAGGTGTTACTCTATAAAAAAGTAAACACTTCTCCCTTTCTATTTCATTTTCGCTTCTTTGTAGGTTCACCATTTGAAATCTTGAATTAGCTAAGATGAAATGCCTTGAAGAATAATTTAAATATGAATGTATTTAAGTAGTTTTCACCTTGCTTCCTTCAAAATTAAAATAGCTTTATACTTTTAATTTTGTGAAATCAATATGAGACCAGTAATTTATTTCTTAAGTTACTGGTTTCTTTCACTCAAATCAAAAGTAGCTTTGAAAAGACCTACATATACTTTCTTTCTGTCTTCTTTCTATTGTTTATGACACACACTTTCTTTCTCTAACATATTGCATACAATTTCACATAAATGTCATTAGCAAAAGTGACTAATACCACATATGGATGCAAATATATTAAATACGGACGCAAGTATCACATTTGGACGAAAATACCACATATGGATGAAAGTTCCACATTTGGAAAAAGATACCACGCAAGAACGAAATTGATACCAAAACTTTAAATAAAGTCACCAATAGGGGACTTATTCCATTAAATTCACCTTATATGGTGTGGTTACTATAGTCGATCGATCACATGCAATAGAGGTGTGATGCGTACTTACCAATCACATCAAATTATAAATTTATAAACCTAATGAGATCTAATGGATGAGTTAAGCAAGTGTACTTATCTAATGTAGCATAGATTTTAGCGAGTATCATCTTCAGGGATCTCGAAAACAAGTACTAGTATTACTGTTTTTCTACTATTTAGCCTAATTCTTGAAGTGAGTCTATGATTCAACTAGTAATTTACTAATCTAACAACCCCTAAGATCAATTATGTATACTTTTACGATATGTATTCAATTACGAAATATACCTCTCATCTTGATCCACCCTAAATCTTAAATTTCTTATGATAATGGATTGATTCATAAATTGTTTATGCTTTGCGTTGCAAGATCTCTCAAGTAAATCAATTATTCCCTTGAGTTAATTAATTCCTAACCCTGCATGAGATAGTGGAGACCTCTCCCTCACTAACGCCATATAAGATTGCATAAAGGTTCATGATCCCGATGGTGAAGATTAAATCTTTATGCAAAAAATCGAAGTTTCCCTACCTTTAGATGATGCATGCAATTTCTCTATCTGTGAGGATCTATCCTATTAGTTGAAACTTCTTTATATCTAATAAGAACGAGACGTGCAATTAATTTGTGCATAAATTAATCACAAAGCGATAAAATCACATGAATAGATACAAAGTAGAAAACTTTTCATGAATCGAGATGCAGGGTACAAATACAAGTCTTAGGCCTATTTATACCATTACATAAAAATCCTAAAAAGGTAAATAATAAATACAATTTTGACTAATAGTAAATACAATATATATAGTCTTAAGAAAAAGGAAAGAAATCAACAAAACAATTAAATCATCGTTGCATACAAAGGCTACCGGCTTTAGACTTGAATAGCCAGCCTTAAAAACGTCGTTGTTGCTACGCCAACATATGCACCGACAGCCTTGAACTCAACGTCGGTGGCTTAGGGCTAGCCTTCTCTACATCACGCTGTAAGCCCCTGAATTTTTCGATACTCTTGGAAAATTATCCTAAAGCTAAATACCGAAATCGAAACCTTAAAATCGATCCTAATTAAGACCAAACTCTAGAAACTCTAAATAAGATCAAACACAAAGTTTCATAACCCTAAGAAAAAGAGCACTTTAAAATAAAACGAAAATCTAATAATCATTCAGCTCGAAATCCTAACGCTAAACAATTCATCTATCTGATCCCTAATGTGTATATTGAGACAGTATGTCCAAATAATATTTAATGAAAAAATTATAAGACACTAGATCCTTCAATGAATTTTAGAGTAAAAAATTTAAAATCAATACCAAAAGTCAAACTGAATGACTCGATTAGACAATCCTGAGAACTATAAAATATTAAATAATTCATAAAATAGAGTAAAATTAATTTTTTAACCGAAAATATAGTATAACCACAAACCCTAGATTTTATAATCTTAAATTAATTTTTTAACCGAAAAAAATCGGAAACTTAAAAGCTAACTTGGATCCATATTAAGATCTAGATGATTTAGATCCGGTAAGACCGCTATAAACCCTAAAATAATAAAAAATAAGATAAACTCGAATTATGAATCATATAAATAGTACGAAACTTAAAAAGATCAGATTGGTTAAAAGTTCAATCGTTTCAAACCTTTACGAGATCAGTTTCAATCTTCGACTACTGATACACAAAATATTGAAATTTTTTTCGACAATCAAATTATACTTAAAAAATATATGTATATTCATAAAATATCATATAAAATTTTTCTGGGGTTATAAAAACGTCAAATATATCTCAATACACGTATTTTATCGTAATCAGTAACTTATATGATATTTTACTATTACCATTCATCACTATTTGCTTCAATTTTTGTCATTACTTGCTTCCATATTGTTTCTTTATAATTTATACCTATTTCTTACACGCCATACCCTATTTACTACATTTATAAGTTAACCTATTACATGTCAAACTTGTTGCTTCTCATTTGGTTTTTTTTTCCTCTTCTTTCCTTCTTTTCTCCTCTTTCACATCAGCCATCATCCCCTACTACAACTGGTTCTTTTTTTTTCCTTTTCAATTATTTTTGCTACCTTTAACTCATTTAAACCTTCTGTATAAAACTCATAACATATCTCCTTTCAACACTTTACATTTTCCTCAATATATCTCAATTTTCTCACTTTTCCTCTCTCTTTTGCTGCAGGGAGTGATCTCCCTTTGCTTCCCCCCCCTCTCATTTTTAACTCACTCACATTCATTTGTTTCATCTTTTAAAGGTAAACATATTTCTCATACTACCTTAGTTGATATTAGGTGTTGTTCAAAGCATTATACATGGAATAAAATATCCCCATGATGAATAAGTTAGGGATGATAATGCTAAAATGAAATCATGTTAATTCTGAGTTCATGTTGCTACATTATTATCATCTAATCTAACTATCTATATGTATAAATATAATTATGTACATATTTATATCTATTTGAGTATATAAACACACTAATCTAACATTTTATTTATACTTTTTATTTCCTTGTTTATTTATTATTTCATGTGAAATAAATAAGATTAGTCAATCTCTAGTCTTGGACCTGTCCTAAATCAAGTAAAAACAAATGAGACTTGTCCATAATCTTAGTCCCAAGGAGTTTTGAAAATTAATCTAAGACTCTCATGATTTTCTTATTTTTTTACTTTGCTGTATTCGTGAGACTGGAGAAATTCAAGTCTCGGGAAGCCTTGCTAAAGTCTAAGACTCCTATAATTATTTATTGCTATTCTTATTTTTTTTATGAGAATTTTCCATCTCTAAGTCCAGGAAACTTTGAAATTAATCTAAGACTTATATAATTTTCTCTATTATGCTTTTCTTATTTTCTTTCTGAAACTTGTCCATTTCTAAGTTTCGGTAAGTCTTGATAACAAGCTAAGACTTCCATATTTTTGTTCTTGTATTTATCTATTTGATTTTCTATTCTTTTATTTTCTACATGAGTTGTAATATTCTCATAACAAAATTACTAAGTTCATATTCATGCATGGTCATATGATGACGTTGTTGTCTTAGTAAAATTTTCAAAATGATAATATGGATTATTTTCTTTTATATAAAGTGGGGCTAAACTGTAATACTCCTTAAATATAGATGGTGGAACTCTAATCACAGAGATGCTTTTTCGGTGTAATGGCTTGGAGTTTGTCAGAACTCCAAAGTTAAGTGTGCTCTGAGCAGAGCAATCCCAAGATGGGTGACCCCAAGGGAAGCGCTGGCACCAAAAGGATGAAACCACACAGCGTGTGGCCAAAGCGGATAATATCTTGGTGGGTAGGGTTCTAAGTCGTTACACAGTACCTCTGGTGTCCTGGTTGTGCTAAGGATGCGTTGGGAATGTCAGTATACCTGGCATCATGATCCCTACCCAGGGTGGCCTGAGGGTTTAGGGGCGCCCCCTTCGCAGCAGTGGAGCCTGGGCTGGCAGGTCGTGACAAATGGTATCAGAGTAGTGGTTATGGACCTGTGTAACGAAACTGACGAGGACGTCAGTTCTATAAGTGGGGGAGTATGTGATACCCCTCAAATATAAATGGTATAACTCTAATTACAGAGGCACATTTTCGGTGTAATGGATTGGAGTTTGTCACAACTCCAAAGTTAAGTGTGCTATGGGCAGAGTAACTCAAGATGGGCGATCCCCTAAGAAGCGCTGGCACCAAAAGGATAAAACCTTGCAGCGTGTGGTCAAAGCAAACAATACTTCGGTAGGTAGGGTTACGAGTCGTTACACAGTGTCTCTGGTGTCCTAGTTGTGCCTAAGGGTGCATTGGAAGGGCTAGTGTACCTGGCATCATGATCCCTACCCAGGGTGGCCTGAGGGCTTAGGGGCACCCCCTTCGCTGTGGTGGAGCTAGGGTGGCAGGTCGTGATATAAACTCTCAAGATAAATGATTTTCAAACACCTAGGAAGAATTTTCATTAAGACTTAGTATAATTGTTCAACTACACTCTTTCTAAAATATTAAAATAAATTTATCATAAAATTCTAATGTTGATAATCCTTTATTATGTAGAATTTTCTTAAAAACTTAATTATATGGCTTATGCCAATATTTTGGTGAACACTATGAGTAAAACAATTTTTCTAAAAACAAACCTAAACATCAACTCACTAGTTAAAATCCACTTGGAAATAAAATAGGTATACAACTTAAGGAATCACGGTTTAAGAAGAAAAATCATTTTTATGAAGTTAAGGAAACATAGATAATAGTCATAATAACTAAACATCCACTTGTAACAAACTAAAAATTTTAGTTTCTTCCAACCTTCTAAAGGTCTATGTGTTAAAAAATTGATAATTAAGAGAGAGTTATGATGAGAATAAAAATTTAGAACAAGCCATTCGCTTAATTTTTCCCTAATGCTAAAGCTTAAAACATTTTAAAGATAATGATTTTCTTTACAACCACAAAAAGATTCATGTTTTGGAAAATAATTAGAAGAAGTTTGATATGAAAACAAATTATTCATGGACTCAAATAAATATAAAATCATGGTTTATTTAATTAAGTTTCACATTTGCAAATCAAAGGAATAAAATTTTATTTAAGAACCAAACTTAGGAAAACTTCAAGAGATAATACACTTAAAGTTTATGTCACAAATAAGTAAAAATCATGTTTTGTAAAATAAATTGTTAAATAAAATTCTTGAAAAAATATAAGACCTTTGAGATTTCAATATATATATATATATATATATATATATTGAACTATGATTTTTGTTGTTAAGTCACATGTTTACAAAATGTCGATTTTAATCACAAGCCAAATGATGATTTTTCATAAAACTCAATACTTCACAAAGATTGTTTACAAAATTTTACTTTCAACACATCACTAGAATGATGCATATAATATAAGTTTATGTCTATATTAAAAGGATTTTTTAAATATATAAATATTTTTGTGCTTGCTATAAAGTATTTAGACGATGCAAAACTTGGAAAAATGCAAAACTAACGGCTGAAACTTTCGAGTCAAATTTGTACCGACCTATTTCGTAACCCAAATGGATCGAAATGTTAAAAATAACCTTATAAATAGATATACCTTTTCGAGTAGATAAAAAACAACTATTAATATATGAAATTCCAATTTAAAATGAGTAAGTTATGGCCATTTTAAGTTGGAATTTCTCATGATTCGAATTTTGACGAGAATAAATTAAATAGACTTAGTCAAATTAAGTAGAACTTTAATGAAATACTCATTCCGGTATTTCTTTTGTTTAGGTGATGAGGAATATGAGACTCCCTTTTCGAAGGATTATTATGACTAAGTAAATTGTGATATGGACAAGTGAGTTTTCCCTTCTGTTTTCACTACCTTGCTTGTGCTTATAAATCGTTGCACTAGATTTGTAGGTATAAGATAAAATGAATATGTATGGGGTTATGAGTTTATATATAAATGCTTTTATGTATGTATGATAATGGATGCTAAGCATATCGAAATAAACAAATGATTGTTTAAATACATTATTAATATAATATGCTGTTATGCATGTTTGATGTTTGTTTGATCACCCTCGAGTATACTGTAATTATATTCAGCCTTGATATAAATTAAATGGATACGCATTGCATCCATCGAGTCACATAATAAAGATATTACTCCTACGCGAGGAATCGAAAGGGCCAAAGATCAAGCTCATTCATAGGGAACTAAAACGTACGATGATACATCCTAAAGATGAGTCATGTCAATCGATCACTATGAGCAAGAGGCTCGTGGACTAGCAGTGAAGATAGAGTAGATCTTCAGACACAATTCCCCAACCCTCAATATGAAGGGCGTAAATCCGTTTTATGTATGGTTTCCGAATACCCATACATAATTATGTGTAACATGTGTTTGTTGCATAGTATGCATAGCGTATGAATGAAAATCAATAAACTTAATTGAACTTATGACGCGAATAAAGAGGAAATATCTCATTAAGCTCGTTGCAAGCTTATACCCCTACAGATTTCTATTAAACAAGTATGCTTGAGACTCCATTTGAGGATCGAGACATCAAGAAAATTATTCATGGACTTTGAGCTTTTATGGAAGAAGTTGGAGCATAGGATGAATTTATCTTCTTGAAAATTTTTTAATGAGTAATACATGAAATGTTATTATTTTGAAGATCACTAGGAAATGTATATGTAGATTAGAAGATATTAGCCGGGGTATGCCCCTAAGACTTGTAATTGAACTTATTTATGATTAATATGATATATTTTGTGAGAAGGACTGTTACATTTAAGATACCCCTCGGGACATGACAAACGCATTAGATGGTTAAGGAAAGTTCCATCAAATTTAGAACAATTACTCTAATCATATTGTTTTTATATTATGAAGTATTTCTTAAATCCTCTAGTTGTTTTTATATTATGAAGTATTTGAAGTAGAGATGGTTAAGGAAAGTTCCATCAAATTTAGAACAATTACTCTAATGCTACCACTTTTTTTATATATATATATATATATATATGTTCGGCTATTTTTAAAAACATAGGTGGAGATACATAATCATGTACTAGCATCTATTAAAACGATTATTTTGCATTTAGTAGTTGGATTTTGATTGATTCTTTAATTAATCTTTTAAATTTTAAGATGATTGTCGAGCCTAGATTTTCCATTTCTGGTTTAATTTTTTTTAATCCGATTCGTATCAAACCTGAACCCATTTAATACGAACCCTCGACTAGGAATTAAAAGAAATATAATTTTTGAAAAACATTTTGGAGTCACCACCCGATCGAAATTGGAAAAAATATAAGTTATAACCAATGGGTTGGTTGATCCTAACTTAGCTACTAGTTTGCGAAAAAAATTTGATTCAAAACTAAACTTTATAAATAAGAAATTTTGAGTTCGAGAGCTATCCTATTAAAACCATATGGTTGCCACTTAAAGATTCATGGTTTAAAATTTATCCTTTTAATGCTCGAAAGATGAAACAACAAATAAATTAAAATTTATGAATTTCCATATTTGCAATTTTATTTACAAATTAATGAAGAAATCATCTATATTTACAAATAAATTAATAATTTGAAATTTACAAAATATAGTGGAACAAAAATAACTTTTTTAGATTTTAAGTCGTCCCAGAGGTACCTACGTACCCGCTAATCGGGATCAGACGAAACGTAGTTTTTTTTTATAAAATTTTAATTTGTTTGTTAATTTTGGATATTAGAATTCTTTTCATTTTAATTTTCTTAATTTTTGAGATTTTTGGAAGATCCATAATTTTTCAATACGGGCCTATAAGCTATCAAATTTATTTGTATAAATAAAATAAAATAAAATAATTTTTTTTCTAAGTGACAAAACCTTTTTCATGCATATTTCCTATTTGTTATTTTTTTTATCATTTCTTTTATTTTTGAGAAAAAAATTTGTACATAATAATAATAATAATAATATATTTACTTACCTAAATCTGGTAGAACTTGGATCTGAAGCGGGTCGGGTCGGATTTTAGAGTTCAATTGGAGCAACCCACCAAAGGAGTGCCGGAATTTGGTCGGAAAATTCAAAAACCACTAGCTTTGGTGGTTTGAGATGCCCAAACTTGCGAAACTGATAGATTTGGGGACGACAAACACTCCTGTGGTAGTGGTGTGGATCGAGATTGACTGGAAGTGGTGGTTTGAAGCTTCAAAACTGGCGGATGACTGTGGTTCTTCACGAAAAGGGTGATTCAACTCCTAAGATTGATCCAAAGCTTCTAAAAAGTGGATCAAGAACTCCTAAAGCTTGCTATAACACTCAATTTCCTTGAAAACTTCCTAATCCTAACGAATTCGAAAATTTTGAATTTGACCCAAGAACTCCAATCTTCGATTCAAGCCATTTCGCATGGATTTTGGGATTTCTTCAGTTGTGGATGCCAAGAATGGTGAATTCAACCCCTATTTATACTAGTTAGAGATCGAATTTGATGGGAAAAACATTAAATTCGACGAACACGAGAACACGCGAATTTCGAAGCTTAATTGATCACGATTTGAGTTTTTTGGAGTATGAATGATCTTGGAAAAATGTTAGGCATGATGAATTGAGTTAAATTCGTGATGTTGGAAGTTTAATTTGTCAAAACGAATTGAATTGTGAAACTTGGAACTTGTGCAAAAAACACGTGTTCATCAATTTTCAAACTCAGATTCAAGTGTGAAAACTCAATTTTCGAAATCAAAATTTCATTCATTCTTGTAGTATTCCAAGTCTTCTTTCAGATCCCCACATTGATTTGAGGAAAAACGAAGCCAAATTGATAAAAAAGGCTTCGAAAATGACCTATTGCACGTGAAAAACTGGCTTTTGGAGGTAAGAGACGACGCACGTGCAATGCACACGTGTCAAGATTGGCCGCACACGTGTCAAGATTGGCCACACACTGGGGAGTGCTATGCACGCGCTTGAGGTAAAAACAATGTTGGATGCTCCGCCCGCGATTCAAACCCCGGTCTTTGATGTATATGCATGTATGTTTTACAAACAGGCCGCTTGGCTTGTGCCTTGTTTTCTTTTGCAAACAAATTGTATTTAAGGCTTTACAAAAATATTAGATTTAATAAATAAACCTAATTTAATTAATTCCAAAATAAATTTATAATAAAAACTAGTATTATATCACGCCCAAAAATATTTTACAAAATTATTATTATTTATTACTATTTTTTCTTATTTTTATTTTTATCTTTTATTTATTTATTTCCTTTCCTTCCTCTCTTTTTTTCTCTATTTTTTATTTTTATTATAGTATTTGTAATAATCTTCAGGCTTAACATAATATTAATTTTTACTATAAATTAAAGCCTTAAATAGGTAAAAATGGAATGTCTACAGCTGCCCCTCTTTGTGGTGAAGTTTGTTAAAACTTTATTACAAAGACAAAAAGAGACCCCATTTATATTTTCTTGAAAACTCATGGCTAACCTGTTGGTAAAAGCGGTATTCTTGCAAAAAGTCCACTAGGGTGAGCTGGCTGAAAAAAAAATGATGGTTTTATGATTCGAACCTTGGACAGGTGATAACGGCTTTCAATGAAGTTACTATATTGTTGAAAGTTATTTTCCCCTTACCACTAGAAAAGGCTCAAACGAACTCTGACTCCTCTGCTTTTACATTTTTTTAAGATTTTTTTTTGGAAACTTCCACTTTTCAGAGTCTTAACTAAACGACGCTCCTTCGAGCAAGTGATCCAAAACTGGGACAACGCTCCTTTGAGCAGGCGATCCTAAAACTTGATTGAATTTGATTTGGACGATGCTTCTTTGAGCAGGTGATCCAAAACTAGAACAGCGCTCCTTTGAGCAGGCGATCTTAATACTTGATTGGATTTGATTTGGATGACGTTTTTTAAGCAGGTGATCCAAAACTAGGACAGCGTTCCTTTGATCAGGCGATCCCTATACTTGACATATACTTGACATGGACAACGCTCCTATGAGCACGTGATCCAAAGCTAGGACAGCGCTCCTTTGAGCAGATGATCCTAATACTTGATTGGATTTGATTTAGACGACGCTCTTTTGAGCAGGTGATCCAAAATTAGGACAGCACTCATTTGAGTAGGCAATCCTAATACTTGACTAGATTTGACTTGGATGACGCTCTTTTGAGCAAGTAATCCAAAGTTAGGACAACGTTCTTTAAGTAGACGATCCCTATACTTGACATGGACAACTCTCCTATGAGCAGGTGATCCAAAGCTAGGACAGCGCTCCTTTGAGTAGGCGATCTTAAGACTTGACTAGAATGCTTATTTTCTTCCTTTTAAAAATCCGCTTTACTTTCTTTTCTTTTTTTTTTCTTTTTTGAAAATTTCTTCTTTTGACAAATCGAAGATTTTTTTTTCCTTAATTTAAAAAAATTATGGAAATGTTTGAGGAAATTTTTTTGTGAAAGATTCCTTTTGAAATGTGAGTTTTGAAATTTGCAATAAGCAATTTGCTAACAAGTAAAGGGTCCTATTGACTTCAAAGTTGCAGAAAAGCAAGAGCCTCTCCCTTATTGTTTATCCATTCATTTATTCTACTGAAGATCAATCCTTGGTAGCCTTTTTCTATTGAGGGACAGCAACCTCTAATTTGACTTTTTGATGTTAGGGCAAATGAATTCTCATGCTTTTCACCGTTGAATTAAATATCTTATGCTCAATGTATTTAGTCAAAGAGGACTTCCTCAGACTCTCTTTGGATTATTTTCACACATGGCTCATATTCCAAAAATTTCAGTCTGGTTTGTAAATGATACGTTTTAGTTAATCTACTAAGTCTTTTCCCAGGTTGTAATTTAGGCTTTTGGCCATTGGCTTGCATAAAAGAATATCATGTGCAAGCTATTTAGCAAATTTTTTATTCACATCTCTTCGAGTTTTAACAAGTCAAAAACCTTTTTAAGATAACTAAAGTGGGCTTGCCCTTGTTTCAAAAGTAGCTTTTATTAATGATAATTTATCTCTAATAATGAAAAAAGACTTCGTTAGATGGTGGTAAGTGGGATTCTAATTCTCGGGTGTGATAGAGATGGGTTGTAAGCGTATTTGGGTTTTGAAGTATGTCCATCATTTTTATTTTTAGGCTCAGACACTTTCCTTCCTTTTTATTTTCTTTTAACCTTCCTTTCTTTTTTCTTTTGTACCTCTTTTTTTTTGTATTTTTTTTTTGGCTTCAAAGTGTTTGACTTGTGTGTGGGCTTTGTGTATGGAGTTAAGGATCTCTCTTCATTACAAAAGATTTATATTATGATTAACAAAATTTCACTTTTGAATTGATGCAATTGTGTTGAGCATAAATTAGTTAATATATGTCTCTTTATTAATAACCCTTACCTCCTGATGCCTCATCGCGGGGTATTCCTCGACAGGGTTTAACTTTTTAGAAATCACTTCTTTAAAAAGGCTTAACGGGGTTAACAAGGGGTAAGTGTATTTAGGTTATTGATAGGAATGCTCGGTATCATTTTAACCTACGTAACAAGTTCAAAAAAGATTTCCCTTAAGGGATGAGCTTTATAAATTACCTTAATATCACTTAACTCTCAAGTGTTTAATGGTTAGTGTTTGGTATTCGGTTGTCTCTTTTCATCTTAAAAATTTTCAAGCGATAAGACATCTGTAGACAAACATTCATTTAAATTGCCCATTGAGTTCAAATTATCATATAGAGGATTATAAAAGACATATTTCCAACAAAAGGATAGAGGATTCATTCATTCGCTTTCATTACAAAGATAAGCACCATCATAAAATCCTCTTTCTTTGTCTTTATTAATCTCTTACAGAATGCTTGCCCCTATTGATATTGGTCGATAAGTTCAATTGCTGCAAATGATATGCTACCTTATCAGATGGCAACAGTAAACTCTCGATACTTGAAGAGGACTTGTTTGAAATCCTTGCAGGAGTTATGATAGGGTTACTACTACTAATTGGCTCAATATTTTCCAGGAGATCTGGTTGGATAAGCTCAGCATCAATTAAATCTTGTACTTTATGCTTTAACCTCTAATAATCCTTTGTAGAATGGTCTGATTAACCCATGTGGTATTCACATTAGGCATTAGGATCATATTTCTTTGGCCTATATCCTTCTTTCAGGATTTCATATGCTATCATGTTTCGATTCTTCAACTGGTTAAAAACTTGGACCATCGGAATCCGAATTGTGTAAAGTGCCTTTGCTGAGCTTGCCTATTTGGCCTAATGCTTTTGAAGTTGGAGGCTTCATCTCTTGTCTCATCTCTTTTGGCTCATTGTCAATTTTGCAACTTGATGGCTCCTCTTGAGTCTCAAGAGATGGTACTTTGCTAGCATTAAGATCCAAATGTTGGAGCTTATCTAATACGTACTTCATAACCCATTCTAGGGTTTCAACCCTACCTGCTATAGGTAAGAGTCTCTATTCTAGTTCCTCATGCGACTGTTTTTTTTTATGCCTTGAATTTGACCCTTCTCTTGCAAATAACTTCTTTGATCTGGTGTGTTACCAACATCTTCTATATGAAGCATGTTGATGCTGCTGAAGTCAGATGTTGGACCATCAACTCCTTTGTGAACTCGAAGTTTTCCAAAAATAAGGGCATTCTAGATTCTGTACCCTGCCATTATTATCTCGAAAAAGTTTGCTGAAGTGTGTTCAATCAAGTGGGAGAAAAAGGGTTCTTCTAAGGTATTTATGAAAGTGAATACCAGGCCTTTTTTGGGAATGGGTATAGCGACCTTACCTACAAACGCCCTCCATTGTTGGGCATATTCCTTCAAAGTCTCTTCTTTTTTCTTCTTCATGTTACTTAGATCCCATATTGATGGTGTCATCTCAATGTTGATTTTGTACTGATTGAAGAATGCCCTCGCTAACTTATCCCAGGTGTCAACCTCTTGATGATCCAATTGGGCGTACCAGACCAGTGCTGGTCCTGTGAGACTATCCTAGAAAGTTTGAACCATTAACTTATCGAATTTGGCATATTGCCCCATTCTCCGTACGTACAACCTTATGTGCATGTTAGGGCAACTAGTTCCATCGTACTTTTCAAATTTAGGTGCCTTGAATTTTTCCGGGAATGCACCTTCCTCGAATTGTGGTAAGTTTAAGATCGAAGATTGATCAAAACCATCAAATGCTCTCATATTTTCAAACAACTTTCTCTCCATTTCCTTAGTTTGAGCTTCAAGCTCCCTTTTAAATTCAGTAGCATCGAACTCATGTTAGGTTTCATCATTGTCAAGGGGTTGGCCATCGATCCCTTTTGTGTTCGTGAAAACTCTTCTCGTGATGTAGGAGCCTTGAACTGATCGAAATTCTGAGTTAGGTTTTGCATATGTTCTGCAACCTTAAGTAATATTTGTTCCATTGATTTAAGCCTTTGCTCGGTAAACTTATCGGAGGTGTTGTTGGTATTGTTAGCCATTTGAATGAATGTACTTAAGGGATTGGCGGGGCCTGGTTAAGAAAACAATTTCAAAGTCTTATAAAGATTCATCCTTGTTAGCAACTTACCTTTAAAAAAAAAATTCTAAACCTTATTCCACAAGTTAACATTTTTTCTCTTTTCTTATTTATTTATTTAAAATTTGTAAAGAATAATGATGGCTTTTTTTTTTAGATATCTACAAATGGAGACTGATATTTACAGAGTGATGGAAAAGAACTAGAACACCTATGACAAAGAGGTTTTAGATGAAGAGAACCTAAGGCTTATTTAAAAGAGAAACTAATCTAATGGATTGTCAAAATATGTACAATCTACAGGTATTTTGCTAGCAAATTTCTTTTTTTTTTTTTGTTTTTTTTTAACTTACTAGAAAACTACATCCCAAAGAAAGCTAATCATTAATTACTGAAAGGATGATGGGTATTTACAGAGGAGTGTTTGAAAACCACATTTTATAATGACTATTTACAACCTAAAGTGGATATTTATTTACAGAAATGATTTTTTTTGTTTCTTTTCTTTTTTTGAGAAAGAAAAAAAAATAAAGAATTAAATCAAGCAATATATACAAAGAAAAAAAAAAAACAAATACAAGGATGCGGTATCCAGATGCAGGGGTGATGACAACTAATAGTTTGTGGTGAATCTTGAATTTTTATTGGAGTTGTATTGCGAAAAAGAGTCCATTATTACATTCTATCATTTTCTTTTTTTTTTGAAAATTTTGGAAATTTTTTTTGAATTTTTTTGTCTCCTTTTTTTGGGTGCCCCTTTTTTTTGAAAGAAAATTGGTTCTTTTTTTTTTTAAATTTTTCTTTCTTTGTTTTTTCTTGAAAAAATTGCTTTTTTTTTTCTTGAATTTTTTTTTGGAATGAACAACACAACTCCCATATTATGGATTCACCATAGGATTATAGTTGTCATATGTGAAAGTAAATGCAATATTTAGTGGGTTCTAAAAGGTCCCCTGATTTAGCAGATCGTGAATCAATACTAAAACGGAGCGGGAGATCATTTCGTGAACCAGAGGGTGGAAAAGCTACAGCCCTGGATCCTACTAGCGACCTCCCTACTTAGGCTCCTAAGACGGTCTAGTTTTGACCGTGTCTAGCACACATTTTCATGAAATAAATTAAAAGAACACATACCCCACATCAGGGCTATTTACAGTAGTTCGCCCTTAAAGATAGCATTTGCCCCAATTAGGGCCATTTATAGAATTTTTCCTTTTTTATTTTCTGCATCACTCAAAGGAACAGATCAGTACAACTATTTACAAATTAATGATTATATAAATAAATACAAGTGAGCATAGAAAGGATAAACTTTAAATTTAAAAACTTCAAGTGGCTAGCCCTCTTAAAAAAGATAGGCTTCCCTAGTGGAGTCTCCAACTGTCGAGCTTGGATTTTCCATTTCTGGTTTAATTTTTTTTAATCCGATTCGTATCAAACCTGAACCCATTTAATACGAACCCTCGACTAGGAATTAAAAGAAATATAATTTTTGAAAAACATTTTGGAGTCGCCACCCGATCGAAATTGGAAAAAATATAAGTTATAACCAATGGGTTGGTTGATCCTAACTTAGCTACTAGTTTGCGAAAAAAAATTGATTCAAAACTAAACTTTATAAATAAGAAATTTTGAGTTCGAGAGCTATCCTATTAAAACCATATGGTTGCCACTTAAAGATTCATGGTTTAAAATTTATCCTTTTAATGCTCGAAAGAAAACAACAATAAATTAAAATTTATGAATTTCCATATTTGCAATTTTATTTACAAATTAATGAAGAAATCATCTATATTTACAAATAAATTAATAATTTGAAATTTACAAAATAGAACAAAAATAACTTTTTTAGATTTTAAGTCGTCCCAGAGGTACCTACGTACCCGCTAATCGGGATCAGACGAAACGTAGTTTTTTTTTATAAAATTTTAATTTGTTTGTTAATTTTGGATATTAGAATTCTTTTCATTTTAATTTTCTTAATTTTTGAGATTTTTGGAAGATCCATAATTTTTCAATACGGGCCTATAAGCTATCAAATTTATTTGTATAAATAAAATAAAATAAAATAATTTTTTTTTCTAAGTGACAAAACCTTTTTCATGCATATTTCCTATTTGTTATTTTTTTTATCATTTCTTTTATTTTTGAGAAAAAAATTTGTACATAATAATAATAATATAATAATAATAATAATAATAATAATAATAATAATAATAATAATATATTTACTTACCTAGATCGGGTAGAACATGGATCTGAAGCGGGTCGGGTCGGATTTTGGAGTCCGATTGGAGCAACCCGTCGGAGGAGCACCGGAGTTTGGTCGGAAAATTCAAAAACCACCAACTTTGGTGGTTTGAGACACCTAAGCTTACGAAACTGATAGATTTGGGGACGACAAACACTCCTATGGTAGTGGTGTGGATCGAGATTGATAGGAAGTGGTGGTTTGAAGCTTTGAAAGTGGTGGCCGACGGTGGTGCTTCGCGAAAAGGGTGATTCAACTCCTAAGATTGATCCAAAGCTTCTACAAAGTGGATTAAGAACTCTTAAAGCTTGCTATAATACTCAATTTCCTCGAAAATTTCCTAATCCTAACGAATTCGAAAATTTCGAATTCTACCTAAGAACTCCGATCTTCGATTCAAGCTATTTCACGTGGATTTTGGTGATTTCTTCAGTTGTGGATGCCAAGAATGGTGAATTCAACCCCTATTTATACTAGTTAGAGATCAAATTAGGTGGGAAAAACATTGAATTCGACAAACACGTGAACACGCGAACATGTGAATTCCGAAGCTTGATTGATCACGATTGAGCTTTTTCGAGTATGAATGATCTTGGAAAAATGTTGGGCGTGATGAATTGAGTCAAATTTGTGATGTTGGAAGTCTAATTAGTCAAAACGAATTGAATTGTCAAACTTAAAACTTGTGCAAAAAACATGTGTTTATTAATTTTCAAACTCAGATTCAAGCATGAAAACTCAATTTCGAAATCGAAATTTCATTCATTCTTGTAGTATTTCAAGTCTTCTTTCAGATCCACATTGATTTGATGAAAAACAAAGCCAAATTGATCAAAAATGGCTTCGAAAATGACCCATTGTGCGTGTTGTGCACACGCTTGAGGTAAAAAAAAATTTGGATGCTCTGTGCACGATTCGAACCCCAGTCTCTAATGTGTATGCATGTGTGTTTTTTCAACAGGCCATTTAGCCTGTGCCTCGTTTTCTTTTGCAAACAAATTGTATTTAAGGCTTTTCTAAAATATTAGATTTGATAAATAAACCTAATTTAATTAATTTCAAAATAAATTTATAATTAAACTAGTATTATATGAAGCCCAAAAATATTTTAAAAAATTATTTTTATTTATTACTATTTTTTCTCTTTTTTTTGTTTTTCTTCTCTCTTTTTTTTTTTATTTTTATTATACCATTTGTAATAATCTTTGTTAGATATCATCATCATCACCATTATTATTATGAGTCCAATTGAAAAATATTCAAAGTGACTATATTATCTTCAATGTGAACCAAACCTAATGAGTTTTAACTATATATATATATATATATATCAAATCTTATAACTCAAACATGAGATTCTAAAGTATTTCTTAAATCCTCTATTTGTTTTTATATTATGAAGTATTTGAAATAGAGATGGTTAAGGAAAGTTCTATCAAATTTAGAACAATTACTCTAATACTGCCGCTTTGTTTTTTTTTTCTTTTTTAATATGTTCGATTTATTATCTTAATATTGTATAATTTTTTAAGAACACAAGATATACTTAATCATGTTCTAGCATCTATTAAAACGATAATTTTGCATTTAGTAGTTGGATTTTGATTGATTGTTTAATTAATCTTTTAAATTTTAAGATGATCTTAATAAATATATTATCATGGTACTAAGCATTTTGCAAAATGAAATCAACATACATAACAATGCATTATCTTAAAAGAAATCATATTTTCAAGATATCCAATTAAATACGAAAAATAGTACAAGTTAAAATTTAGATGGCGAATGCAATACAAACACGTTTATTAAAAAAGAGGTTTTGGGCTCATCAAACTCAGGTGGTGGAAGGAATTTTTTTTTTTTTTTTTGGGACAAATTTAACAGCAATTTGGAAAGTAAATTGCGTATCCAAATGTCTTTGTCTCTCTTCTCTCTTTCTCTCTCTACGAGATCTCGCACCGCAATAGGTGAGGAGCGTTGACTGATAGTACACAAAGCAATCACATTTTTACTTTATATTTCCAATTGTTTTTTTTTATTATAATTTAAAATTTTTGAAAACATCTAAAATTTCTCATTTTTCCCATGTTTGAGTTTGACCACACCTCCACTTACAAGTCACAAGTCTCGCATCCACACCTCATCTCTCTCTCTCTCTCTACTTAATTTCCCCCACTGCTACCACCTGGTGAGTCCCACTTTCTCTCTCATCCACTTCCCGCCGGCGGCGGCCTCCTTTTCTCCGGTATTCCATACCCACCACTTCATCTTTATCAAATCTTAAATTTTTTTAAAACATTCTCTCTCTATGAATTTTTTTTAAAAAAAAAGAGATAGTTAAATATTATCTTTGCTGAGTGTAAAGTGTGAAGCTTTGTTAGGTCAAATAGGTGGATTTGGTTTCATTTTTAGGGCAAAAGTTTTACACCCCACTTTACGACTTGTACATTATGCTACGTTTCTAGGGTTTTTTTTTCTTAGGTCTTATGCTCTCTCTTTATCTCTCTTTTACCTAAAGATTGTGTTTTGTAGTTGAAATTAGGGTTTTGGTTGTCTGTCATAACAGTACTTGTCGTTCTTTCTTTCTTTTTTTTTTTTTTTTGCCTTTTTATATATATATGTGTGTTGATTGAATTAGGGTTTTGAAGAAACATGAAGAGGTTAAGATCAAGCGATGATCTTGATTCATATAGCGATAAGAAAGAGACTTCTATATCGAATCGTTCGGCTTCTTCTTCTCATCGGAGCTTTTATTATAATAAATCTAGCGAGTCTCAGCATAAAGGATTGCTATCGTCCTCACGCTACGATCGAGATCGATCTATGGACGATGATGGCAGCCGTGAGACCTCGCGGTTGCTGCGGAAGCGATCGGATCATGATTCGGAAGGTTTCGATAGGAGGAAAGGGTTAGGTTTTGGTTTTGATAGGTATGGTGAGAGGAAAAGTTATGGTGGTGGTGAATTTGTTGATAGAGATGGGTACAGTGGTAGTGGTGGTGGCGGTGGTTATCGCGGTTTGATTCATCGTAGTGATAGTTTTTCAGGTTCGAAAAGAGAGTTTCCTAAAGGATTTCGATCTCATCGGGATCGTTCCCGGCATGAAGGTGGGGGATCTACTTCTTCATGGCGGAGGATTGGAAGTATGGGGAAAGAGTTTGATGAGATTAGAGGTGGCAGAGGTTCTTTTATAGATGAAAAGGAGAGAAAGGGGTTGAGGGATGTGAAGTCTCCTAGTTGGTCAAAGGATTCAGGGAGCGAGCAGTCAAAAAGGAGTGTAAGAGATGGAAAAGCGAGAGAGAAAGAGAAGGACAAGTCACCCAGTTTGTCGAGAGGTGATTCAGCGAGCAGCAATCGAAGATGAGATTGTCTCCGAAGGGCATTGTGGATAGAAGGGTAATTAAGGAGAAGGAACGATCATCGCCAAGCTGTTCGAGTGGGCAGTCGAGAAGTGTGGAGGTTAAGAAGAATGAGGATGTGCCAGTTGTGAGTCCCAGCAGCAGTGAAATGGAAGAAGGTGAACTTGAACCTGAAGCAAAAGTTGAAGTAGATCCACTTCCTGCACTTAAGAATGGAAATGACGCTAAGGACAATGATGTCAAGAGTGCTAATCATCAGGAGACTGATAATGATGGCAGAAGAATGGAAGATATGCATACAGTTGCTGGGGATGTGCCAAAGGCTTCATATACAGAAGAGAAAGAGGGTTCTAAGGGAATGTGTCCAAGTTGAAAGATGAAAACTTGCCAATTCATCTAAACAATCCAGCTAGTTATGGAATGAGCCGGAGCAGCAGCAGTAGTAAAGAGACCGAAACCGATTCCATTAGTGCGGGTATTAAGGAAGAAGAGACTCAAGCAGACGAGGTGGGGGATTTTAAAGGAAGTCAGGAATTTGAGCATACAAGTAGAGATGCTGCAGTTGAAAGGCTGTCGCATGCAGAAGAGGTACCTCGGCAAGAGACAGGCATTAATCTTGAATCTGGGGCAGAGGTAATGGAAGCAGCAGATACAGACAGAGTTGTGATGGAGGAAAATGAAGTCAACCTGAGAAATGCCGCTCATACTACAGAAGGGTCAACTTTAAGTCATATTTATAATGACAAGGGAAAAAGTATTGCTGTTTCACCAGCTGATAATGTGGAATCTGCCAATGTTGGCGAAGTGGCAAGGGATGGTGTGACTACTGCAGAAATAGATATGGAAGGGCCAAGCACCCGTGGCTTTGAGTTGTTTTCTACATCTCCTGTTAGGAAACCAGATAAGGTTGACCAGTCGCTTTTCGACAAGCATAAAGAAGAGAAGCAGGCATTGGAGCCACTTGATCTGTCACTTAGTTTGCCAAATGTACTGTTGCCTATTGGTGCTCAAGAAACCTCTGCAGTTCCTGGTTCACCTGGCCCTGCAAAGAGTGTGCAATCTTGGTCCACTTTTCGTTCTGATTCTGAAGGTTTCACCATGTCGATGTCTTTCTCGGGTTCTCAGTCATTTTTTCACAATCCCAGTTGCTCGCTGACACAGAATTCATTGGATTTGGAACAATCAGTTAAGAGTCGTCCAATATTTGCAGGGGTAGATTGGCAGGCGCTGGCTCAGAACGAGTCCAAGCAAAAGGAAGTTTCCTTAAATCAACAAATTACGATTAATGATAATGGTTCAGTGCATCACTCTCAGAAAGATCATGGCAATTCAAATGGTCATCTTACACGAGGAAATGATCTCAAGATATCAGAAGGGACCTCTCAAATGCCTAAAGTACTGGACAGACAGATGAGCTTTCACAAACAGATTTCTGGAGGTCATTCAAAGCACCATGATGATGTCAAATCCCCCTCACACAGTGTTGGATCCCATGAGATGGGTTCCAACTATAGTTTAGAGAGGAAACGTGCGATGAAGGACAAGCATGGTGGGAGCATGTATCGAACTGGTAGCCATAAAGAAATTGACTGTATGCTGTCTGTTGGCTCCGAATATATTGTTCCAATTATTGAAAGGGTTGTGCTGGAACCTTTGCGTGAAATGGCTGGAAAATTTAATGAAATAAGAGGAGAATCTTTGGCAACTCTAAAGGAGCGTGTGCGGGAGTTTATGGTAAATACAGACAGGCGTGGGGAGCTGTTGTCTCTTCAAAAAGCACTTCAAAATAGGTCGGATTTGAATCTTGATGTGCTAGGACACGCTCATCGAGCTCAACTGGAGATTTTGGTCGCTTTGAAAACTGGCCTTCCTGAGTTTCTTCAGGTGCAAAGTGCCGTTTCATCTTCTCATCTAGCTGAGGTCTTTCTCAATTTAAGATGCAGAAATCTGAACTGTAAAACTGCTTTGCCTGTTGATGAATGTGACTGCAAGGTTTGCGGGAAGAAGAATGGGTTTTGCAGCAATTGTATGTGTCTTGTGTGTTCTAAGTTTGACATGGCTACTAATACATGCAGTTGGGTTGGATGTGACATTTGCCTGCATTGGTGTCATGTAGACTGTGCATTACGAGAAATGTATATTAGAAATGGACAGAGCCCGAACAGTGCGCAGGGGACTATGGAGATGCAATTTCATTGTGTTGCATGTGATCATCCTTCAGAAATGTTTGGCTTTGTTAAAGAAGTTTTCCAAAATTTTGCAAGAGATTGGACAGCTGAAAGCCTTTACCGGGAGCTTGAATATGTCAAGAGAATTTTCCGTGGCTCCAAGGATTTGAGAGGGAAACGGCTCTTTGAAATCGCAGATCATACCTTATCAAGATTGGCCAATAATGCTAACCTTGGAGACATGTATAATTACATTATGAGCTTCCTGAATGGTGAGTGGTCTCTCTTTTGCAGATGCTTTCTTTAGTTTTATTCTGGCATTATGGGCTTACCTTCTCCAGTGTCACTCTGATTTCACTCATTTACAAACTCACTGGATAAGATCCTATCCATTCTTGGATGGAACCCTTTTAACTGAGACCAAAAGTTGTCTTGTTCCTAATATCATGCTTACAAGTGCCAACCTTATGCTAATGCTTTATGCCATTAGGATGGGAGTCTCCTGTTGATATCTGTATTTAGGAATACTATGATTGTTGACATTTATTGATCTACAAAATTAGGAGAACTTACTATGGATTATCAAGTGCTACCAACAATGAACATGCTTTCTGCTTCTGCTATCGAACCATCAGTTAGCTACTGATTCAAGGATCAGTTGAAAAAGAACATTAGGACTACTACTACTATTTGTTGCCGGCAGATTTTTCTGTAGTACTTCCTTGATAGTTTTTTTTTCAGTTCATTTGACAGGGTGACTTTCTTTTTTTTTTTCTCTATCCCAATAGGCAAAAACATCCAGTGATATGGGCAACTGAACTCCAAAACGATTGCTTGTGATTTCTGAACAAGCAACATATACCTGTGTTTTTCAGTCCAACCAATGTGGATACTCCCCATACATTTGCCCTTATTTGTTTTCTTCATCAAATCATTCATGTGATTTTTGCATCCATGCAGATAGTGATTTGTCTGGAATTGGAAATAAGGTGGCATCAACGTCAGAACAAGGGAAAGGTAGCAGTGGAGTTTCTGGACCGAAGCAGGATATTGCATGGTTGAGCTCTGGATATACAGAGAAAAGTCCCCTGCAAGCAGAGCATGCAAGTGCAATGCTTCCAAGTTCCAGCCTTGACAAAAAGGACAGACTAGGTCTGCTGCCAGAGTTGCCAAGGAGGGAACAAAACCCCATCTTTGATGAATTGGATAGTATAATAAGAATTAAACAGGCAGAGGCCAGTATGTTCCAAGCACGTGCAGATGATGCAAGGAGAGAAGCTGAAGGTCTGAGAAGGATAGCAATTGCAAAGAATGAAAAAGTTGAAGAGGAGTATGCATCAAGAATTGCAAAATTACGGCTGGTTGAGGCTGAGGAAATGCGCAAACAAAAGTATGAAGAGCTGCAAGCCTTGGAAAAAGCACACCGTGATTACTTCAACATGAAAATTAGGATGGAAGCAGATATAAAAGATCTGTTGCTGAAAATGGAGGCTACCAAACGAAACCTTGCCATATGAATCAATTTTTAGTTAACAGGTTGTGTAATGTTGCATGTCAAGTTATTCTACTTTTCATAGTATTAGTTCTAGGTTTCTAATATGCTGTCCTATTGTAGCTGTAGATGTCTTTACCATGTGTCTTTCTTGTCCTCGTCTTTCTTTTTTTTCCTCTTTTTCCCGTTTTACATTTTGTTCCGCTAACCAGAATATGTACAGGGACCAACATTCTCATGTTATGGTGCAATTCTCTGATGTTGAAGCAATCTATGAATGAAAGCCTTTATTCTTCCCCTTGATGATTACAAAATCTATTCACAGCCATGATCAAATCAACCTGGCATTATGCTTCCATGAATTTCTTTTTTCATACTAACCCACTTTCCTTATGTCCAAAAAAAAAAAAAAAAAAAAAAACCCACTTCCCTTTTCCAGCAGTAGTGCAACTGAGTCACGTTGAGAAAGTAAACTCGCAGGAATCAAAACCCAAGCAGTAGGTAACGTTTTACCTAGTTCTACTTCAGGTTTAAATCTTAATGGTCTCGGGAACATTCTAATTTGCAATATTAAGATTTAAAAACCAAATGCCATTACCAAATTTCATGTACTTGTTAAGAACATTATTGTATTACGTTTGGTTTGCCACAATGTAATAACAAAATTTTCATTTTATGATTAGAGGTATTTTTGGAAAAAGAAAGGCACCTAAGTTAGATTGCATTCTAAGTGTATGAGGAGGAATCAAATGATATATGATTTATGGGAGTAACATACTTGCCTTTTGAAATGTGCGGGTAAGATATTTATAAGAGATAGACTTCTAGCTGTTGTGCACATTGCAAGATCACAAAGTCACATACTTGTCTTTTGGAATGTATGAGCAAGATATTTATAGGAGATGGATTTTTAGTGGCTGTGTACATCATAGGATCATAAAGTAGTGGAGAGATGGGAGTGTTTGTCATGAGCATAAACGCTAAGTCATTAATCCATGTTTAACCATTCTCTTTGGTGAACATGAGAGCTAGGCATTGGAAGATCATGGAGTACTAGAAAGCAAGGAGCAGTTATTGTGAATGTGGGAGTTAAACCATTAATATATGTTTAACTATTCCCCTATTGAAGTCAACAACACTTACTCAGAGAGTGTCGAGTGATTTGATTCACAGACCGTCTAATGTGTAATTTGAGATGCTGCCCAACCAAGCCAAGGGCGAATCTATATTCTTAAAGGCTTACAATGAGTTGGGACAAATCGGCCTCAAACCCAATGGGTCGACACAAGTGTACAATAGATTGGATTGAGCTTATGGAGCTCATGTTCCATAATTGACTATCAATAGAGTTTGTGTGCAAGAAACCTAAAAATGTGAAAAACGAATCAAATTAATCTGTACCAGTTGCATGATCTAGTCTAACTTGTAGAACAAATTTGCTTAACTTTACCTTTCCAAGCACTCTGCCAGGATACTTCACATAATTTCTTCATTAGTCTTAAGATTCAACTGATTTAGAGGGCCATTCAATATTTTATTTAAGATAATAGGTTATAATAAGTTTTTTTTCTTCTTTTGTTTTGTTTTTTTTTTTTTTTTGTTTTTGTTTGTCGTTGTCTTTTTAATTTTTTTTTTAATATACATCTTTTTAGGATTGATTTTAATTTTGTAAGTAACCTTGGGCGAACCTAAAATATTGGCTTAAATGTATATGATATAAAGCACCGCATAGAGGCACTACACGACACACGGGGCTCTAGTTGACCCAACATAGACGTTGGCATAGGGTGGTTTCGAATCGCGAACTGCCCCAAACCGTTCCCGACGGTTTCTTACTAAAGAACCGTTCCGACGGTTTCTTACTAAAGAACCGTCCCGTCGGGGACAGTTACGAACCACCTAAGGACCTGTCGGAACCGGTAGGTCCAAGCGGTTAGGCGTGGCGGGACCAGCGGTTCAATCGGGTCTGGAACCGCTATTCTAGACCCGGAATCGGTGGTTCGACCAGCTATATATTTAAATTATTAAAAAAAAACAAACGCATAGAGCAGACGGCATGAATTGCGAAAGGAAAGGGAGTGGGGAGGGGGAGGGGTGGGGGAGTTGGGCTCGTGGGAGAGGGGTAGGGGTAGGCCTCTGTATAATACAAAAGAAAAAAAAACGGTTCGTGTGGAACGGAACCGAAATCGAAACCGCCGGGTGAATAATCCCGGCTCTGGCGGTTCTGGTTCTGGTCCGGAACCGATCCGAACCGTGCCAATGTCTAACCCAACACACCCAACCGAGGCACATCTAGTAGACTCACTGTTTCTATATCATTGGTTCATGGGTTCCGGTTTCGGAACCAATAAACAGTTTTTTTTTAATTTTAATTTATATTTATTTTTACTATTCGTAGTCCATTATTTTCTGTTATATTTACACGTATATAATTACTATAAGTTAATTATTATTGGTAAGACGGTGATTTGTTTATTTCGTTGTAAAAAAAAAAAAAAGAAATGCAATCGGTGGAGAGCCTTTCAATAATTTTATTGATATAATTTAATATGATGCAGAGAAAAGAGAGGGACATAAAATCTTAATTTTTACACATGCATTTTCATAATTAAAAGTGGATGTAAATAATGGTATACTATTCTCTTTATAAAGGAAGTGCAATACTATTGCAGAAAAAAGGTGTTAATATTTACATAAAATATCAAAAAGCTTACGTAATTTAAAAATAATATTGTTTTGTTTCTCATATGCTAGTAATTACCCAAACACTACTATTAGTAGTTGATGGTCAATCCAAAACCATGTCAACCGTTCTAAATAAATGCCTGAGTGCAATCATTTATGTCAGAGCTAACCAAATTTGTTGAGTTGATAATTGAGTTTTACGATAATTCTATTCTTTTTCATAATTCTAATGCCTAAAGGATGCAATTTAAAAAATTAAATAATATAAGAACAACATGAATATAAATTGCAATAAACAAAGAGATAATAATAGAGACCAAGCCGTATTTAATATAGAGTTCAGTAAGCGCCATAGTTTTTATGATTGTCCAATTATCTCCCAACGGAGAACTGCAATCACCATGTTAATTACTGCAAAGTTTGTTTTCAAGGAACTACACGGAATCACAAATACAACACTCACACATATATTCACTCAAGTTGTGGCTTTACTCACAATACACAAGATACACCTATGCATAACTTTCACTCTCACAAAATCACCTAATAAATATTTAAATAGTACCTTACAATGATAATATATAAAGCAACAAATGGCACTCCTCAATTCTCTTCTCTATAGAAGAAGTAAATCAATACAAAGGAAAAATATAGACAATAATTAATTGCAATGTTAAAAGCTCAATCAACACAATAATTTCTACCAACCAACCCTCATTTGGAGGGCCTTCATAAAATTTGAATGTTGCCTTTTTCTCACTTTTATCCTTGTATTAAATGCTTCAATGGCCAATGTTTGACACTAGGCATCTGGACGCCACAGACAACTGTTTGGACGCCATTTGTAAACTTACAACACAAAAATTTGAAGACCATGCTACAGTAGGGAAGCTTACCCAAAATTGGATGTCCTATCAAGGGAGAAAAGGATTTTCATCAACTGACCCAAACGATCAAAGTCTATGGTCTATGGTTTACCAAAATTGGTCTTTTTAAGCATATTTGGAAAACCAATACTCCTAAAATTTTATGGACCTTGAATGTTTAATTTGTCCATAAAATTAGATGACCTCACATATGTGACTCTTTTCTACTGGAATAAAAAAAAAAAAAAAGATTTTGGTATGGTGAACAAAGTAGTCAAGAATCCATTTTTTTTACTATTCAAAACTTTTGTTTCTAGGTAGAAATTCAGAGTCAAGGTTGATGAACTTTTCGAGACCCAAATTCACAATGTCACTCTAAAATCACTTTATGGCACTTATATTGACATTCTCTCTAGAAAGAAAAAAAAAAAATAAAGGATATTCACTAGATGACCTAGAAGATCAAAATCTATGGCCGATAGTCCACAAGAATCAACTATTTTTATCACATTTTGGAAAATAAGTACTCATGAGATTTTATGTTCTCTAAGTGCTTAATTTTCCATAGAGTTAGATGAAAACACATATATGACTCTTCTAAACTGAAAAAAGAGGATTTTTTAGGGTGAATAAGGTGGTCCAAAATACCTTTTTTTTTTTTCTTTTTGCTTCTCAAAACTTTCGATTTTTGGTAAAAATTCAAGAAGCCTAGGTTGGTGGATTTTTCAAAACTTAGAATGTGCAATTTTGCTTTAAAATCACTTTATAGCACTTACATGGATGTCCTTTGCTGAAGAAATAGGATTTTTATATTATGATCCGGAAGCTCAATGGCCTATCTGTTTACTAAAATCGACCATTGTCATTGAAAATTAGAATTCATGAGATCCTATCGACCTTGAATGCTTAATTCTTCCCTAAAATTAGATGACAACACATGTATGACTCTTCTAAACTAAAAATAAGGATTTTTGTAGGGTGACAAGGAAACCTATAATTCATTTTCTTTGGCTTCACAAAAGTATTTCCATATTAGTAAAAATTGAGAAGTCAAGGCTGGTGAAATTTTCAAGATCTTAAACACAAAATCTTACACCAAAACCACTTTATGGCACTTTTAAGTATGTCCTCTTAAGAATAAACAAATTTTCATCTTGGTAACCTGGAAGGTCACCATTCATTATGATGGGAATCGGCTTGAGGGATCAATTATTAGAGCTTGGGCTAGAGACTCGCAGAATATTGCATTAAGAGTGCTTACAGATATTTTGGAGCTTGATGAAGAGAAGTTTATGTTAGCTTTTGCATTACATGATGATTATGGTTGTATTGGCTTTAATGTGTTGATTTTGAACAAATACAAGGTGGTGAAGAGTACATGAGTAACAACATGACTTATGTTGTGAGGGATGTTAAGATTAGGAGCGAAGATGTAATGGAAACAAGTTTCTGTGCACCACAGGAGAGAGAACACGACTTGTGTAGGGTCATGTACAAGTCGAAGTGAAGCCAAGTTATTTGATGCCCAAGGTACACAAACATGAACACGGCTAACGTGTTCTTAGTCGTGTAGGGATCAAAATGTTATGTCTTGCTATTTTATGTTATTTTGCTAAGTTATTTTAGTAGGCTCTTTATGAGGGGTATTTTAGTAATTTCTTAATTATTTATTAGTCTTTTATTAATTTAGGAGACTGCTATAAATAGTCTTCTCTTGTCATAAATATTATCATTAAAGTTTGAATAAGTTTCTCTTGAGAGTGTTTTGCTCTAAAATCCTTCTACTTTTGTCAATCAATCTTTTGATTGCGACAACGTGCACAAGGTTTATTGTAAGTCATATTAATAGATCTTTGTGTGTTTGGGGATCTCTTATTGGTGCGTAATACATGGTAAGTTGATTATTTTATCCTAACCCTAATTTTCGTTTTGAGACTTTGGACTTATTATCTTGTGAGATCTATATACTCTAGTGATTATCCTCCTAGGCGTGCTATCTTTATTGGTATCAGAGCTACAGGCTTGGCTAGGTTTTGTGCCTTTGTAGCACGGACAGTGTATGTTTAGGGCTTTGTAGTGTTATGTGATAGGGTTTGATTGGTGTGGTTGTGATTGGATATTAGGGTTTGATATCAATCTTGGGGTTTGTGATTGCAGTTGATAGTTACGTATAATAGACATGTCGAATGTAAGTGCACATGGAAATTTTGGTGATGAAGCCAATAGCAGAATTCATGAGAAGAAGGGGGTCATGGTAATGATGTGGTACTAAAGGAGTTCATGGTAATGATGAGAGGAATATGGCACAATAGATGCAACATTTGACCGTGACAGTTAATAATCATGCCATATCACTTTAGCAATTAATGTAGAACCATAATTTAGTGAACTACGCACAAAGATACTACCTCCACTACTTAATAATGACAGGCGAGGAGAAGTTAGAGGGGATCACTTTGATTATGGTGATGCCTATGGCAAGGAATTCAGTCCATCTAGAGGCCTAGAGCATGTGAAGTTACGAATGCCTTGTTTTAAAGAACGACTTCAGTGGATGATTATTATGACTAGGAAGACAAAGTTTGAGGGTTTGTTTGTGAGTTATGATATGGACGAACCCACATGGGTGCAGATAGTAGCCATGGAATCACGGGCTATGCGGTTTTGTGGTGGAAAAATTATTACATGTAGGAGAGATGGAGAAGAGGAAGTTAGGACTTGGTGGGAGATGAAATGAGTGATGAGGAAACGATTTGTTCCTGAATATTATAAATAAGAAATTTTTATGCACCTTTAGAAATTAGGCAAGGAGGTAAGAGTGTTGAGGAGTATGTCCACGAGTTTGAATCCTTGAAGATAAGGATTGGAGCTATCGAACCTTCTGAACAAACTATTACAAGATTTGTCACCAGCTTAAAGTATGAGATCGCCAGTATTGTTGAGTTGTAGCGATATGACACGTTTAAGGAAGCTATCCAGTTAGCCCTTAAGGTAGAGAGACATCGATGGAGCAATCCACATAAGTCATTTACAAGTAAGTATAATAACTCATAGAAGTCTTATTCCCCATATGTTAAAAAGATTGATAAAGGGGCTTCTAGTAAGTCCAATGATAGAGGAGGAGAATTTGCTGCTAGTAAAGGTAAGATCAGTGCTAATCCACATGATGACAAGAGGTAAGACACTGCAGGTAGTTCGAGTTGGAAAGGCTGCTAAGTTAAATGCTTTAAATGCCAAGGATTTTGACACATTGCCTCTTAGAGTCCTAATCGTAGAGTAATGATGAATGTTGGAGGAGAGATTGCTTATGAAGATAAGCATGAAGGCCTAATGAACCTGGCAATTTGTTAGTGGTCCTTGATGAGTATTATGGGGACGCGAATGCTGAGGCTTATGAGGAACCAGATGTAGATCAGTATATGAGCATCAATGTGTTGAAGCAAGTTATAAGCATCTCTCAGACCATTGAGGAGGGATAAAGAGAAAATTTATTTCATATTGCTTGTAGGGTTAAAAGGAACTTATGTGCTCTCATTATTGATGGTGGGAGTTGCACTAACATAGTGGTTGCAAGATTAGTAGATAAACTAAAATTGACTACTATGCCACATCCTAAACCATACAAGTTACATTGGTTGAGGTAGCAGGGTAGCTTCTATGTGACCTAGTAGATGAAGGTTCCTTCTAGTATTGGAGAGAAGTATAAAGATGAGATAGTGTGTGATGTGCTACCCATGTGTGCTTCTCATTTGTTATTAGGAAGGTCGTGGATGTTTGATCGTAAGATATTCCATTAGGGGTACCATAACACCTATACCTTCCATAAAGATGACAAAAAGATAGTCTTGAATCCTATGTCACTAATAGAAGCGAACAAGTATTAGACACAAATGAGTAGGATTATGAAGAAGAAATCCCTTTTTATATCTAAAGGTGTTGTAGTTCGGGCCATACAAGCTAGAGAACCGGTGTATATATCGCAGGTCAGGCGAATGTTAGAGATGCAAGTGCATATCTCCCTTCATCTAAATGTACAATAGTTATTGGTTGAGTTTGCTAATGTATTTCGAGAGGAATTACCTGAGGGATTATCTTGATAAAGGGAATTGACATGCTATAGATCTACAACCTGTAGCTATTTTGCCTAATCGCCTTACATGTCACATGAAGCATGAAGAGGCAAAGGAATTAACGAGGTAGGTTGATGAATTGGTGGAAAAAGGGTAGGTTAGAGAAAGTACTACCTTATGTGTAGTACTTGCCCTCCTAATATTGAAAAAGGATGGGACATGGAGAATGTGCATGTAATGTAGTAAGGCCATTAGTAAGATTACAATCAAATACAGGTATCCTTCTCCACGCTTGGATAATATGTTGGACGAATTGAATAGGCTCAGATTTTTTTGAAGGTATATCTCAAGAGTGATTATCATCAAATATGGATAAGGTAGAGGATGAGTGGAAAACCACCTTCAAGACTAGAAGCAGGTTATATGAGTGGTTAATGATGCCTTTTAGCTTAACTAACGTGCCTAGATATTTATGAGGCTTATGGACCATGTGTTGAGAGATTTTCTAGGCAAATTTATTGTTATGTATTTTGACGATATTCTGATCTATAGCAAGGATTTGGTCAGTCAAGTGAGCCATCTTCCAGTTATTTTTAATGTATTGAGAACTGAGTAGTTGTATAGTAATTTGAAGAAATGTTCTTTTTGTCAACCAGAAGCCATATTTCTAGGATTTATTATTTCAGGATATGGAGTCTGAGTGGCCAGGGAGAAGATTAAGGATATTATTGATCGGCTAGTACCTAAGTCAATAGCAAATGTTAGAAGTTTTCAAGAGTTTGCTTCCTTTTATTGGCGGTTATCACCCCAACGAGTATCCTAAATGTGACAGCCCACCGTACACAATATTAAAACTTGAAAATGACTACCTTAGTCACTCGGAAACTTTCATATTAGTACAAGGCCTACTAGTCCTCGGGCTTTCCTTACCCAAGGCATCGATCCGGCTAGGCTACACCATGAGGCCGTATTCCCGAACGTCCTAATTCCTCAAGATGTAATAGATAGTTTACCTTTCGGGTCCCACGCTAAGGAGTAGTAGCAAAATGCGAAATGACATTCTAAGCGATATGCATGAGCAATTTAGTTTAAAGGATTTCAAATCCGACATTAATTCATTTAAGGCGATAAATTAATATTTGCACACACAACAATATACATAGAGATAATTTATATCAATCAACCAATTGAGCTCCGATATACTTATCGTTTATTCATCTCACATAAGGCGTTACATACATAGCTTCTATGATAACCCGCATGCATATCAATTTTTTTTATCTTTTCCTAACATCTAGTGCTCTATTCTACAAGCACATGCGTGAATACATAAAATGTAAAGGAAACTTACTCGTCCATTTCGCAATCTTCTTAGTCGCAGTAGTCCTCTGGAAGGGAAATCCCATATTCTTTGTCGCCTAGACAAAAGAAATACCCAACATGAGATTTCATGGAAGTTCTACTCAAACTTTATAATTCTATTTTTCTATGTTCGTAAAAAATCACGTAGAATGAAATTCCAACTTAAAATTATCATAACTTACTCATTTTAACTTAGAAAATTCGCATATTATATGTTTTTTTCCACCTACTCGAAACGATCTATCTATTTATAAGGTTATTTTTATCATAAAAAGTCATTTAGATTCAGAAACAATAGGGTACGGAACCATTACGAAATTCCAATTCCTTAAACAAATTTTCAAACTTTCCTTCATGCAAAAATCCTTAAGCAAAAATATAGATATTTATATGCAAAAATCCTTAATGGTGTTGTCTCAACGATTATATTTCGTAAAACAATTTGTCTTACGGTATTAAAAACTTGAACTTTAACAATTTCCCTTCTATGTGTTTTGAGAGAACATTATAAATTATTGGTTATTATAAATGAGTAAATTCTTATAAATTTTTTTTTCTAATTTATTTTCTAAGACAATTAATCTTTTCTAAACTTTGATCCTTTAGGATATCTACAAATTTTATCTATAGTGGTAAAGAATGAAGTTCCTAAGATTTTTCCTAAGTTGTTGATAGCCTCAAATAATTTGAGTTGCATTACATATACTCTTCCTTTTAAAAGGCTTTGATTGAAAATTATAAATAAGTCTTTTCCTCTTATATTTCTATTTCCTAACTTCTTTAAAGATTTATTTTCAAAAACTTGGTCTTTTAAGTTCTTTAGGAAATTTTTACTGGAAGAATCACTTTCAACATTTTTTTAAGTTGTTGATATTATCTATTGTTTTTAAAACCTATCATGTTTATATTTTTCTATTTCTTTGAAAATGAGTTTATCGTTTAGAAACTTGGTAACATTTTATTTCTCTAAGGGGATTTATCATTGAAATGATCTAAATTTAATTTCTATTTAACTTCCATGTATATGTTTTATTTGTCTTAATTATTGAACTATATGAGCATGTTGATTTATGAGAGTCATGTTTGGTGAGAGTTTAAATGTGTCTAAGTTAGTATATCTTGAACATTACACATGTGTTATTTTGCATGTGTAATGAAATTAATGTCATGGTTTTATATATTAATGTGTGTATAGTATAATTAATATTTATGTCTTTTATGCATTAATATATTTGTGTTATGTTTAAATTTACAAAATCAACTTTTGATTTGTTTAAGAAATAGTTGACAGAAAATTTACAAGTCCAATTTTCATGCCTAAATTGCACTCAAATGAGTCCTAAATTCAACCCAAAGTCTATTATGCCTTAAAAGTCAAACTTAAGATAATAATAAGTCCAAAATTTGCTTAATTAAGCCCTCTTTTAGCAGTCCTCTCAATCCATACGAATTTTCATCTTCTTTCTTTCCTTTTCTTTTCCTTCACTCCAAGTTCCAAGCCCTAAACCAAAGGATAATACAAAGCTCATTGAATCAAAAATCTTTCCAAGTTAAGGCTTACTCATGTAAGTTAATACAAGTATAGCTTTTGTTTTAATTTCTTTCTTATAGTATCTATGTGAAATATTTGGTAGAATGAGTTTAATATCTTTTTAGTGGTTTGGTTCGTGCATTGATATAGATTGGATTTTGTTTTGTTAGTATGTGAATTTGTTTATGTGTTGTAGTAATTATATGAAGTGTTGGGAAGGAATAATGTTGAATTGAGTAGTTGAAGTTGAGGATAAGAGGAATGGGATTTGAAGTGATTTAATGTGTTGATTCAATGTTCTAAGTTACTAGGATTGATTAGTGTAGATAGGAGATGGTATATGAAGCTAAAAATGAATTTGAAGAAGGATTAAAAATGTTGTAGGTTAGAAATTTTTTAAGTGCAAAACAAGGGAAATGAGCTCTTTTCGAATAGGTCTGATTTAATCTGTTGATTTAATGTTCTAAGTTCCTTATATTTTTGTGAGTCTAACGGTGTTATTAGAATATTTTTATTGTCCGGTATACTAAGGCACGGTTTTCGAAAATTGATCCCGTTTGGATCCGAAATATACTAGAAACTAGTGAATTTGATATTTTTAAGTTACCCTATATTATTACAAACTATTATCCACAATTATATGATTCCGTTGTTTAGGGTTTAAGAGCACGGGATTGTCGAATCTAAAAACTAGAGTTTGTTGTGGACTTTGTTGACTTTTAGGGTTCCAGTTTGACTTCCGACTTTTTGATTTATTCGTAAGATTATAAAATTTTAGGGTTTTTGGTTGTGTTATATTTTTTTGTTCAAAATTTATGTTTTACTTTATCTTTATGATTTATTTAATGTTTTTCAGTTACTGGTATTATTTAATCGAATATAGGTTGTGTGATTGACTCAATTTGACTTTCGGTATTAATTTAGATTTTTTATTTCAAAATTAACTGAAAGGCTTAAGGTTCCATAATTTTGTTGTTGACAATTATTTGGATATCCCATCTCAATTTATGTGTCAGGGATCAGATAAATGAATTGTCTCATATTCGGGTTTTGAGTTAAATTATTATTGAATTTCTATTGTTGTTTTTAGAGGTTTTGTTTTTCTTAAGGCCATGAAATTTATTGTTTGATATTGTTAGGGTTTGGTTTTAACTTGGATTGGCTTTTAGGGTTTTGATTCAGTATTTTAATTTCAGGATTATTCTCTAAGACTTACGAAAAATTCGGGGGTTTACAGTAGTTCGTTAGAAACTTAAGTAGTATAGTAATAACTCTTACAGAACTTACTAAGAAAAATATTACATGCATGGAGTGATAAGGCACAGAAGAGCTTTGATGGGATCAAGGCTAAGTTGACTAATACCCAGTGTTAGCATTACTTGGTTTTAAGAAGAACTTTAAGTTTAAGTGTGATGTCTCAAGACTTGGAATTCGTGCATAACTAATGTAAGAAAAGTGTCCCATTGCTCATTTTAGTGATATTTAGATGCCCTAGTGATTGTCCTCTTAGGCGTATCATCTTTCTTAGTGAGAAATTGAGTGGTGTTGCATTGAACTATTTGATTTATGACAAAAATTTTATTCCTTAATTACGGCACTCACGATGTGGTAGCATTATTTGTTGCTTAAGGGATTTATTATTTACATAGATCATGAGGTATTGAAGCACTTCAAGGGCCATAGGGACTTCTAGTGACATATCAAAAGGGTGGAGTTGCTGATGCACTATCTCGCAGGTACGCTCTTATTACGTCTCTTCATATTAGAATGTTGGGTTTTTAGTTGTTGAAAAATCAATATGTTGAAGATGGGTATTCAGGGCCTATTGTGGCAAAAGCTGTTGAAGAAGTAGCTATTGATGGATATTATTTGATGGATGGTTTCTCACTTAAAGGAGGAAAATTGTGTATTCCTATTGGAATTGTTAGAGAGTTGTTAGTCTATGAGGCACGCAGGTGGCATATCTAGCCATTTGGGAGAGAAAAGAATGTTAGAATTGTTGAAGGAGTAATTCTATTGGAGAGGAATGATGAAGAATGTTCACAAAGTAATTAAAAGATGTGTTATTTGTAAAAAGGCAAAAAGAAAGAAGGAGTCATGGGGAGGGTAAATGCCATTTTCTTTGCCTAAAAAACCTTAGAGTGATATTAGTATGGATTTTGGTTTGGGATTGCCTAGAACTCAAAGAGATTGAGATTTTGTTATGGTGGTCATAGATTACTTTAGTAAAATGGCTCATTTCCTACCCTATCATAAGATAGACAATGGCATGTCTATTGCTAACCTGTTTTTACAGGAGATTGTTTGATTGCATAACATTCCACATAGCATTGTTTCTAATAGGGATGTCAAGTTTCCAAGTTTCTTCTAGAAGATCTCATGGAAGAGATTGAGAACTAAATTGATGTACAACACTTCATGTCATCCCTAGATAGACATTCAGACAGAGATTATCATTGTACTCTTGGTGCCTTGCTTAGGGTTACGGTTGGTCAGAATCTTACCGGTTGGGACTTATGTCTTCCTATTGTGGACTTTTCTTATAATAGGTCTTCACATAGCTCAATTAGTAAATCTCCTTTTGATGTTATGTATGGTTACAATCCAATTGTTCCTATGGAATTGGTAACCAAACTAGCAGCAAAGGAAGAAAACATTAGTTAGGTTGAAATAGCTCGAGAAATCTAGAAGCTCCATGTAAGAACGTATGGGTATCTTAAGAAGACTCAGGAGCATTAGAGAAAGCAAGTTAACAAACAAAAGAAGCCAAAGTCATTCAATCTAGGAGATCTTGTTTAGGTTCACCTTAGTAAAGATGGGTTTCCAAATAAGAAGTCTTAGAAGTTGTTGAACAAATCATATTTTTCGCATCATTAAGAAGATTAACAACAATGCTTACCATCTTGAGTTGTCAGGTGAATACAGGGTTTCAGCTACTTTCAATATTGTAGATCTTTCAACTTATATTCCAGATGATGAAGATCACATGGAAGGTAAAATAGATTTGAGGATAAATCTTCATCAACCTTGGGCAAATGATGGGAATTCACTTGAGGGACGGATTACTAGAGCTTGGGTTAAAGACTTGTAGAATTTTGCATTAAGAGTGCTTACAAATAGTTTGGAGCTTGATGAAGAGAAGTTTATATTAGCTTTTGCATTACATGATGATCACAACTGTATTGGCTTTAATGTGTTAATTTTGAATGGATTGTAAGGTGGTGAAGAGTACATGAATAACAACATGATTTGTGTTGTGAGTGATGTTCAGATCAGAAGTGAAGATGCAAAGGAAACAGGTTTCTGTGCACCACAAGAGAGAGTACATGACTCATGTTCTTAGTCATGTAGTCCTTTTGTATGCCATAGAGAGAGAAAACAACTCATGTAAGTAGGTAGTGTTACAGCCGAAGTGAAGTCGAGTTACATGACATCTAAGGTACACGAACACGACTCTCGTTTTTTTAGTCGTGTGGGGATCAAAACATTATGTTTTTTTTTTTCTATTTTTTTGTTATTTTGCTAAGTTAGTAAATCAACACTTGTAATATTCTTATGGACCTTAAATCTGGGATCTGTTTTATTTGACTTCTCAAAACTTTTGATTTTTGGTAAAAATCAAGAGGTCAAGGCTAATGAACTTTTCAAGTCTCAAAATGAGCCATCTTGATCCAAAATCATTTTGTGGTGCTTACACGAATGTCCTCTTAAGAGGAAAAGGGATTTTTTCTAGGTGACATAGAAGCTAAAAAACTAGGGACTATAGCATAGTTGTTAAAGTCGTGATTTTACTCTTATATTTCTTTGAGTTTACAATTTTATAAGACTTCCGAGTTAACTCATGCATAAAATCATTTTCTTATAACTGAGTCTACACATAAACTTGGTTAAATCTTACCTTTGTGAACAAGTATTACCAATTCCAAATATGGAAATTTTAGCACTACTTTTACAAACGCATCAATTATTATGGTATTGAACATTCCAGTTTTGTTTCTCGCCCCTCCTTCCACGCCCCACCCCCCCCCCTCTTTTTTAATATTTATAACTCCATTCAATAAGTTTACAATAAAGCTTATTATTTTATATTAATTATAAATTTAAGATAAGTTGAAAGGTTAATTCTCCTTTGGTTTATAACTCTTTTAAACTAAAATAGCAGGAAAGAAAAAAACTCTACTTGCCTTTTTTTTTTTTTTTTACATGATATATTATGGAATAATGGTTCTTACAAGAAAGAGAACTTAATTTCCTTATTTTTCTAATATCCATTATGAATTTTAAGTTTTTTTTTAATTGTTGTGAGCATATCAAAAGTTTTTCAAAGATGATTTACATTTTGTTCTTCATGGGACATTTGTACAAGTGCGATAAAGTGATTTTGGTGAAAATTTATGAGTTCTAGGCCTCAAGAAGTCAACCAATTATCATTATGCAAAAAATAGTCAATTTCAATAGAATATAGTCCATGGATTTAGAGTTTCCAGGGCTATCCTACTAGAATCCCTCCTCTTCTTCAAAGGAAATTCATGCAAATGCAACAAAATAATTTTACTAGACACTTGTGAGTTCTAGGCCTCGAACAGTCAACTAATCACAATTTTGCAAAAAATGACCCATTTCGACGAGCTATAGTCCTTAGATTTTGAGCTTTCAGGTTTCCCTTGTGAAAATCCCTTTTCTTCTTCATAGGACATTTATACAAGTATAAGAAAATGATTTTGGTGGAAATTTACAAGTTCAAGGCCTTGAAAAGTCAATAAATCCTAATTATGCTAAAATAGCTAATTTCAGTGAGCTATAGTTTATAGAATTTGAGATTCCAAGGTCATCCAGTGAAAATCCCTTTTCTTCATCACAAGATATCACTACAATTCCAACGAATTCAATTGGTGCAAAATTTGTGAGTTCTATGCTTCAAAAAAGTAATCCATTCCCAATTTTTCTAAAAATGACTGATTTTAGTCATGGCTTTTGAGCTGCCAGGGTTATCCTATGAAAATCCCTCCTTTTCTTCATGAGAGATCCATACAAGTGGAACAAAGTTATTTGGGGTGGAAATTTGCACGCTTTAGATCTTAAAAAGTCAACCACTTTAAATTTTGCTACAAATAATTGATTTCGATATACTATAGTCCATAAATTTTGAGGTTTTGGGGTCCTTTGTAAAAATCCTTTTTCTTCATCATAGGACATTTAAACAAGTATGAAAAAGTGATTTTATTTGAAATTAGTGAATTTTAGGCCTTGAAAAGTCAAGCGACCCCAATTCTGCTAAAGATAACCGATCTCAATAGACTATAGTCTATGAATTTTATGCTTATGGGGTTTACCTATTGAAAATCCCTTCTTCATCCTAGTACAATTGTATAAGTGTAACAAAGTGATTTCGGTGGAAATTTATGAGTTCAAGACCTCGAAAAGTCAATCAATCCAAATTTCACTAAAAATTGTTGACTTTGGTGGATTACCTTGGATTTTGAGCTTCTAAGGTAACCCTATGAAAATCCCTCATTTTTCGCAGGATGTATAATGAAATGAATGATTTTGATAGAAATTTGTGAGTAAGGCCATGAAAAGTCAGCCAATCTCAATTTATTTAAAAATGATAGATTCCGGTCGCCAATAGTCTGTAGAATTTGATCTTTTAGGGTCACCCTACGAAAATCTATTTCTTCTTCAAAGGACATCCATATTTTTTCTTAAATAAATTAATTCTGCTTTTTTAAAATAAAAATGTAATGTAATGCATATTATTTTTAATGGATTAAATCAAAACTATACTTTATTCGTCGTCTAAATTCTATTTATGTTAAACATAAAATTTATTTATTATAGTTAAACTGTAAATTTTTTATAACTAATTTAAAAAATTAGTTTAATTAAAATTTCGAAAAGCATCGAAAAAAAAAACCGCAAGCTTGAAATAATAGAAAAATCAAACAAATGTATGAAACCAGACCCAATTAAAGGCATGTGACATGACACATGAATAAATGGGCTGGCACGACACGTAAGAAAAGAAAAAAACAAAAAGCACTCAAAGCACAACATGCGAGCATGAATGGGTCAGGCATGTGAAAGTACGCGGCATGCAAAATTTGGTATGCAAAGGACATAGCACAACCCATTTACTATGCCTACTCATGGCATTTGAGAATCCAGGGTCACTTAACTAAAAACCCTATTTTTCAAAGATAACATCCGTATTAGTGTGAATAGGTGATTTTGATAGAAATTTTGCACTCACAATCTCAAAGAAGTAATCAATTTTATGCAAAAAAATAGCCGACTTTGGTAGAGGCCTTGGATTTTGAGGCTCTATGGTCACAAAGCTAAGAGGCCTTTTTTCCTTCCATGGACATCAATAGTAGTAGAGGTAGGCAAGTGGCTTAAACGGGCCAACCCGGCCCAGCCCACTTTGGCCGTGGGTTAAACGGGCTAAAATTTTGGCCCACTTTAAAAATGGGCCAAACTTGCCTGACCCAACCCAACCCACTTTAGGTGGGTTAAAGGGCCAGCCATTTTTTGACCCTTTTAACCCACTTACATATTTTGTGAGTTAAATAGGCCAAGTTGACCCATTTAACTTATTTATACTAATTAAATAAGATATATTAATAAAAAGAGAGTTTTATAAGGTTATATTATTAATGATTAATTTCATTATTATTTTAATTACTTTTTATATAAAAATAAGTTTTCTAAAATAACTTATTAGATAATATATTTCATTAAAACAATAATAATATATTTTATAAAATTTTATGGTGCATGTGCATCAATTTGTCATTCTTTGTTATAATTAACACTAAATTTAATCTCAAGTATAAAAATCTCAAGAATAACCTTCATTAATACATATTTAACCTATAATTATTATTTTATTTTTATAAAAGTGGGTTGGTGGGTCAACCCACTTAACCCCGGGCTAGCCCACTTTGGCCAGGGTTAAGTGGGTTGAGTAAAATTAACCCACTTTTAAATAGGCAAAAAAAAAAAAAACTGGCTCTAACCCGTTTTTAAAGTGGGTTAAACGGGCTAGCCGCGGGCTATAGCTCATTTGTCCAGCTCTAAATAGTAGTAAAACTAAGCTATTTGGTCTAAATTTCATGCTCGAGACCTCAAAAAATTAAGTAATCAAATTTGTTCCAAAAATGGTCGATTTTAGTAAACTACAAGCCATGGTTTTTAAGGCTCTAGGTAGACATCATCATGGATCGGTTCCAAATCGGGAACCGACCTGACCCGTCACCAGCAGTTACTGAACATGGAACCGGCCCGGTAATGGCGGGTCTGAACTGGTAAAGGACCCGTCAGCTCTTACAGGTCCTTACGGTTCCATCCTTAAAAACCACATGACCCGACGGTTTTGGAACTGTCGATTCAAGAACTAGCAGAATCGGCGGTTCTATACCATAAAAATTATAAAAAAGTAAGAAAAAAAGAAAAGAAAATTATAAAAAAATTGTAATTATAAAATAAATATTTAAAACTATTTTTGCATAAATAATAAAAAAATTATTTCCTATTCACAATATTTAATGTGTTATTATTAACAACACAAGTAATAAATACATTTGAAATCATATATTGTTAAATTTATGTAGACTTCTAATCAAAGTAGACTTTTTTTCTTAACAATGTGTTTGATTCGTTTTTTGTTATTGAGAATTATTTATATCTTTGAATATTTTATAGTGTCACATTGCTAATATAACAACTAAAAAAGTGCAAATGATTGTATATAAATAAATACATAATTATAGCATTTCTTTTAACTAATGCTATGAACAATTATTGTTAGGCTCAATGTTATTTCAAGTTAAAAATTTATTTTGCATTTTTTCTTAGTTAAATTAAGTAAATTATTTAATTGATTTTTTATTTTTTTTCATGGTTCCCGGTTCCTCTAGAACCGGAACCGAACCATGGGAACCGACGGTTCCTAAGAACCGAGAACCGACGGTTCCTAAGAACCGGGAACCGGATCGGCTCTCATGGGTCCGGTTCCGATTTCACCACTTTTGGAACCAGGAACCAGGTTCGGGTCTGGTTCCAAACCCGAACCGAACTGTGATGACATCTAGCTCTAGGGTCATCTGGCTAAAAAACCTATTTTTCAAGAGTATATTCGTATAGTACAATTAAGTGACTTTGGTGGAAATTTCAAGCCATAAGCTTGAAAAAATCAAGTAATCCTTTTTTTTATCCCAAAAATGGTTAATTTCGATGGATTATAGGCCATGAATTTTGAGTATTCAGGATTAGCCAATTATAATCCTTATTTTCTTTAGGGGACATCCATAATGGTGCTATTAAATGATTTTAGCGGAACATTATGCGCTATAAGCCTCAAAATTCCATTTAACTTAGTTTTACTAAAAAAAAAAAAAAAAAAAGGAGAGGGGGGATTCAGAAATCCACCATCTAAGCATTCACTTATATGAGGATTCAACTCTCAGACTTTCAAAATGAGCTTTTTGATCCGTTAAACTTTCAAAATTAACATAGTCAAGGTTAATTAATGTCTTTCATGAATTTTTTTTTGTAGGGACAAGGAGGAGAGGTATCAAATCTGCATATAGATGTAAGTTTAGGGGATGAATCCGCATAGAGATGGAAGTTTAAGGGGTAAATCCATATATAAGTGAAAGCGTAGGAGGTATTTTGCTACTCCCCCCATTTTGTTTCAACAGAAAATGTTATGTGTCCTTAACTAGGCTAATTTTTAAAAGTTTAAGGGGTCAAAAAGCTCACTTTAAAAGTTCAATGGGTGAATCTGCACATAGATGAAAGTTTAAGCGGTGAATTTGCAATATCCAAAAAAAAAAATCAATGAACTATAGGCAATGGATATTAAACATCCATCGTCACCTTCTTAAAATCCATATTTTTCTAGACAAGATATCCATATAGATGTCAATAAGTGATTTTGGTGGAAGAATATGCACTATGGGCCTTAAAAGCTCAATTAGTCGAATTTTTGCAAAAAATGATTGATTTTGATAGATCATAGGCTATGGATTTTGAGCATCCGAAGTCACCCAGTTAAAATCTCTATTTATCTTGATAGGTCATTCATGTGCCATTAAGTGATTTTAGTAGAAAATTGCACGCTCTAGACTTAAAAAAGTCAACCAATCTCCTATTTTCCTAAAAACGAACGATTTCAATGGACTATAGGTCATAGATTTTGACAATTCGGGTAACCTAGTTTCAACCCCTTTTTTCTTGAGAAGACATCCACATTGGTTCCATTAAACGATTTTTGTGGAAAATTATGTGCTTATGGTCTCAAAAAGTTAATAAATTTAATTTTCACTGAAACTGGTCAATTTTGAATGACTATAACACATAGATTTTGGGCATAAGGGGTTATCCAATTAAAATCTATATTTTTCTTTAAAGGGCATCCATATAAGTGGCATTAAGTGATTTTTATGAAAAATTATGCACTATAGGCTTCAAAATGTCAGCTAATCTAATTTTTTTTATCGAAAATGATCGATTTTGCTCGATTATAAGCCATGAATTTTGAGCATCCAAGGTTGCTCAATTAAAATAATAATTTTTTAAAAGGACTTTCATGTGAGTTCCATTAAGTGATTTTAGTGGAAAATTACATACTCTAAGTCTCAAAAGTTAACTAACCCAATTTGTTCTCAAAATAGCAAATTTCGATTGACCAAGGCCATGAATTTTGGGCATAAGGGGTCACCCAATTAAAATCCATATTTTTTCTTTATAGGGCATCTATATAAGTGGCATTAAGTGATTTTTGTGAAAAATTGTATGGTCCTAGCTTCAAAATGTCAACTAATCCAATTTTCTTTTTAAAGTAACCAATTTTGCTTAACTCTAACCATGAATTTTGAGCACGTAGGGTTATCGAGTTAAAATCCTAACTTTTCTTGAAAGGACCTTTGTGTGGGTTACGTTAAATGAGTTTAGTGGAAAATTGTGCCCTCTAGGGTCTCATAAAAAGTTAACTAATCCATTTTTTTCTCAAAATAGCATATGTCAATGAATAAACCATGAATTTTAAGTATACAAGGTCACCTACTTAAAATCTTTATTTTTCTTGAGAGAACATTCATACTGATACGATTAAGTGGTTTTAATGAAAATTTGGTGCACTATAGGCCTCAAAATGTTAACCGATCCTATTTTTAATGGAAAAAACATGTAAAAAGTTGATTTCGATGGACTATGGACAATGGATCATGGATTTTGAGCATCCATCATCACCCGACTGAAAAGAACATTTGTAGAGATGCCCTTAAGAGATTTTTGTGAAAATTTGTGCCCTTTGAACCTTAAAACGGTTAATCAATTGAATTTTTGGTGAAAATTGCGATTTTAACAAATGATAGACTGTGGATTTTGAGCATCTAAGGTCACCTAATTAAAATCTCTATTTTACTAGATAAGACATTCATACAAGTGTCATTAAGTGATTTTGGTGGAAAATTGAATGCTATAAGTCTCAAAAGGTCAACAAATCCAATTTAAAAAAAAAATGGCCGATTTCAATAGACTATGGGTATGGACTTTAAGCATCCGAGATCACCCGGTAAAAATAAATATTTTTCTTAAGAGGACATCCGTTCTTGTGTCACTAAGTGATTTTAATGGAAAATTGTGTACCCAAGGCCTCCGTAAGTTATCAAATCCAATTTTTGCTTAAACTGGTAAATATTGATGGACTATACACTATGGATTTTTTGTTTCAGAAATCTCCCATTTAAAATCCTTATTTTTCTTTAGAGGACATTCATACGAATGTCTATCGAGCTTGAATTTAGCTCTTATTCTCCTAAATGTCCCGATTTATATTAAACCTGGCTCGTTTGACACAGAATACTCGACAAGGAACTAGTAAGGTTTTGTTAAAGCCTGGTTTTTGAAAACTAGTGTGATTTGGAGTCGCTATCGGCTAAAGTCGGAAAAAAAAAAAAAGGGTGAACCAGAAACCAAATGGGTGATTTGATTTCTGGTTCAGCCATTAGTCCACGTGAAAAACCAAAGATTATTAAGTCCAGGGATTACTACTTTAAAACTAAATGGTTATCAAGGATTTAGAAATCTCAAATATATGGGCCAAAACTCATAAAATGTTTAATTTGGAATTTTTTTAGATTTTTAAATTTTTAGCCTTTTTGAAAAAGAGTTTATATATAAACATAGTTTTGTTTTTGAAAATACCTGAGACTTTTTTATTATTGTTATTGCCCATTAGGTGCCTACGTATCCACTAGCTAGAATCAGATCTTTGTAGTTCATTTTGATTTTTGTAAAATTTTTAGTGTTTGTTTTTAATTGTGAAGAACCACCAAGAATAAGTGATTAACTAATTTTGGTTTTCATCTTGAAAAAGTCTAGGAAAGATCTAATTTTTGTATTTGCTTTTGAAAACTCCTAAAAGATACCCTTTTTTTTTTTTTTGGAAAACCCTATTATTCTGTTTTTAGGGATTTTAGAAAACAATTAAGTGATATAGATAAGATATGTAGAAGCTGGCAAAACATTTTTTATAATAAAATATATCTCGTATATGAGAAAAAGGCAAAAAGAAAATAAATATATATATTTTTTGTGAAATTTTTCTATTTTTCTAGTTTTTGATAAAAAGGGGTTATATTCAAAGGGGACCTAAAAACTAAACATGCTTGAGCTTTTGCACCAAATAATTTATTGAATTCTATTGATAATTCTCTAACATAACAATCGCAAACCATCGTCAAAACAATATATATCGAATATAGCACATGTTTGTTGAAAAGCGACCTGAAAGCGAACAATCCTAAAATTATATTTTTGTTAATTTTCAATATTTAACTCTTAAAAAAATTAAGTTAAAAAAAAACTCTAAAAATTTATTGTTGATTATAACAAATTTTATATCCTAAATTTTATTTACTAAATTTATTTATCATATCTAATTATCATACTAACATCATCAACAGGACTAAAGCATGCATATCAGATATAATCACACATGCGCACACATATATATTATTTTTTATCATGAATCTATATGATTTTTATAATGAGTGCACCATGTGTCATTAATTATGTATTTCCATAGAGATTTTTTACAATACGTATATCGTACAGTCCATATAAAATCACGTATTATATGATATATTAATATAATATAATATAATATATATTTCTTTTTCTTTTCTTTTTTTTTTTCTGTTCCACTATTTTATGGGATTGTTTAAATTTACATACACATATTTTACATGATTATGGAAAACGAGTAATACGAAAAAGCAACTAAAATAAAATAGAACCAAACTAAACTAAACAAAAAACAACAACTGGGCCTCTGTTAAAAAAAAGTGAGTCAGACCTAAGTGAGTCAGCTGAAGATAAGGGTTCGGGTCGAATCTGGTACGGACACGAGTTGAAGGGCAATTCGACTTGTGCCTTCAGTACCTGCAAAACCAACAAAGCAAATAGTTTCTCTCCCTCGGGTCTATGGGTTCGATCAGTGGGTGATTTTGGCAGAAAATTACACACTGTAAGCCACAAAAGTCAACCAATTGAATTTTTCTAAAAATAGCTAATTTCGATGAGTTATGTGTCTTGGATTATAAGCATCCAAGTTCACCTGGTTAAAATCACTATTTTTCTTGAGAAGGCTCGATACGGGTATCTTAAGCAATTTTGATAGATTATGAACCATTGATTTTGAGCATTCAAGATCACCCAATTCGAATGTCTATTTTTCTCTAGAGGACATTCACAGTGTGTCTTTAAGTGATTTTAGTGGAATATCATGTGCTTTAGGCCTCAAATGCCAACCAATCCAATATTTGCTGAAAAAACCAATTTTAATAGTCTATAGGCCTTGGATTTTGAGCATCTATCATCTAGTTAAAATTCTCATTTTTCTTGAGAGGACGTGAATACAAGTGTTATTAAGTAATTGTAGTGGAAAATTGCACGCTCTAGGCCTCACAAAGTCAAACAATTGAATTTTTGCTTAAAATGGCCAAATTTGATGAACTGTAGGCCATTAATTTTGAGCATCCGAGGACCTTTAGCTAAAATCCCTATGTTTCTTAAGAGGATAGCTGTTATGTATCATTAAATTATTTTAGTGGAAAGTTGTATGGTTTAGGTCTCAAAAAGTCAACCAATCCAATTTTTGAAGACAATGGCCTATTTCAATGGAGGCCATAGATTCTAAGCATCTGAGGTCACCTGATCAAAATCACTATTTCTCTTAAAAGGTCCTTTGTACAAGTTTATTTAAGTGATTTTGATGGAAATTGTGCATTGTAAGCCTCAAAACATTGTCCCATCGATTTTTTTTATGGGAAAACCTTGAGTTAATTATTTGGTTTATGGGTTATTTTGAATCATGTTGAACGAGAATTTTATGATTTGATGATAACTCATATGAAGGAGAAATTAATTAGGCATAGGATCTATTATGTAGAAATATTGACCATAATAAGAAATTGTCAAATTTATTGAATTAGAAGCTAAATTACTGATGGATTATTGTTTGGAGAAACTTGAGTATCCAATATTGAATATGAATTTAGGAGAAATGGATAAGTGGAATGGTTGGTTGCATGATCAATAATAACAACGTGGTGATAAATTATCATATAATGAAACCATAGATGTGATAGCACTAGTATATAAAGAATTGGCATAATGAGATGACACTAATAATTAATTTATTGACATAACTTTAGAGTGTTTTTCGGAATTATGAAGAGAACCCACATTTTATATGTTAGAGCGAGTATAAGTGACCCTAGATCTCATTATGACAACTGGAAGTGACTGTTTGTAGGAATCAATAGAAATAATTCCAACACATTATGTTCTTAACACAAGTTGAATTGAAACTTGTGTGCTCTTCACTTTCTCCGACTTCAACAAATCTTTAATGATATCGTTCGAATTTATTCAAATTCACTACTTAATCTAAAATATCTTCTTAAAACCTTAAATGATTAATTGAATAACTTAGCGAAAAAAACATAATGACTAATGGCACGAAACTTGGAATGTATTGTTTATCCAAGCCATGAATGAGTTTAGTCCTCAACCAAAATCCATAAAATATGTGGACATTAAACTAAGTAATTTAAAGAATGAGAATTAAACAAATAAGATCGCTAAACTACTTGAACACTATTTTAATACATGCCTTTGACTTATGAACAGTTCATACCAATTGATTTTGGAACAAGGCAAAAAGTTTTTGAAGCGAATAACAAGTGTGCAATATATACGTGTTTCTTGCTATAATAGAATTCATAACCAAACTAAAACTTGACCTAAAAACTTTAGCAAGATGTAGAAATTTAATTGCCTAGACCCTTGGAATGCATGGTAAGGCTCAATGGATACTCAATAAGAGAATTTATGAGAGCGAATGATCAATTGGAGAAAGAACAAAGTTCTAATAAGTTATGTAGGGTACCAAGACCATGTATAAGTGTCACAATTAACCATCCTTATTGATGGTATAACATGATGAAGAGATGAACCAGACGAGACTACTTTATTTTCTTCTTTGACAAGTTCTAGAGGCTTATCAATCATCTTGATGAGTGATTTAAAACCCCTTCCATTCCCCCATTGTTTGGTAGTGTCATAAATACTCCTATGCATGTTGATATTTCTAGTTAGCTGGAAATACTTGCTTTTAAACCCTTAATTAATATACTATACTTGTGGTTGTTGCATTAGATAGGTATGTGTGGTTTCTCAGCTCATTCCTTTAACATTTTAAGTGTGGATCTGCATTAAAATTTATTAGCTTTTGGGGATGAGGACTTTCACCAATGTTTGAGTAGATAGCATCACACAGGATGTGGACATTTATGAATTTCAAAGAGGATTTTATAGGAATTTATTATTTATTTACTTTTTTTTATAGATGATTGTAATTTGACTACCTTAAAACTATTATACTTTGAGATGGACCATTAGGTCCAAAATGTTTTTTTGGTTGATCCATGCTCATATTATGGGTTCTAATAGGTCATTTTTTATAATAAGTATATTATGAAATCTATATCCTGAATAGCTTAATTTTTATAGGTTTTGATATACCCTAAATATGAAAAAACATAAAGCATTTTACTGAAATTTTTATAAAATCTAATAATGATTTCTTAATTATAATTTTAACTGGAGCTCACCTAACTAACAGATTTTCTACGGATATCACTTGTAATATATATGGTAAAATTAGTTAGTCCTGCATGCTCGAGACGTGACAATAAGATAGCAAAAACACATGCACGGTAAGCACCTTCCTGAAGAAGAAGAAGAAGAAGTTGCCACAATGAAATCTGCCCAGTATTCAACATATGTTTCAAAATTGTCCGATTTGGGGATTATGTTTGCAATACGAGCGCAGGTTAAAACTTTTATATGCTAAATAAAGCTGTTAGCATTACAAAATATTTCATTAAATGCGATAGTAAGGCAATCTTTTATATAGATGTACATTTTGAATTACCTTTTTCTTTTATCTGTCTATCATCTAATATGGATTTTTTTTTCTCAATTAGTTAAAATTTATTTCATTTGTTATTTCAATTTTTGCTTAAATGTTTAAATAAGGACATAAATTTTAAAGTGATCAATTTATTATTAAATATAATTTTTATGGTCATTTTCTGTACCTTCCATAACATCACCAATTGTATCGTTTGGCGAATCTGAATGGAACACATAGGAATTAAAAAATAAAACAACCCAAAAAAAAAAGGTAACCCAGGTTGGGTGTAAGAAACGCGAAAGAGAAGAAAGCGACTGAGATTAGGAAGAGTTTGGTGACATGGTGTTAATGTCGATTTGACCTAGGGCATGAGAGAATTTATTACAACACTGTAAGGGAGAAGTGTAATATTTTTCAGGATATAAATTTTTGGTGGCGAAACTCGACTTGATAGTGAGAAAGCTTAACTGGGTATTGCGGTTTGTCATCAATATAACGAAGAAGCTCAAAAACTTGAACTTCAAGAAAAGACAGTGAAAACGAAAAATTCTTCTTTCGTTTTCTTGAGTGTTTGGTATCTTTTTTTTATTTTTTTATTTTTAATATTGTGAGTTTTAAGAAGAGGCAGACATTGTATATATTTCACCTATCAATCTACCACAAATGAACTTATCACAATTATACTAACCTACCATATTTGGGCGAGACAAATCTATCACATTTAAACCAACCTACTTTAGTTGCACCGAAACCTATCATATTGGAATAAAATTTTTATTTTAAGTCACCATGTGTGACTTAACCCAATAATTTCCCATTATACATGCCTAGGCATGCTACTTTTTACTTGAAGGGTATCAGAAATTTGTTATTAGAATGAATAGGTTAATGCTTTTACTTTTTCTTTATGTTTTATATTTAAACTTTTTCTTTTGAGAAAGTGCAAATTTGTATATGAACATTTTTTTTTTTAATCAACAAGATATAAGGTTGTTTAATTTTGTGTTAATTTATATACTATATGTTTTTCCTTTTAATCATCCAATCTTTTTAGTTTTCTACTTGATGTTTTACCAATTTGAATGTTAGAGATGTTTATTTGATTTTACATGATTATGGGGTGAATTCTATCAATTATTAAATGTTTGTAATATATTGGATTTGATATTTTAGATTTGTGAAAACACAATGCTTTTGAATTCTTGTAAAATACAAGGTTATTTTAAAAAAGAAAAAATTAGCCATTATCATCAAACTCAATAAGAGTTACTTTTTTTTTTTTAATTTCTAAGCGTTCTATTATTACTCTTACTCAAGCGTTAATTGTCCACGGGATCACACAATTTTTTTTTTTTTTTGGGCCATCACACAATGTTTTAATTTTCATATTTCTGATGTTCACAATAATAATATGTAAATTTGGAGTAAGCGGGGAAGCTTCCACCGTTGGGGTACAATTTTAAAAATTCGATGATTCCCATAAAGAGAATGCTAATTAGCCATTCAAAGGAAGAGCAAAAAGAGTTAAAGAGATGCATTTATCGTGGCGGTAGTCTTTCAGATCAATCAATGTTATATGCATGGGAAAAGTAGGTCTACAGGAATGTTATCATCATTTAGAAATTGTAAGTTTACACACAACTGTTTCCAAAGCCGTCACTCATCATCTTCACTGAAATCCGAATCCTCAAACTCATCACTGGATGATCCTTGCTCATCACTGTCTGAATCACTCACCACATATGTTTTCTGTGTGCGGTTTGCTCTTTGGGGTCTTGCCCTCGCAGGGGGAGGAGCAATGGCAACAACTTCTTCTGCTGTATCTTCGGAGCTTGTCTTCTCAGCACTACTTGTAGTGGAACTCACATCTTCTTTTCCAGGATTCCCCAATATGGAACTACTTTTCTTGTTAAAAGGCGATGCACGCATCTTCCTAACCTTTTTTTCTGGGGAGATGCCTGTTGATTCTGCTGGCTGCAGCAAATCAGTTAAGAGCTTCTGGCCTAATAATGTCTGGGACTGCTTGTTGTTGGCTGCACCTCTTTTCCTTGGAGCAACCGGCTTTTTGCCAGCAGCTTTTCTACCTCCCTTTTTCATGGGTTCGGGTTCTGGCAGTGCTTGCTCGACTTCTAGATCTAACTCATCATCACTAACATTGTTGTCGTCTTCTTCTGAACTCTCTGAGAGGGTTATTGCTGGCTTTTTCCGAGCAGCGGCAGCTCTTTTGCTTGGTTCTTTCTTTCTGGCATGTACTTGAGGAGCTGCTTCAGTTTCCATAGCTGTTAGATAAAATTAGAAAAAGAAAAAAAAACACAGTATCATTCAAGTTGCTGAGTGAAAATTTGACTACAGGATATCTACAAGCATTGCCAATTATTTAAAAAGAATTTACTTTCTGAAAAAATTACTTGTATAAAAGACCCTAACACTCTATCCAATTTTTTATGGAATCTGCTCCCCTGCTGAACGATAAGAGCAATGTGTTGTATCATTTACCTGTGGAGTTCTCTGGGGAAGATTCAAGATTATAAGCAGCAAGTCGGTCTTTCAACTCAAGAACCTCATCATCATCATCATCCAAGACAACCGCACTTTTCTTTGCCTGAAGTATTATAAGCAAATTGGACGTTTCAGGAAACTATGCTAAACTGGGATACAAAAGAAAGCCAGAAACCGGACAAACCTTTCCAGCAGGAGGTTTCTTCGTAGCTGCTGCCCTGCCTTTTGCCTTCACAGCAACAGGGTCATTATCTATTACAGAAAAAACCTCATTGAGTATCCTAAGAAGTTAATATTTATATATGCTTAGATCCATCACCAGCTATTACAGTATAACCAGTCTCCATCTCACCTGTTTCCATAGTTGTTATTGAGTCCACCTGTGACGTGTCTTGGACTGCTTCTGTCTTTGTAGATTTTTTTGGTTTATTAGCCCTCTTGGGTGCTTGTCTAGCAGGAGCTCCACCCCTAGCACTATTTCTTTTCTCCTTTGCAGCTACTCTTGCTTGTTCTGCCTCAGCTTCACGTTTTTCTTGTTCCTGAGAAGAAATGCACAACAAATGAGATAGAACTTGGATAATAGATGTATTTTTACAAAAAAAGTTCAAGGACAACATACATCAAGCTCATGTTCTAGAGCAGCTAGATCTTTCAACCACAATTGCTTTGGAGTTGTCTTTCTCAAGATATCAACCTCGTTAGTAAGTTTATCTCTTTCAGAACATAGTTGTTGAACTTTCTCAAGCGTCAGTGTGCCAATTGGCATAGAGAGTAAGTACTCATAGTCACTGGCCCTCACACCTTTGCTGCCGATGGCCTCGGAGGTCTCTTCTGATTCTTCTACCTCATCACTTGCCCCAGCAACTGCTACCTCAGCTGTTTTAGCTTTCTTTGGAAAAGGGGTGAAACCTTTCTCCCACAACTCGATGAACAGTTCGGCTCTCTTTCTATTGTTTACTATTATCTCTCCATTCACAACTCCAAGTATGAACCTGACCTTGTTGTCCAGCTTTGACAATTCAAACTCTATGTGATCCAACAAAGCTTTCTGCATTTGAACAGAATTGTAACAGTTATGAGCAATTCTCAATCCTAAAAGATAATATTTTCAAATCAATATATAAATTGTTACCTTTCTCTTTTCATAAAATTCAAGCCGCAAGTGGAAAAACTCCTCAAGGACTGCAAAAAGAAACCACATAATATTTGAGAAAATTAGAAGATAAATGGTGACATTAATTCACCAGAGGAGAACAGCAGGGACTTCTATTTACTCAGGCAACAAAACTGCTGTTAATAGAATGGTATTCGTATAACTGTTACATTATTAACTTATTCATCAACATAGCCGATACTTCTACTCCCTATTGCAACAATATTAATTAACCAACGTAATAATTACTAGCGAATAGAAGTAGTTTAAGGGCTACGAACACCAATTATTATCAATGGATGGAGATGGAGAAAGTGAGAGCCTAAATGGCAAGGCCCCCGGCTTCTTTTCTTTCTAATTGATATCTACTTGTCTTGTACCAACCTTTGCACTTCTTCTACTTGCTTCCTAAGGGCAGGAGCGTAATCTACTTTCTAAAAAAGGTTTGATAGTATGAGTATGGCCTATCTGAGCGAATTACTCCTTTCTGTCTGCCACTATCCGTGGGAAGATTATACAAGCATATGAAGAATTCTTTATATTCATATATGCTGCAAAAATTTATAATTATTTTTACATTTTGCGTTTTCATGGGATATTATGATGAAGAACAAGAAATAAATGAAAAATAAATAAATAAATAAATGAAACTTACCTTGCTCAGGATTATCATATTTTTTCATAACTCCTTTAGAATCAAACAGATGCATGTTGCTGGTGTTTATTGTGGAGGTCAATTTAAATTTCTTCAGCAGACCCTCTTGTCGTGCACTCATCATGTTCTCATCAGATAATTTCACCAAGATATCCACACTCACATCATCATTGTCTGCCTTGATCTCCTGTGATATACCACCAGCTGTAATCTGGATGCGATAAAAATATAGGGTGGAATTCATATACACAATGAAAATGTAGTTACCTCGATAAATTGATCCAGGGCACCTTGCAAAAACTCCATATAATCATCTGTCCACTTACCAAGTGGCAGCTCTGTGATCCTGAGCCATCCCTCACCAGCATCCTCTATGATCCCATTAACAGTGTACGTAGCTCCAGCTTCTTTTGTAGCCGTTTTCTCTATTGTCCCTTTAAATCCCTATACCAAGGATCCATAGGCTCCATCATCTCACCATTCAACAGACGCCTCATGTTATTGATTATGTCTCTTGGATTATAGTTAGGAACATTAGTACTCCATCCTGTTCCAATTCCCTCACTGCCATTTACCAAAACTGCTGGTATAATGGGCATATACCTGCGCACAAGGAAACAGTTATTAGAACACAGATCTTTACAAAAAAACAGAAAAAGAAAAAGCCAAGACTCTGAGACAGTCATTACCAAGTGGGTTCAATAGATAGCCCATCTTCATTTAGGTAGTCTAGAAGACTGTCATCATCCTTGCAGAAAAGGAAGCGTGTAATTGGTGAAAGCCTGGTGTAAATGTACCTGGGGCTTGCACAATTTTTCCCCCCTTGTTGACGAGTGCCAAACTGGCCACTTGGAACAAGGAAGTTAATATTGTTACTTCCGACAAAGTCCTGAGCCATACCAATTATGGTACTCGCCAGACTCTGCTCACCATGATGGTAAGCTGAATGCTCAGAAACATAACCTGAGAACTGAGCAACCTTTGCTTCTTTGACAAAGTTTCTCTTAAATGCACAAAACATTATCTTTCTCTGGCCAGGTTTAAAGCCATCCACCACAGAAGGTATAGCCCTCTGCAGAGCCGCCATGGAGTACAAAATTAGCTCCTTGTTCACAAAATCACTGTACTTTATGTGTTTCTCCTTCTGATCGAGGTAAGTACCAGGCTGCAAAAAATGTAGTCAAATTATTTACATGCTATAGAATGAGATAATAGCAGGATATTGCAGGATTATTGTCTAATTCTAATCTAATGTGATACAAATTTGCAGATACCAACCTCAAATTCCCGGAGCCAGTTTTTCCTTGCCTCAATCTTCTTTTTACTAAATGCAAGCTCTATCGCATCCCCATCTTGTTCATCCTTCCAAACAAATTCTTTCATGTGCTTATCGATGTTTTTAAAATACTCTTTGCCTTCCTTTGATGTGCTAGTTCCCAACCCCTAAATAGTGAAGGAAAAACCACCATGCAAGAAAGGTTAGTTACGGTAAAATTGACAGCTAATCTAGTACAGGCAACATTCTATGACCAACCTTATAATACTTGATAGACCACCCACTTGCATTACCAACCAAACTTTCCTTCCATGACTCATATTCTGGCATAGTATAGAAACTTAGCACTCTGCCATTTTGTGAGTAGCCTGCATTAAGGAATAATATTAATATGACAAAATTCTCGGAAAAATAACAAAAGAAGGTGATCCATCTATCTACTAGCAAAAATGCAAGCACGCACCTTCACAATAGGAGTAATGAACTCAACCAGGAATGAAGGAACTTTCAGCAACGATGGCCAAAATGTGTGGATGAAGTTTATTAGCAGACCCTTAATATGTGAGCCATCGTGATCCTGTGAATTCAGATATTAATATTGATATAAAGGTTTAAAATCTAGACGTGGCACCGTGAGTCTATAGTCTCACAGCCTCACAAAAGAAGAAATTCATTAAATTTGGTAATAACCTGATCTGTCATGATCATCAAATGACCATATCTCAATGACTTCACACTATCGTAATGCTTGTTTTGCTGCAAACCAAGAATCTGCTTGATATGCTGGATTTCTTTGTTCTCCATGATTTGATGGTGATTAGCCTCCCGCACATTGAGCAATTTACCCCGCAAGGGAAACACACCATAGCGGCCTGGAGGCAGTTCAGACTTCCCCGCGACCTATATAATTGCAACTTTGTCAGCTCCAAATGCTTGTTTTGTCAGGCAAAACTAAAGGTGCACAATGCAATGGAAAATTAAGATAAATATTGTTGTGAAACTCACTGCGAGTGCCTTAGCTGAATCTCCCTCGGTTAAAATCAAGGTACATTTGTCTGAGTCTCGCCCCCCAGCATCAGTGGCATCATCCAGTTTGGGAATCCCTCGCACAACTTCTTTCTTTGATCCATCTGTTTTCTTCAGGTCTTTGCTATGCTTGAAATTTGCCCATGAGAGTAGGGTCTCAACAATTCCTGACTTTACCACTGACAGAGACAGTGCACTACCGTTACTAACTCTCAACAGCCATTTGACTTTATCGTAAAAATATAGATTAGATACACATACCCCTTTGCAAGAATTTATCTGAAAGTTCACATTTAGACCCAAAGCTACTCTGACGAAGTGTCAAAGTTTCCTTCGTTTGGGAGTCAAAGGCCGGATTATCAATAAGAGCATTGACAAAAACCCATAAGTGGTTCTTAACATTGTGGGCTTTGACGTTGGCATTCTTGTTTTTCTTATTTACAACATTCATAACATGGTTTGCAATCTGATTTGCAACGTAATCAACATGTGTTCCACCCTTGGTTGTGGCAATACTATTCACAAAACTAACCTGATGATAAATGACAAATGATAAAATCAAAATGTTAAATTCCATCAAAACACCCCGCAATAAAGTGAAAAGGGATAAAGAAGTTACTTTCTAGATATACCTGTTGAAATTGGCCCTCACTGAGAGACACACAAATTTCCCACCTATCATTCACTTTCTCCTCAATCCTGAAAAATCAAATTCACTTAATATTGGAAAATTCTCATAACAATCATGAATTCAAGTTAGAAACAACAGAAGAGGACAAACCTCGGAACAGGGGATCCAGAACTGATTTTTGAGGCAGAAGTGAGGTACAGATCAACATATTCACCGAATGTTTTCACGGGAGCCTTTTTGCCATTCAACTCGACTTTGACAGTCTTTCCAAGGCACCCAGCCATGTCAATCACGCGTCTCTTCATCAAAGCGACCACATCATCTTCTAGATGTGTCATGTTAAACTTGGCCAAGTCAGGCTTAAATGAGACCTTGGTCCAATTTTCGCTTTCCTTGCACTTGGTAATAACAGGATTGGATTTTTTCCCCATATTGTTTGAGAAAACCTACACCAACCTTTTCTTGTTAGCACCGCCTAGAACTCATAATTAGGAAAAGAAAACGTAAAAATATTACATAACTAAATACAGTAACAACCAAAAATCTGATCATGAATTTCAGCAAGATAAGCCTCCAACGTCAGACACAACTAAACATACATCATTTTAATCAAAGTATGTGTGAACAACCAACATTACAAGCAGCATATATCTCTATGTAACAAATTACAGAACATCATACCAAATTAAATACATACAACACCAGAATCTATATAAAAACCCCATCTTGATAGCATCATTCACCAAAGAACAAAAACTTCCTCAATGTCTAATCCAAAAACTATAAACTTAAACTATATAAACACCTTCACGACATATATATGAGATCCTATGATTCAAACTGTACAGAACAAGTCACAAACCATTACCCGAGATTTAACCACGCAATCATGCTATGTCATTCAAAACGATGACAACGAGATAATCGACAGCGTATTAACAAAAAATCAAAACTTCACTATACAGCGATACCCGAATCCATTAAAAATTTCCATCTTGGCGCAGAGAATGAAAATTTTTAAACTAGATAAACAAATTCATAACACTGTGCATAACAAATCGTGAAACATTACACAAGATTGAAACACGCACGCTGATGCAAATTAATTCAAAACAAATTTCAACAGAACAACAAAGAAATGATCTATTTTCTTTATTTTATTTTTTTCTCTACCTGCTTGTACTTCTTCTGGCGCCTTCCATCAGCAGTCTCGATCACAAATTCCGAAGAAAAGATATTCGTAAGCTTTGCACCATACCCATTCCTTCCGCCAGTAGTCTTCTTCACCGTATCATCGTAATTACTACTCGTAAGCAAGTGGCCAAAAATCAATTCAGGTACATAAACCTGCTCCTCCTGATGAATCTCCACAGGCACACCATCCCCATTATTAAAAACACTAATCAAGTTCTCCTCCACATCGATAACAACCTTGAGGGCATCCATCCTCGATCTCTCTGCTTATTATCGGCCGCATTGACAAGGATTTCATCGAAGATCTTGTAGAGACCCGGGACGTAGGACACGGATCGGTAAACCATCTGGTCGTTCTCGAAAACCCATAGGGTTTGGGTGTGTTTCTCGATCGAACCGATGTAGGTGTCGGGGCGGAGGAGGATGTGTTCAAGTTGGGATTTTTTCTGGTATGTTTCTTCGATGGTTTTTCGCGGGGCTGATGGCCCAGTCGGCGCGATATTCGCGTTGTTGCTGGATTGCAAAGGGAGTTTCTTGGTAGCTGCCATTGTGAATCTGAGAACAAGCACGAGGTTTCTTGATTAGGGTTTTTCAAACAAGATTTCGAAAACCTAAATTTGAGTTTTTTTTTATGGGTATTTCTGGTTTTCAGTGGCTGTTTTCCGAATTCAATTGAAGGAAGTAGAAACAAAGTTTTAGAGAGAGAGAGAGAGAGAGAGAGAGAGAGGTAGAGACACAGAGAAGGTGTCTTAGAGGGAAATTTTGTAATGCGGTGCAGAAAGTGAAGGGAAGTGAAGAAGGAGAGGGGGTTTAAGAGATTAAAACATGAAATGTCGAACGGTAATGTTGAGAAGTTTGAAATTTGAAATTCGAATTCTGGCGTTTAAAAAGACAGTTGAACGTTGGGATTTTTGTTTAGGGTTTCGATTTAAATGGATCGGACGTTGCATATTTGGTCTGATTTTGTTTATTTTTGAATTCATTTTTTATTGCTAGAAGATGGGCTGGTTCCTTTTTAACTCAAAGTTATGGGCGAGGCCCAAAGAAGAAAACTCAAAGTTATGGGCCAAGTGGAATGTGCCCGTTTCATTGATCCTTTATGATATCCTTTTTCTCGAGGTGGGTAGAAAAAAAGGCTTGGAGATTGAAAGTGAAACGTTCCTTACTAGCATAGCTTTCTAGCCTAGCTAAGGTAAATAGAAGCCCTTTTCGTAATGTTATCCAATCTTAATGCAAGTGATATGCTGGCCTTCGCATGAAAATATGGTCTTTTGATAAAAAAACTATTCAAAATATGGTATTTTTTTTTTAAACATTTCAAAAATAGGTGAGAAAAGCTGCATGTATAAATAAAATCCTAACATTCACATTCTTTGTAAATCAAACCCTAACACTTAAAAGTAACAAGGAAGATAGTGTTTTAAAAGGTTAAGGTTAGAAATGTATTAAATGACCACGTTGTAAATGCACCTTCAATTTTTTGTTCATTCGTATCCAAAGGAAATGTGCAACATGTGTATTCAATATAAGCCTTTGTGTTGTACAACATGTATTTTCTTTATAAAATTTATTCCTGGTGAAGGTGCATATAACATGTGTTTTCAGCACCAATTCTAAGCATAAGTTTCAAAGCTATATTGTTTTCAAACCTTTTTTTTAACCCCCATTATTCTCATATAAAACTTGCGATTTGTTTAGTGTGACATATTTATCCATCTGTGACGGTTCGTAGATCTTATCACCAAGGTAAATAATCTAATCATCTCAAATTGGATATAAAATATGTATTAACATCAATGATTTAACCCATTAGAACAATTTACTGTGGCATCTCATTCCACTAGTGTGACTCATTTACATTGTTGCCTAGTACTTAGTAAAGTTGCTAGGCAGTGACAACACTATTGTTTATAAGTTAGTTATTATAACCAAGTCATCAACACATTATCAGACAACATGAAAAAAGTTTTACTTGTGTTAGGTTTTCTATAAGCTATAAGAGGAATGTGACATTGGAAAATTTTTAACAATGTTTTTTCAAATACAAAGTAAGGAAGATCTCTTTAATGGACTCTTTGTTAGAAGCATGATTTGTTGAATTACCATCATCAATTATTTTTTATGCCTTAGTCGTCCGTTGCTTCTCTACTTTTATTTACTTAAGGCACAATGTTATTTTCATTAAGATGGAATGAGGAAACAAGTGGATGCTTTTAAACATTCTTGTTAGCTATGTTGGTAGGTTATATATTCTATATGTTTATTGGTTGTTGATTGGTGCTTATACTAATACCTAGACCAATTCGAGAAGACATAAGTATGGTTTAAAACAAGCTTATGATAGTCATAGGCAATCTAGTGATGCTAGTGGTTGCAGATAAATTTTTAAAATACTATCATTTGTGTGCCCTTGATACACCATTTACTACCAAAAAAATAGCTTCTTCATTCTTATCGTTAATAAATATGCTCTATGGATTTTTAGGCTATTTTCTATCATGGACTCGTTATTTGTGAATTGTTTCTAAAATGAGTTATTCAAACTCGCTCAATTATCTATGAGTAACACGTATTACCCTCAAACTCATTAGCAAATGAGGTACTGAATAGGACTATTTAGCTATAGGTGCATACATATACAATTAATAATCTTTTAAAATTGGATCAAATCCGTTCCATGAGAAGTGTTTGATGGGATTTAAACAAAATCTAAATCCCCAATTTGAAAACAACAGGATCAACATATGTGAAGATTAAGGCATATAATAAAACAAAAACATAAAGTGGTCCATTAAATCGCAACAGTTCCAAACATGGGTAGATGATATTTTAGCTATTGTGTGCACAAACTGCTTGTCTATGAGGGATAGGAGAATTCAATAGAATGAGAGAGTAAGAGAGAAAATAGTAGAGTAAATCTGAAGACTCATAATATGTTTATATAATGCACATGTGGTTAGGGACTACAACCCTAATAATGAAACTTATAGGTGAAGCTACATAAATAACTCATCTATTTAGTAATAGCTATAAGGTATCCACATATATAAATATACATTATAACTCTACACTAATATAAGATGACAAGGCCCCATTCTAATATTATTAATTGAAGATAAAGGCCAAATAATTTAGTTTATTTGTAATAAACATACACTAACCTTTTGTGCAATTACATGTGCATCCACCTTCTTATACATGTCAACCTCGCAAGTGTACATGGATTAAGTCTAAATTCTAATGAAGTTTGCCTACAATACCTTTTTATCATGACGGAGCTCAAATCACTAATTTTAAGGTGGTTCATGTTCGTCCACCATCAATCATAGATGCACAAGTTAGAGATGCCTCGAAACTAGATGCAAAGTAGATATCCTTATAGGGTAGAAATAAGGTATTGTGATTTTTACAGTAATTTAGCTAAGACACAATAGAGAATAATGGACTTTGCAGATAGAGCTTATCAAAATTTTGCAAGTGACAAGGTCTTTGTTCACCTACAACCAAATAGGCAGCTATGACTAACTTAAAAATTGCCTCATGAGTTGTTTAAGAGTTATTATGACCTTTTTTTCAATGGTTAAAGGGAGAGAAAATTGTGCTTATAAAGTGGAATTACAACCTCAATGCAAGATTCCTAATGTGTTCTACGCTTTAGAAGGCTTATGGATCGTAGATTCTCTTTTGAGAATTATTATTGCTAGTCATGCGTTGTTGACCCCATGGACTATTACGGATTCAAGGGTCATTAAGTAGAATGGATGGCTAATGCAACATATTTTGATGAAATGCCAAGGTATTACTCTAACGTTACATTTGGTTGACAATAATAGAATTTCTATTTTGTCTTCATAATCACATAATGGTTATTCTCTTGTTTAGTTTGAAAAAGTTTAATTGTAAGGAATTTTTATATTCTATATATTATGGAGTAGATAAGGAATCTCCATTCCTTCCCTTTACCAAAGGAATTGCTATTCCTTATAAAAGACATCTCTTTTTTCAATAGTACCTTTGATCATAAAGGAATTGTTATTCTTTTCCAATCTTATTCTATTCCAATTAACCAAATGTGACATAAAAGACATAAGTAGGGAAGATTAGAAGTCTTTTGGAGTAATGTACTCTAGTTACAATCTTAAGGACAACATTGCTTTTAGAGAGGGCAAAAAATGTTCCACAAAGACCAAGGAGAGCCATCATTGTGTCCATTTGACACAAGGATTAACGGTGTTACTTGGTATCAAAAAGTATAAATAATCACTACAATTTGTATATAAGTAGTGTTAGCTGGATGTGTTGCTTGTTTTGAGTGGAAAAATTATAATTGCTTAACAAGCATTACTTATAATTTTGTTGAAGTAGAAAATTTAAAAGCAAAGTGAAATAGAGAAAACATGTACATATCCATAAGATTACCTTGCATAAACAAATAAAAGTATGTTAACTTTACCAAACAGAAGTACGCAGGATAATAATCGTGAAAGATATACCTAGAGAGAGGAATTAGAGTTTCTTACCTCACCATGCAAAGAAAAGAATGAGAAGACAATCTCTTTTGATTCAGAAATGATGAAACAAATAGACCATTATACTTTGCAATAATCATGGGATTAAGTTCTTCACTTAATGTGCATATTAGCAATAGTTTCCATGACTAATTAGATAAGAAGAGAATATGTATTTAATTATTTTTATCTAATATACTATCCGCATATAGATGTTTAGTAAATATTAAGTTTTTTGTTAGTAATTTTTTCTTATTTTTATTGTTTGCACTAACTGCGTTTGGTTGATTGGATTGAAATTACTATTAACCTATATAATTGTGAAATAACTATTCTTTGTTTAGTTTGTAAAAATTTTACCATAATGAATATCATTTCATAAAAATACAAAATAGATAAGAAATTTTTATTTATTTCCTTTATTAGAAAAATTGCAATTTCTTAAGAAATATAACTTTTTTTTTCCAAAAATATATCCATTATAAAATAAAATAATACTTAAGAAACATTTCGATTTTATTCTATTCTAATAAACTAATTGTAACATTAGTCTACAAATCAGATTACACTGGTATATTTGCATGAAGTCTTAGGTTAAGTTCCCTATTACTCCTCACAGTCGATACTATGAATATGGTCTAGGTCTATGGATAAGGCAATAAAGATTGCATCATGTAATGTAATAATTTAATACTAGAATGCACATGGGACTCGGAGACTTGGTCTGGATGATTTGTTTCTTTTATAAGCCCTTTTATGTTTTTTGACCAATTGGACAGAGTCCTAAACCCCACACCGACAGGGCACGTGACCAGCCATACAATCTCAATCCCATTTGTAACGATGGCCCATACAAAATCCAAGTCTTTGATCCCTCGGATTCTAGCAGCTATCATAAGTGAAGTCACCAAATTACAATATATATTTAGTGCATTATATCCTTGTCACCAAGCGTATGTTGTAGCAATTAAAGCAGATGTTTTCCCCTGATTTCGCTGGAAATAGATTACGCGTTGTCATTTAAGAAGTCTTTTCTATTCTCACACACCATGTCTATGATCTAGACACAAACTTGGGTGGATCTAAATCATGAACTAACCTTACCTGGCATCATTGCATCCCATCTACAGAATCAATCCGTCCGTATGAGTAGACATGGGTACTAGACCCAAACCGAAACCAGAACCAGAAGAGCCGGTTCAGTCTGGTTCTTGTGAAATCACTGGTTTCAATTTTGGTTATAGAACCGGGAAACTGCTGTGGTTAATTTTTTTTTTTAGGAAAGAAGATGAAGAAAAATAAATGTTCTTACATTATAATAACTCTCACATACAACAAAAGAAAATTCTATTATAAACCCCGGTTTTCCTAGTAACCAAGTAAACTTCAGAAACCGGAAACAAAAATCCTAAACCGGATTAGTTTAAGCTTGAGAGAGAAACCTAGGAATCTTGGGATCCAGCTTTTCTTCGATTTCTAACTAAAAGAACTTTTGTAAAATAAATTAATGTGGAATATTGTTCTAAAGTATGATTCAAACCATAAAAAGATCTGTTTTCAAAAAATTTTCTATTCCGGACCTTCCCAAGATCCATTACGGAAAAGCGAGCCCCAAAACTCGGAATTCGAAAAATATTCTGGAATACTCTTTAGAGCCAAAATTTAATGAGAATTTCAAAAATATAATTTTTATAATTTTTCGGAGTATAAAAATTACAGATATAGCATTTTTCTTGTATTTTCTTTACGACCGGTAAAGTAATTATCTTGTTTACTATTTATTACTATTCATAAGTACAACCTACTACACTCACAAGCCACTCCCTACTCTTACATCCTTACAAACACTCCATTACATTTTCTTTTCCAATAGAATTTATCTCTTAAAGAATTATTACAATTTAAGATACATTATTACATAAATTACAAAACAAAGTAAATTAAACTCACTCCCTCTCCTCTCCTCCCAAACCGGCGCACCCCTCCCCTTTATTGCCTTAAATTGTTTTATTTTCTTCCTTATTATAATTAAGACAAACCCTACTTTACTTACTATATAATTATCTTTTATGCCTTCTCTCTCTCTTTCATTCATTTTTCACTTATCAAAAACTCACAAACTCTCTTTATTTTCCTCTCTTGGCCGTGATTTCCATAGCACACACACACACACTCACACGAGTCCATTCTTCTTCCTCATTTTCCTCTTGATTCAAGCTTTAGGTGATGGATCTTAAACTTTCGTACATTAAATCTTGTAATGGCAAGATTATTCATGAGTATTTTCATGTTTAAATCCCCATGAACACTTGCTAGGGATAAGAAAATACTACTACATGAATATCAAGCATCACAAAATTAGATCTTGTATTTATATGAGTTTTCATCTAATGATCTTCATGTTCATGTATATAATAGTAGAGTAAAAGTAGAGATCTTGTATAGAAATTCATGTTCATGTTTTCAACTCCATTTCATGTATCCTAAGTAGTAGACCTAACTTTTAGATGCTCATACCATACTTGACATTCATGACCTTGTGAATATTGGGTGTATTAATGCATTAATTATCATAAATGTTTTATCTTATATATATAAATGTTGTAGTTAGTAGATTTTTAGTTATATGAGATAAGGAACTTAAAAAGGAAAAATTTTTGTTGGAATGTTCAAATGAAAATTCGGATGACTTCAAAACCATGTATTAAAAACCCTTTTATCAATTCCAAAACTTGTATTTTATATGAAAAATGGAGAGTATAGGTAATAGATATGATTAAGTAATGATTTTTATGAGTTGAAATGAGACTTGCTAAGTGGAATATGCAAAACAAAGAGTAGAAATAAGATAAGAAATTTTGAGTTGCTAGTTAACTTAAGAAATTCATAATTTTGGAGTAATGCCATGAAAACACCTATTTTTCAACTAAAAATGAAAAGTTTTATTTAAGAAATGAAGTTTTAAGGAATAGGTATAATAGAGCCTTAAAATTTGATGTATTAAACAAGTTTTTCTCAAAGAAATCATTCAAAAACTAAATTTTCAAAAATTCGGATTTTGAAATAACGCCTATTTGAAAACATGTTTCCAAAGCATAAAGTGGGAATTTTTTTTTTTTTTGTAGAAATTAAGGCCCTAAGTAATAGATATAATGAAGACTCAATTTGAACAAGGATAATTAGATCTTCTTAAGAAATAAATCAAAAACAAATGGAAATGATCAAAGTTAGGAAACTAGTTTTTCTAGAAGTAAATAGTCATGGAGTCTTACAAATAAAAAGTTTCTAAAAATTCCTTTTATTAAATATTTTCAAGAACATGCATACACCAAGTTCATAACATGCCATTCATGATAGGAAAATCATCAATATTGCATGTATAGTTGATATATATTCTAAAAACATTACAAACATTCACAAAACTATTTTTCGAAATTGAAAATTACTATGGATCAAAACTTATCAGAATATTTCTTGACCCAAACATTTTCAAAACTTGAAAATAATATTAGATATAGATAGATCTTTCGAAGTAGATAGAAATCAGTATATAGTATGCTCAATTCCGAGTTAAAATGAGTTAGATATGACCATTTTCGGTTAGGACTTTAACTTAGGCGAAAATTGACGAACTTAGTAAATAGAATTGTTAAGTTTATTAGACTTTATAAGAAATACTAATTTCGGGTATTCCTTGTACTTAGGTGATTTGGAGAAGGATTTCCACTCCCCAAGGACTACTACAACTAGTGGATTTCCCTCCATGGCCGAGTGAGTTCATTTCTTAAATAGTTGTGCTCATGTATGTGCTTGTAATCGTAGTAGCATTAGAATTATGGAAAGATAAAATTGTGATGAGCTGTGATCTAATCTTGGTTGAATGAATGTTAAGTATATCGAGATGAGACTTGTTGTAAAAATATTGTATGAGCTAGTATAGACTTGAATTGTATGAAATTCTCTATGATCGCTCTTAACCTACATAATTAACATGCCACGATTATATGAATAAACTGTACAGGCATATCATGTAGTGAGTCACATTGCATTGGCTAATATACCTTTGGTGGGACAAAAGTATATTAGCGGAGGCGAGGGAGCCTGTGTTAACATTAAGGATGCGAGATCACTTAAGTTAACGAAAGTGGTGTAGACACTTGAATCAATTATATAAAACAACAGAGGTTGTAAAATTAAGAGAAAGAGATCGGGATTATAGTTGCATGACTTATGGACCACCCCACTCAATATTGGAATTATGGTTGCATGACTTATGGACCACCCCAACCTCGAATGGAGGGCGTAAATCCATTCACATATGGCTTCCGGAAAGTCATATACTTGCATGCTCATTTGCCTGTGCATTTCATATGGTTGTTAATAACTTGTCTATTATAGACCGTTATTGAGTATTAACTATTTGGAAATGAATATTACTAAGCTCGTAAGCTTACACCCCGATAGTTTTTGTTGCAGTGTTCCCATTTTTGAGTTGTTTCGAGAGAACGCTTTTCACGGGTTTATCTTTTTGGATTAATGAGCTTTCGAAGAAGTTGGGACCTAGTTATAGGCGTGGACTTTTAGGAAAATATCTTTAACCTTAACGTTAATGTTTGTAAGATGGATTTAGACTGGATAGACTTCTATTATTTTGGTAGCGGTATGCCCCCTTGACTTTTGTAAAGACTTAACTTATTTATCTTGTTGTCATTTCTATTCTTAATGCTATTGTATGCCTTCTTAAGACTATTCGAGTCAAAATGTGATCCTAAAGATTGTGCAAGTACACCTTACACCAGGTATGTAAACTTATGGGATGACTAAGGTTATCATACTTAAGTTTAAATATCGAGTGTGGTGGATTGTCGTGTTTTAGGTACCCTTTGGGGCGTGACATCTATGGTCCGACCATTAATTTTGACTTGATGAAACCGGTCCCATCATCATCCAACGGTTCACACCATACCCAACTGTGATCGAATTACTAAAATAGTTTATTTACTAGATTTATTTTAACGATTAGATTAATGGTAGAATGGTCCCGTCGATGAGCTTATAGAAGCTTTCATACAGCAAATATTAGAAATGTTTGAGATTAAATGAAAAAGTAAAAAAAAAAAAAAACGAAATAAATGTTTCATTAATACAAAATCTGTATTACAAATGATAAGTGCAAAACACAAATATAACTATTACAAATATTCTGCCATAAATGATCAAGTTCAATTTAAATCTATTTTCTAGTTCTATGTGTCTTGATTTTTTTTCATTTTTTTAAAACCGGATGGGCCAATTTGGTTTTGGTTCTAGAATCGCTAGTGGCACTTTGGATCCAGTTCCCGATTCAAACCGAACCGTGTCCATGTCTACGTATGAGTTTTGACATCGGTCCCAATAGGTTTCAAACCAATCCGCAATCTAACCTTTTCACCAACACATTTATATTTACACTATATTTGGTTGAATGGAATGAAATCAGTATTCCAATATATTCCTACAAAATATCTATTTATTTGTTTGATCTATGAAAAATTCTATCAGAATAATGTTTATTTTATATGATACGGAATAGATAAGGAATCTCATTCCTTCTTTTTATTGGAAGAATGACTATTCCTGACCAAAAAGTATGCTTTGTTTTGAAAACATCCCTAGCTATAAAATAAAGAATTGTTATTCAATTCCAGCCTTATTCCATTCTAGTGAACCAAACGGACCATTAAAAAAAACAAATAACCTAAATTAGTTGTTTGATTTTTGTAAAACACATTGACCTCTCCACATTTCAAATGGCCAAATATAGTGCGATAGCAAGAGGTCTAGATATCAAGATAATGGTATGAACACTCATTGCTATTAAGATAGAAAATGGTTCAATTTTTCGTTTGCAAATCGTACTATGTAAAGTAGCTAGAAAAAAAAAAGGTAATTGGGTGGGTTGACGTCGTAACAAACGTTTTAGTCTTGAAATCCCAAGCCAATGATTAAATCTACACGGAGAGGGGAATTTAATTTAGGAGTCTACGATGACCTATTTTGGAAAATTGGGAATTTTCACTTATACATTATAGAAAAAAAAAAGAATTATATATAACAATGTATCATCTATGTAAGTTTTATTTTTCTTGATTTTCCTTCTCTTTTATAGCGACTCATCCATTTACATAGTTGCATAAGTCTTGCAATCAACTGATTCCATTTGCCATTATTATGAGGGTTATTGTTATGTTTATACTTAAACTGTATCTATTTTTACACTTAACTACTTAAAATTTAAAATTGTCAACTTGATATCTACTTTGCTTTTTTTTTTTGCGATTAACAGCATGAACTTTGTGACATTTGCAATTAGTTATTAAAACTTTGGAAAATTTTATGATCCCATCAATATCCAACGGTTCACATCATACCCAACTGTGATCAAACTATTAAAATAATTAATATTCCAATAACTATATTTATTTTATTATTAGATGATTGATTGAACAGTATCATCTATGGAACTATAGAAGTTCCCTTAGAACTTTACCCACTTTTACAATATGAATCGAGAAAGTTTATAAGGAGTAAATTTACTCATTTGATGATGTTATTGGAGCTATAATTTCTATTCTTGTTTGGATTGTAAGATTTTTATCTGTATTAATAACTTATTGGTATTGGATGAGTATAAATTCGGTTTGGTTTGGTTAAATTTGAGTAAAACTGTCAGTTTTTCATTGGTATTAAATTTGTATCAGTTTAGTATCAATTTAGTATCGGTTCAATTTGAAAATAAAACCAAACTGACTATCTAAACAACCCTAAGAGGAGGACTTTTCCATAATAGTGTTAACCTACCACCTTCATTTTACATTATTACTATTGGGATGCAGCAGTAACTAGGTTAGCAATGTAACATATTCAAATTTTGTAGATAAAAGTAGAGGAAAGTGCTCTTGTATGGTCTTATAGAACACTGGTCTAGCCGTTTAGCTACTTTACTCTTATCAAAAGACCTATCATTGTAATTAAGGAAAAGATAAACATTCATAGTTTAATGGGAAAAAGTTGACTTAGGTCTATTTTTCTATTTTACTTAGACCTTTTTTTTTTTCATAATCTTTTTGTATGGTAATTGTTTTGTCCAAAATACACATTTGATTACTTAAACTTGATTTTAAGAAGATATATAGTTTTGTATCATCAAAAGTTTATTTAATTCTTTTTGAGTTTAACAATTTGTTTGAGGGAAAACTGGTTGTTAGTGGAAGAAATTTTTCTTTGAAAATTTTTTGAAAAATAACATGTTTTCAATTGTTTGGCTGATGTTATGAAAATAGTTTTTCTTTATTTGTATCTTTCAATGATGACAATATCGTGATATAATGATAAAACATATTTTATAATGAGGAATATGTCTAATTAAAGAAAGATGTTCAAGGATCAATAATAAATGCCATTGGCAATAAATATTGATTTGTCTCATAAATTAATGGTTAAATGACATAAGCTTTTATAATTAAAAGGTTATTTTCAAAAAATAAATTATGAATGTGTCTCTGTTTTCTAAAATAAGGAAAAATATTCCAATAATTGTCTCACTTTTCATTAAAAAAATATTGAAAATATAAAGATATTTTAAAAAAAATTCATCAAAACAAACAAGCCAAATACAAAGGATATAGTTAGATGATTTGTTTTTCTTCTATATTTTTTATGCTTCTGTGTCTAATATGTGATGTATGTTTATGAGAAAAAATGTATATTTTTTTTTGTCTCTATCTGTTTTTGACAACTAGTCTAATTGAAACAAATGTTAAATTGATATTAAACCAATGAATTAAACATACATTTTATTTGGATTGTCTGATTTTTATATATATCTTATTTACATTGATTTGTATTTGTATCATATATGTATTTAATCTGTTTGATCTGTTTATGAATGAAAATATTTGTTTTTCCATCATTTATTTTTTATAGATCATTTGTTTGAAAATGATAAAAGTAAAATGCCAAAATCGAGCATAACAAATAAATTAAACAGACCTGTAGAGGCATGTCGATAATGGATCCCGTGTGACTGTATAAAGTCGTGTCTATTTGTTGATGGTTGAGGAGAAAACTAAATTCTACACGCATTCAAAATGATATAAATGTATGTCTGTTCGCCAGTGTTATAAGAATTTTCCCATACATAATTTTACTTGATAACTGTTGATATATTATAAAGCCAAATACACTAGTGATTATTTACACATATTTTAATAAAAAAAAAATACATGTATAGTATAAAAAGTTAAGTATTCTACATTTTTCGTTTTAAGATTTATATTTTTAGTTTCAGAATCTTAGTTTAAAAAGAGTCAAAAGATGATTCATATTACTCTCTATTACATGTGCTATTAAAAGTTAGGTCCCAAAATAAAAAATCATTTAAAAAAAAAGATCCTATAGTTAAAAAAAATATAGGTCCTGAAGAAGATAAGTACGAAAAAAGATATTAGGGTTGTGTTTCGATTACTTATTTTGTAGAAAAAGAAAAGGAAAAAGAAAAGGAAAAGGAAAAGGAAAAAGGTGATACAGTTCTGATTTCCTCACATAGAGACCTAAGCAGCCTTAATTAACTATCTAATGTAACTGCCCATTTATTGATATAGCCATCTAGGATAAGTATTGATTTTTAAATTATGTACGGATAAGACGTGCATCCTGCTCCAATATCTTTATTACTATAGATATATCATGATTTTTCTTCCATTTGCTTTGAAAAAAAAATATAAAACAACCATGACCTGGCGAGGTTTTTTCCATTAATGCATTTAGAGCCTGTTTGTTTTATTATTATTTTTTCGTGGTTTTAATTTCATCTTTTTATTATTTTTCAAACAGATTTTTTTGTTAAAAATAGATGCCATAAAAAATAAATATTTTTAATAATAAATCAATCAAACAAATCAAATACTAACATAAAATATATATGATATAATATGATACTGATATCGATAAAAAAAACCATCTAAATAGGCCCTTTTATTATAATGCACAGGTTAAGATCGATCCATTAAGACGTTCGAGCGAAATGAATGATATTGTTTATTGTTTATCTCTCCTCAACTGAATAATTTACAAATCCATTGGAAAGAGCCATAAGCCAAATAATGCGATAAGCTTCGACATGAATGCCTCAGCCCTCACTCAGGGCATGGGTCGGGGACAGGGAGTCATGTGTAAGATTAAGAAGATAAAAGCCACAGTGTGAGTGTGACCTTGGAACAAGTGCCCGTGCTTTGCCATTTTACTAGTACATGTCTATAAATTAAAACAAAATTATCTAAATATAAATTAGACAATTTTAATTATAAAATTACTAACTCAAAATCGCATATATGAAATGCAATTGTTGATTTAACATAATAATTGCACATATAAGCAATGTACAATTGTTTTTAAGCCTCAACGAATCACATACTACATACGATTCAATATGTGATTTTGTGTTTATATTTTGATAATTATTTTTGTATAATTTATATTTATTTTATTTTTATTTGGACAAGTTAGTAACCATACAATTCCCTTTAGTTTTGGTTGTTACTGTAGAACGCAAACAATCCGTTTATTTCAGTAAAGAGATTAAATTATAATTTAACAAGAATGCCATAAAGCGATGATATGTGCCGTATTCCTATTGTGATATTTAGTCGATAAAGGGAAAAAAAGAGAGGCAATTATACTAGAATTATAATAAAATATATTGTATCCTTATAATAGAAGTAGAATATTTATTACTTTCTATGATAGATAGACATGATCTAATGTGTGAAATCATTATTGTTAAATCTCCTATTTTGGTTTTATGATGACACACACACATTGTTGCCACTTCTTCTTCCCTTCCTTATAGATCCAAAATATCCAAAATGTCAACCCCATCATTGCCACCTCAACCACACCCTAAACACTACGCGATTAGCCCAACCAACACCTACACACTAAAACAACTAGACACATCTGCCATCGACGAGCCACCTAAAGTAACCACTCCGAACAACCACGACAATCACTTAACCCACCATGAACAACAACCCAAATCTAGCCCCAACACCTAGAGCACCATTAATGTTCCATGTGTGTTGGGTTTATCGTGGGTCTTTAGATCCTACCAAAAAAAAAAAAAAAAAGAAGAAAGAAAATGGTCATCTTTCAGAAGTTATTGATGGTGGTTGGCGTGCTAGGGTCTCATCGATGGTGCCGACTTGGTTGGTTATGGAGTTGTTGTGGTGGTTGACTTGGTAATGCGTGTTTAGGTTTGTATTATTCGGTGTGTGTTCGTGTGGTGAGCTGGTGGTGGTTGCCTGGTTGGTGTTTAAGATAGTAGTGTGTAGGTTCGCTTTTGGTCATTAGATTATGGTTGTATGGTTCCTTTGAATTGCGTTTGTGGTGTTGTTGGGTTTATGGTTGTCGGAATTTGGTCTAGTGATGGCAGTGCATTTATGGTGTGTTTGTATTTGGGATGGTCAAATGAGATGATGGCTTAGGGCTCGTAGCAGTGGCATGAAGGTGGTCTTCGATATGGTGAAGTTGACGATGTGGACTTAGTGTGGTTTTGTGTTTGTGTTTCTTTAATGTTTGGTGGAGTGGCGTCAGGTCAAGGTTGGCATGTGGCAAAGGAGGTGGGTATGCTCGTGTTGTATATTGTTGTGTGTTTACGTGCCTTGGATTTTGGTGGTTTGGTGGTAGCCGTGAGTGTTCAATTTAGAAGGGGGTAAGTGGAAAAAAAAAGAATAAAGAAAATTTTATTTAGGTATATTTTTGTTATAATAGAAAAAGTTCAACTACTGTTAGTTAAATTAATTAACCCATTAAAACATTTATGTCCTTTAGAAATACATCACATGATTCTTATTATTCATTTAATGATGATAATTGATAAAATATTAATATTTTTATTGAGACTCGTATTATGGTGTGTTTATCGATTATATATATACAAAGTAATTACTTAAAATGCAAAATAGCATACTATAAATAGTTAAATAAGTGCTTAAAATCATTTAAAATTAAATTATATAGGAAAAATTTAATAAAAGGGTTAATTGGAAGTAATTAGGAGGAAGATAAAAGGGATAATGGTAAATTAAAATTGGTGGTAGTTAGATGACCGTAGTTCTTCAAAATTTAAAATTTCATTAATATTAAAAAATATACTTAATTAAATTAGTATGCAACTAAAATAAGAGGTAGTAAAAATGATGATAAATACTTATATAAATGGGTAATTTTGAAATTACAAAAGGAAAGAAAATTGTTGATTCATTAAAAGAGTATGTATTGTCTTTATAATAATAAACAATATATGTAATTTTAATTACATATATACCTACACAAAATAGTATCTACAAAGAGATCGCATACCAAATATGTGATTTAAAAATTATAATACATTGTGAAAATCAAATTATGTGTAATTAAATAATTAACAAATGGGAAATCTCCATGCATCGGGTATAGTACTAGCTTGTGGCATCGGCAGCAATTCGACAATTTACATGGAAGATCAAGCTCATTAATTGCCGTTGTTGGGATAGGTATCTTCCACAAACTAATTTATTAATAACGCCATACCAGCCAGCTATTGAGTCATTAACCACGTCAATTCTATTTCTAATATATGTATATATATATATATATATATAGATTTTTTTTTCATGAACAGACGTGTAAAATTTGCATCTCATTAGGAAGTCATAAAACGTGTAAAATTTCGTCAAAGAAAATCATGAACTTTCATGATTTATCAGGTACACTACATTACAGCTCAAATCTAACCTTATTAGTCTGCGTAATATACGACACCACATACACAGAATAAGCGCACGTAATGAAGCTTCTTATCACTAGATTGCAAGCATTTTGATAAATTCCGCAAGTTTCGGACCGCGTTAGCGTTAGGGCTATTAGCTTCCTTCCTCTTCTCGACCACGTTAAATTAAATAGAAAATATAAATTCCAAGACTAAATCAATAAACACATTTTATTTCAAATTTCTTAATATGATAGAATTAAAAGTAGCTTTGGAATAATATTCGTCTTCTTTCCAATTGATATGCAACCGTATGTAATAGAGCTGCATGTAAAGTCAAAGATAGGCATCGACCAGATATGAGACATGACCTAACGATTTTGGCCAAGTTTTGATTTGAATTTTGGTAAAGGAATTGAGTTGGGTACTCATCAATTTAATTTTACAATAGTTTTATTTTTTTTTTTTTTTTGAAAAACTATAATTTGTTTTTAAAAAGAATTACATATTGAAATTTGTAAGATTTCAACTTAATATATATAAATATATTTATTTATTTTTGTGTATTGATATTCAGATCATATAATTTTTGAGGAGTTGCGATCATTATGGTTGCACCCTTCCTAACTTAAATGACTGACTTACCCTATTTTTAAAGTTCAATCAACTTTTAGTTTTAACAAAACCTTTTTTTTTTTTTTTTTCAATTATGAAAGTTAGAAAGAAGACTGTAATGTAAAATTACAGAAATGCCACCGACATGCATGAATTGTGGAGGAAACATCGGTCCGAAAAGCCTCAGACAAAAAGACAAATAATTGCCACCAGTTTTTTTTTTTTTTTTTGACCGGACATAATTGCCACCGTTGAGATGAGACGAGTTGAGGCGTGCAACAGTAAAAAGTAAGATATGAAGTAAGCCATTATAACGTTGGCTGTCCATTCTTTTGATTAAAAAAAAAAAAGAAAAAAAGAGGAAGGAAGGAAGGAACAAAAGGAAAATATTTAATATTCCCACCTATGTTTGATTTATTGTCGTGTGGATGGCATGCATTCATTTTGGCTTAGATTATTTGTAAAATATGTATAATAATTGTTTTTATTTATAAAATAATAAAATAAATAAATATATAGATCAAATAAGATACAAATAAAAAGTATTATATCCAAATAGAACTTATGTTACATAAGATGAGTACTCATTCTATTCTAGCAATGCAATGGCAACAATAGTAGGTAAATTAAAAGAAAAATCACATGTTTAAATTTTAAGAATAATAAAAAAGAAGATTTTTTTTTTCATTTCTGAATTCATAGCTTTATCTACATGTGTAATGAAGACTGTGTTTGATAAGGTGGAAATCAATACAAATCTATTAAAATAGATGAAAATATGATGTTTGGATATTTAAAACACAAGTGGAAAGTAGTGAAGATTAACTTTTATCATTTTTAATTCATAAAAACGAGTGAAAATGATACAAATTTATTAAAGTATCATTAAAAATAAACTAAAAAATTTAAAATAAAGAATAATTTATTTAATTAAATACTTCATTTCTCCCTACTTTTTTACCATCCCAACCAAACAATTTAAAAAAAAAAATTCATTCTATTTATTTTTATTTCCCGACATTATTAATCCATATGTAAATAACATTTCCGCCAATTTCTACTCTACCGAAACGGCCCAGCTCCTAGCTAGGACTAGGACTGTCTTATCATTTCTTATAAATAAATACTTATCCTAGCTCTCTCTCTCTCTCTCCCTTACTCTCATAGTCTCTGTGTGCAAGCGAAGATGGCAGTGTCGAGTTCACATTTCCTAGCAATTTTCTTGCTTCTTCTCACTGGTTCAGCTCTAGCTTTACCAGCCAAACCCTTGGAAGGTAGCACAACACATCTTACAACTACAACTCCCATTTTACTCTTCTTTTCTTTTTTCAACTCTTGAACTTTCTAGGATCTTGGGTTCTTTTTTTTTTTTTTCTAGTAAAATGGATATGTTTTTGTGATTATCTTTGTCTTTTAAATCCTGGATCTGCCACTATTACCTGTTTTCTACATTTTTTTTCTCACTTTCAGCTAACTTTCTTCAGGACTTCTCCCAAATGGCAACTTTGAAGAAGCCCCAAAGCCAACCAACCTTAAAAAGACAGTGATAAAGGGTAAATACTCACTCCCAAAATGGGAAATCAGCGGCCTTGTGGAGTACATCTCGGGGGGTCCTCAACCCGGCGGCATGTTCTTCGCCGTGGCACACGGTGTCCATGCGGTTAGGCTTGGCAATGAGGCATCCGTTTCACAGACAATACCTGTCAAGAAAGGCTCACTTTATGCACTCACCTTTGGAGCATCCAGGACTTGTGCCCAGGATGAGGTTTTGAGAGTTTCAGTGCCTCCTCAGTCAGGAGACCTTCCCTTGCAGACACTTTATAGTAGCAATGGTGGGGATACTTATGCTTGGGGATTTAGGGCTACTTCCAATGTTGCTAAGGTGACATTCCATAATCCTGGGATTCAAGAAGACCCTGCCTGTGGTCCTCTCCTGGATGCTGTTGCTATCAAGGAGCTTAATCCTCCAAGGCCCACTAGAGGTAAAATGAGCAAACTTAGTACTCTCTTTAGCATTTTGGCTTGAATATTTAGATATAATTTTGATACTGTCCACTCTATTTTATGTATCCGATCTGAGATTTGTCATTTTATTTGTTGATATCTTTTTTGAAACAAACACATTATCGATTGATTCACCAAACGGGCCTAAATCACTCATCTTCATTAGAACTCGACCAAAACGTGGTTACAAGTGGTATGACAATGTAGTGTTGTGTTTCTTCAGATCTGAATCACCTCCTGTTTTTCTATGCAAGAAAGAAACTTCAGCTTCTGGGTCTATTTGAACTTTTGAATTCAAAACACATGGGCCACAGAGACACAACACAAGTGATGTGGTATAGTCATTAGTTGTGTGTTCGTAATGTCGTAAACTTTTCATTCTTCCTTCTTCCAAAATATCATGATATATGATTTGAGTGCCACCAAAAGGAATAAGATTCTCTAACCCCAGTTGAAAGACTCCAGAGTTTACTGGTTGGACACGAAAAAGTCATCAATTAGTTAAAAGAGTTATCTGGTACTTTCTAATGCTGTCGATTGTTTAAATTTGAAATCAGTCTTATAAGTTGCAAGAGATCTAGAATGGCTTTCTGTTATTTACAAATAAGCTTTCAGATGGCATATGATTGATACCCTCTTTTTAAAGTTACTTAATATCATCTTCATTTTCTGTTACTCCAAAGAAAGCCTTCTCTGCCATGTAAGGTTACATTATCTACATGTGCACGAAACTGCTTTTGCTTCTTACTCACTTTTGCTCAATCGAATTATACCATCATGCAGCTAACTTGGTTAAGAATCCTGGGTTCGAGGAGGGTCCTCACCGTTTGATTAATTCATCCAATGGCGTGCTTCTCCCCCCTAAACAGGAGGATATCACATCTCCACTTCCAGGATGGATTATCGAATCACTCAAAGCCGTGAAGTTCATTGACAAACAGCACTTCAATATCCCTTATGGATTTGCTGCCATTGAGCTGGTGGCAGGAAGAGAGAGTGCAATTGCACAGGTAATCAGGACAGTACCAAGCAGATGCTACAACCTTACATTTACTATTGGTGATGCAAGGAATGGCTGCCATGGCTCCATGATGGTGGAAGCTTTTGCAGCTAAAGACACCCTCAAAGTCCCTTTCAAATCTGAAGGTAAGGGCAGATTCAAGAGCGCCAGCTTCAAGTTTAAGGCACTCGCAGAGAGGACAAGGATCACCTTCTTCAGCTCATTCTACCACACTAGGATTGATGACTTTGGATCTCTCTGTGGGCCGATATTAGATGAGGTGCACGTGACTTCACTTCGGAGGTGTTAACTTAGTAACATCATGGCAAACCATGAGGACTACAAGAGGGTATTTTGGATGTAAAAGCTCTGGTCGCTTTGTTCACCCATATTTGAAGGTTGCTTGAAGTATTTGCTGTTTTATTCCTGAGTTTTTTCATGATAGTGCAAGGCCAGAATGATACTCATCAGTATTTACATTATAGCTACAACTAGGACAATCTAAGACGAACTGTTTATTTCGAATAAAGAAGTGCATGAGAATTTTCCACATGGACGCTGAAAAACATACACCAAGTACCTCTTTAGCTATATTGCTTTCCTGCACTGTGAAAGAGGGCTGCTTACAGACCAGGTTGTCTGTCTGATTCTGCAGAACAATTCGTTTAATCTTTTCTTTTACTTTGAAAGATAAATAAATAAGCCATTACTAATAAAATCAAATAGTTGCTGCAAAGTACAAACACATAAACTTCCAGCAGGCAGCAATAGCCCCCGTTCATTATAATCTGTGTATAAATGTTTATATAACAATAATAATCCAAAACAAATTAAGATAGAGTCCAGCATCATCTCTTCAATAAAAATGGGTGCAATGTCTGAAGCGCCGCTGATCTACTTGATATGAAGAATAGATAGTCTCATAAAAATTAGGGGGCAGGCTCCACTTCATGGCTATCGTCCAATATACCCACAAGGCATTTCTCTAACAAGAAATCAGCATTTACCCAAGCATGATATTTATCTGAATACGGGTCAAGGGCTGCAACTCTTAATGACAAAAAGCAACATACATAAGTCTCCATTATTTCCCTCAATTAGACTAGAGCTTATGACCAGAAATGTTGATGGAGATGTTTTGGGATATCCCATGAAAATTTTCCATATACGCTACTAAGATAGACAGACGTTCATAGCATCTGCTAATAAACAAAATAAAACCTAGGCATCTTATATACCTACAGGAAGCATTTCTCCAATTTCATGTCAATAAAGTGGGCACTCCAAAATTAATTTTATCTTTCAGTGGGTTCCTAGATTTATTCGAGGATTCAAACATGCCGAGACAAAGTTCAGAAGCTGATAAAACTGAAAGATCATTGGCAGCAATGCATTGGGAAGATAAAATTTTGCTTAATTAATTACCCAAACCTAAAAGGATACTAAATAAAGAAGTACAGTCTTTTCCAACAGCCTTCATTAACATATCAACACCTGAGAAAGAAAATATAGAGTTAGTCCTTATATTCCCAATGATACAACAATAACCATTCTTGAATGGAATATATCTGCATGTAAATATAATGATGATTTCCATGAGTTTTAGCTGGCTTTACACCAAGTTTTCTGTCAGAAGACTTGGTTACTAATTCCCATAATCCTCTATTTTGGTGCCTAATATCCAACAACAGGCAGGGCGCATGCTTCATGATGAAACAAGGCAATTAAGCACTTTGGTCTAACTTACCAACCAAAAAGTCAGGTATAGATTCCAGAGACGACATAGCAAAAGAGGGCATTGAGAATCCAAGTCAACAATAGTTCTTTCTTTTATGCTTGTATTAGACCAAAAGAGGTAACTGTTCCTCTATCATACCAATGGCATGATATCTTCTATGAAAATAAATGATGCAAGTACTAATTAATAGAGCAAGTTCAAGGAAACAGTTCCCATAAAAAAATACACAAACGAACAGATGCTAAGACGTATGGAGACACGACTGGAGATAAAGTAGAGAATTGGCAGAAGCTTTAGTTATATCAGAAATAAGTACATGCAGTGCATAATATGATCCCATTTCATATGGAACCTATGGCACAGTAATATAATTTCTTGAGAGTACTTGAGAGGACAATTTTCAGGTGGTAATCCAGCTAACCTGATTTACTTCCTGATGAGCTAGTTAATAACTTGGGCACATTAAGTAGGAGGAATAAATTTTCATGAATTAGAACTCACTGTACGACCACAAATCAAAAATGCGCTCAACTATTTATGGCTCATGAAGCAAATAAAACAGCATGGCTAAAAGCCATAAGCTTTGGATATAAAAAACACTGACATGAAACAACATTTACGATTACCATCTCAGTTGGCAAGTTAAGTACTGCAGATCTGTGTAAAATAGGTTTCATGATAAAAGGACATGCCAAGCAGCATTAGCTTCAGATGAGCAGAAAAACAAAAAGGATGAAGAGAATTACTCCTGAAAATCCAAAGCATATAAGAACATGCTAAACAGACTACCCAGCTGTTGCCTTTTGTTGGGAATAAGGAGAAGAAATCAACATATATGTGCTGAATGCAAAGGCTAAAGTGCAATCTTAGTTTCATAGAGATAAAGAACATCAAGAAGCAAATAGGACATGCTTTAGTGAGTCAAGGAAAACAAATGAAATGAACATAAGGAAATATATTGGATCTTTCAAGGACCTTTGCAATCGGTTAACAACGGATTTTAGACTTGCAGAGAAGCAATGATGGCATCATAGTTCAAGTCATGAAGAGTCAAATTATCTCTTTCAAAGATATAGTGTCAGATCTCATTAAAGCTATTTCCAAAAGACAATGAGGCAAAAAATAAATGAAATAAAAAATTAGAAATCTTCAGAAATGCTCCCGCCAATCAAGGATGTTTTATGCATTAGTATTAGCTGATTTACAGGACAGTACATATAAATTCCACAAGTTGTAAAGCCAGGTTAAAGACAGGAAGATTTGTTCGGTCATAGAGAACAAATTGGACTAGAGGCAATAAAATGAAGAAAGAAGCATGCCCATCTAACATGAAGCATTTCATACCTCCAGGATGAAATTTCATGTATGGAGATATATTGTACACCCGGCCTTTCAAGATGGTCCACATTGAGTCTTCTGTTTGGTGTTGTTTGACCTCACTCCTAGAGATAGGCCTTCTATTTGACTGTCCCTTCAATCCTATCATTCCAAGGGCCATCATTTAGCAAAGTAATTAGCAAAGATCATTTAAAATAAAATGCACCGAAAGCATATGTATACATATGAACCAGATAGAAGTTCCTCAAAAATTCCAATGAGATTATTCTTAAAACCTCAAAATTCATGGAAAGAAAAAGAGGACCTGCATCTCCATCCCCACAGGCTCGACAATCCAATTTCCCCAGAATAGTCACTTTTCCTATCTTTTGATCACAAGATTAACAGACGATGGCATCGTTTATAAAGTGAAACCTAGTTCCTATTTCGGAGAAGTATAAACTATCACATAGCAGTTGGACTGAGAAGGAAGTTAAAGAGGATTTCTAAGAGGAAAAAGGGGGAGTGAATCCTTTTCATGGGTTTGGCCTCAGAAGGCTAATAACAAGACCAAGAGTCCATTGCATATTTTCATAGTAAGACATAACTTTTATGACTTAATAATAAGATTGTTGCATGACTATCTTTACTTCTTTGGTGCTCTGCATATCTCAAAATTCATTCCCCAAGAAGTCATATTAACTATTAAGCAGGGAAATAGATGAGCACAAACATGAAGTCAAAAATGAGAAACCAATAGGAAGACATGCATATTCCCCAAAAGCATGTACAAAATGACAAAAATTATTTGACCCAACTTTTTGGGTCTACAGAAAATCAATTAGATAGAACATTAATACCACCAGATATATATACAAATAAATATATGAGATAGAGCACTAGATTACAGCATAAATAGACTCTCTTTTGGATATTAATTTACAACCTGCTAGGTCAGGATGGGTCCTAGTGCGCTTGAGCCAGTCCATCTGACTGTACCCCTTCTCAAACGGAACCTTGGCACGAGCCACAGCCTTCCTTCCACTAGGTTTCAGTTGTTGTGAAGTCCCAGCTTCCCTGAAAGTTACTTCTCTTTGGAGATTGCTTGAATTCTTAGCAGTGGACGCATCTGTAACACTAAAAGACAGAGAACCAACCATTTCCTGTTTTACTGTCGGGACGTTATCCTGTGATTTACCGTTCCACAAAAAGCCACTTGTATACTGGTTACCACCAGACTTATTGAGTGATTCATCAATGGAAATGCCACTAATGTTTGACACAAGCTCCTTTTCCATGGGACCATCTTGATCAAGAGGCGGGGCTACCTGCAAATTCAAATAAATCACACCTCAAGCACTAATAAGGTGGGCAACATTATGACGTTTTAAAGGTCGATGAGTACCTAACATTATCATTTTACTAGCAATCGACCCAAATTACTAACCTACCTGGCAAAAGGTGAAGTCATCATCACTGTCCATTAATCCGTATGTCCTGGAATGGCCTCGCTCTTAACCTCAAGGTCCTCTAAAAGGATTTGATGTTACAACAAGAATAAACTGCATGATTAAATAGCGCACTACAGCTAAAAGTCACTACTACTAGTCAATGCAAAAGCAAGCAACCAGAATGCTGGACTCACAAAAGCATTTAACCCCAGCTTGGATGGAGTGGATGCAAGAGAGTTACAAGTGTTAAAATGCTCAAATGGTTTCTATGCAATGACTCATCCTCAAATGAGCACATTTTTTCCTAAAGAAATCTAAACAACAAAGACCAATTCGTTAGCATTTAACCCCAGCTTGGATGGAGTGGATGGAAGAGAGTTACAAGTGTTAAAATGCTCAAACGGTTTCTATGCAATGACTCATCCTCAAATGAGCACATTTTTTCCTAAAGAAATCTAAACAACAAGGACCAATTCGTTGTAATAATAATTTCATTACAGTCCTGTCTCTTATAAGTGTCATGCAGGCATTTAGTTATCTGTACTACAAAAGAAGAAAAATGAATACACATTCATTATGAATAGCAAAACAATGGCAGAATTGATTTTAACTTTTCCCGAAATACCCTCATTAAAATGAAAAATCAACAAATCAAAATCCTATTATAACTCTTATTCCTATTCTTCAACAAATGCAATTATATTTGTCTTATTTTATTCAGCAAAGCAAACAGTCAGCAACTTTTCTAAAAATAACAGGGCACGGATATTTTGTACTTTCAAGGACAAGACCACCAGAATAACCTGTGAATTTAGCTTAAGTAAGGCCATTTATAACACTAATGGAGGATTATTAAAAGTTAAACATGCATAAAATTACGCACTAAAAAAGATCATAGATCATCAAATGTTAAGAGTTTTCGATAACATGCAGTATTATTCCTGAAAGACAGTAGCTTGGGTTTGCACGATTTCTTCACGATAAGTCCAAATAATTAAAAACTAGCAAGAACAAAACATAATTTGATTAAACAAATCAAAGGGACAAATATCATAACAATAATAATATCTTATTCAAATTTTACTAATAACATGTATAATTATAATCAAAGAATGAAATTAATCCATCAAATTGATGATTACACAAATCAACTGCCAAAACCAAGAAAAGAAAACAGGAGGCATTTCCATACCCAACAGGATGAAGAAGCGTTGACACAAGACGAGACGATAAGATACGAAACGACCCACCGACTACTACCACCACCACCACCAGCCACAGTCAATCCGAGAAAATTTAAAAAGATTAAAAAAATGAAGTTTCTTCAATTTTTATGTTGACTGGGATATGTATATGCGGGGTCTGGTTTGGTCTGGTATCGTGTGTGCAAAATTTAAATTATTTATATTTAAAAAATAATATTTCAGTAAAGTAGTAAATTATTTCTCTTCCAGCATTTGAAAAAAAAAAAAAGATTAGGTAATTATAATTTATATTAAATTAATAATGAAACAGATTTTTATGGATTTTTCAAAAATCCCATATCGACTTTACTTCAGTGAAACAGTTGAAAATTACGATTTATAAATACCAGATTAACCTAATTTAAACAATTTCACCTCCCAATATAATTTTACTTTTATAAAGTGGTCATCAATTTTCTATAAACCATACCCTTTTTTTTTCCTGATAAACGGCAAATAAATATCACAGCGAAATTTCATGGAATACAAAAAGAAAAGTTTTCCCCATTTTTTTTAAGTAATCAAACTTAGTTTAGATTTTATATAATTTAATGAAAAGGTGAGTATAGTCCCCCTGTATTATAATATAGCGGGCCCATATAAATGTGATTCGTCAACCTGAAATTGCCTTCGGCCCACTCTTGTTTATCAAATTAGACCATTCTTGTGACTATAATTATTGCATTGGATGCTTGCTGCCTTTTTTTAATTTTAACTTAAAAAGATAAAAAATAGTTTTATTTTATTCTAATAATAACTTCTGTAACCGCATTTTGATGTAGAGAATAGCTTTTCAATTTCCTCCTTTTTTTATTTTAATATTGTTATTACTAGAGCAGTGCAAAAAAATTGATCCAACCATGAATTGAACCGGACTAGACCGAATCAAACCGAAATTTTGGTTCTTTATTGACAAGGTTTGGTTCACAATTTGGTTCAATGAAGAGCAAAGGTTCACGATTCCGTTCGGGACCTTAAACCAAACCGAACCAAATCATTTTAGATATATATATTTTTAAATTAAACATATTATTTTTAACTCTTAATTATTTCATAAAACAATTAATTGTTTTTAAAATTTATGACTTAGATATGTATTATTCATGAGAATAAAATTAAATTTGTCATATTATGTTTTAATTATTATGTTGTCTACAAATAAGATAGATTTTATATTTTAGCCTCTAGTATTCTAACTCATGAATATTTTTTCCCCTTTGTCTTACTAATTAATCTACTTCTATTATTTTATTACTTATTGATTTCTATAAATGATAATATTTCAGTTAAAAGCATACAACAAATTAAATTTTGTGTCTTATATTAGGATAAAGTCTAATGTACCATTATAATTCAAGATAATAAAAAAAATGAGACTAGTCACAATTATCATTTTATAATGGATAAAATATCTTTTTTTCTATAAGTTTTACATGTTTATTTGGTAAATTATTAAATTTAAATATTATTATTTATATTTGCATTAGTGATAAGAAATATATAATAGAAGTTTTTTAATAGAATATATTTTTTATTTTATGAATAAAAATGGCTCGAACAGTATCGAACTGTAAAATATGGTGCGGTTCTATTCGAGAAGCAAATCGAATCAAACTGTACCGTTCACACCCCTAGTTATTACAATATATGATAGGGGTGGGTGGATAACTGTCTTGTAGAGAATAACCATTTGTAAAAGCTTGACTGAATAGGAATTGAGTGGTATTAAAGGTTACAAAATAAGGGTTGGGTTATATATTTTTATAGTATGTTCCCACATGGAAACCCATACTCTAATATATAAAATGTACATGTTACAAGGTATCATGTATCTATCATGTTATACATTATAAAATAATGTTAATAAAAATCCATATTTTATGTTGCAACCTCTTTTGTTTAAAACTATTATTTATAGACTACCTTTCAAAAAAATTTCCTATAGAAGGACTTGTACTATTATACATTGGAAGAACTTGTTATTTTTATTTATTTAGTACTATGGTTATGTACTTAAACTCTCAAACCATATAAGAATGTTGTTTATCTTATAAAAATAATTAATACAGAAGTAGCTTTAAAGTTTTAAATTTTAGAATTTGCTACTGGTTCTACAATTTAATTTAACATCACATAAATAAGTTTTATATATATTTGTTACATGTTTCAACTTTTACATATAAACAAATTTTACATACTATAAAACTTGTAATATTAATAAATTATTTTTAAAAATTCTTTTCATATGTTTTTTATAGTGAGTATATGAATCTAAGGTAATTTTACATATGACACGAAACTTTATCAAATACTATAAACTTGAAGTTTAAGAAAGAAAGAAAAAAATAGAGATTTAGGTCTGGTTTGTTTCAAGGAAAATGTCTTATATGTAGAAAAATGTTTTACGTGAAAGTGTTTCTTACAAATAACATGTTTTCATGTGTTTAGTTGCTTTTATGAAAATATGCTAAAAAAAAATTTCAGTACTTAACTTACCAATATTGTGTAACCCCTGGTGATATGTAAATAATCTATTATTAGTAAGTTACCATATAAATAGATTATATCAAATAATTTAATTTAATTTAAAAGTATAAAATATAAATTATTTTATAATATTTATTTAGAAATCATCAGTTGATATTTATAATTTTTAATGAATATTCATTTTTCTTTTCTCCATTAAATTGTTTTCATGTTTAAAATTCAATGTATTGGTTTATTTCAATAAAAATCATATAAATATCATGTTCTTAGAGTTATAATACTTGCAAAGACTGATTTGAAAAATGACATTTCGTTTTGGAAAGAGTGAGTTGTTTTCTCTGATAAAAATAAGATTTTCTTTTTAGTGAAAATTATTTTTCCTTACAAGGAAAATTGTTTTTCTACTTAAAGTGTCTTTTTTCGCCTAACAAATAAAGGAAAATAAAAAAAAAAAATTGTTTTCCAAAAAGTATTTATCTTGAAATAAACAGGCCTTAGTAAAAAAAATCTACGGACTCCTAAGCATGCCCAATACCTTGTAAGTTTTACAAGGCAACAAGTGGTTACAACATGCCACAAAGTATGTTTCAGGTACAAAATTTTATAACATATACCTTACAAGGTATGGTATTGATAGTGCTTTATACTCTATCCACCATGTTTCCACTCATTCGTATTATTTAATTGTATTTTAAATATCAATATTTGACCATCTTTAATGGAGGTCCTTAAAACAATTTCATATGCTAAGGACCTACCTTTTGAGATTCTTAAAAGACCCTAAAGATTTGTCTTATATTTCAATATTTTTTACAAATGTCAACTGTCTTGAAACAAACACACATATGATGGGAGTGTAACACCTGTTTGTCACTCTTTGAAATGAATTTACTACTATATATATTATACAAAATTAATTATCATTTTTCAACCATAAAATCACGTATAAAATATGAGACTCATGACAATACACAAGACTCACCTATTTCTCAAACTTCAATGTTGAAAAAGCGCATTCAAAACATGTGATTATTTTGTATATAAGTGCTAAATGTAGATGTTTAAATCGTAGGTTGTATAAACCAAGCTTGAATCATAGTGTTGACAATTTGTATTATCCTGTCACATCTTGTATTAGTGTGGCCCATGTTTGAAAAACCTTAATTTATGACTCGACCCATTTATTAGTCATGTATGAAAACCCATATATCTAACCCCATCCATTTGTACCATGTATTTGTGTCTTATGTCTACCTGTTTAATCATTAATATATATATATTTTGCTAAAATCTAAATAGTTTATATTATCCAAGGTAGTTAATATATTGAAATAGATATTAACCAAAGTATATGTAGTGAACAAATTATGTATGATATGTTACTCGTATCTTGAAATGACCTAAACATTAATCATAATAAATTAAAATCATTTCAAGTCAATGAAGCCAATCAAATTCACGTAGAAGCTTAAATGACCAAACTTTTCAAATTTCCAATTCTTTCCAAAATTGAAAACCCGAATTTTTGAAATTAAAAAGTAATAAAATAAAGTAAAATTATAATTTTAAAATATTTTTAAATGAAAAATTTCATACTAAAAAATCAAAACAATACAATTAAAGTCCTTTTCTTTTTTCACAAAATTTCAATTTAGACCATAAAAGGGAACTATAGTGAATTAAAATTAGCAATTTAATTAAAATAGATAAAGCAAATTCATTTGAGTAAACAAAACCATAATTTACACCTTAGTTGAATTATAAGTTCTAAACTAACTAGATTGTGAAATGCTAGCATATGTAAAAGTGGATGGCATAGATGATGCCATATGCTCAATGAGATTAAAAGAAGAAAATCCTAGATCTCCTCTATCCTCAAAAATTCGTATGGTTGTCCCCACCCCTCTTTTTTTCCCTTTTATTTTCTCATTTCCTCCTTTTCTTTTTCAATAAAATCTTCCTAAGATCCATGTAAGGTAAGATGCCTATAAAATCCATCTGTCAAGCACTTTTAATCCATGATTAAGCTAATATAATATGAGATTAAGTTAAGATTAATATTTCTTCATCTTTTTCTCAAGGAAAACAAGAAGACATGAATATCCAAGGAGCTTAAGAGCTATAAAATTCGTAATACCAAAAACTAATGTAAGAAAAGTATATTAATCTTGAGTCTTAGCTTTTAGCACTTAATAAACTCCCTTAATGATTATACCATCCTGAGGTAGTAGTTTAAGATTAGAAAATGGAGGAAATGAATAAAAAGAAGCTATCTGGTTTGCATCATCAAGGTTCAACAAAATTCGTGATAAGATAAGACCCCAAATTTAAAGGGTGATTTTGAATGTTTTATGAACTTTTGAGTATCAAAACTAACATGGGTACTTGGGTATATGTTTGGAGGAACTAAGAATAAAATTTTACAAGATTTTGGGTGTTTTATTAGAGTTTATAGTTGGTACAAAGAACTAAAGGTCCAAACTAAGCAAGGTAAGCCTCTAAACAATTTAATAATGTTAAATTTTGCGGTATTTGTGCTTAAAGTTGAATGGGTGGGATGTAAGTTGAGCTAAGATGAAGTCGAGCTGCTAGAAATTACATTTAATGTAATGATTATGATGGATAAGTAGCGATGTGTGTAGATTCTTAATTAATAATAATGGAAGTGAGCTATGCCATGGGTTGGCATTAAATAATGGAAATTTGATGGAATGGTGTTTCCCGAAAATTTTCATACTAGTAAAAATAAATAGAAATACAAATATAAAAATAGAAAGTCGATGTAAGACTCAACAAAGACCCTGGAATAAAATTACAGGCAGTAATGAACCTAAATATAATTACAAACCCTAAAACAAAGGTCTTTAAATAGTAATAGATACCAAAGACGAGATTTCGTTATAGGTATCAAAAAGTCAAAATATAAAAATAATTAAGACAGGATTTCAAGTGCATTAAAAAGTAAATAACTAATAAAGCTTATAGTTAGAAAACAATAATTTAGGGATGAACCGTTAGGATTATAAATACACAAAAGAAACAAAAATATATCTATAACTAATAATCTAGACTCTAAATAAATGTTTGGATTGCACCATTGTTCTAGTTAGAGAATTCTGAAGCTCTTAGAGACCGAAACCGAAATTGGCCTATCAAGCTTAAAAATACTAATTGCGTGAGATAAAACCGTAAAAACAATTAATTGCATAAACTTTTAAACTCAAAGATAATCTAGAAAATTTGTAGAAGCTTTAAATAAATTATTGGATATATAACTCCTAAATAACTTATATAAATATACCCGTTTAACTTGATAAACTATCTTAAAATTAAAATAATTAATTAATTAAATTATAATTATAATTTTATGAGACACATTCGATGGAAAATGACATGAATTGCGGCTGATATTTTCTAAATTTCCCCAGCAAATTTTTGCAAAACAAGTGCGTCAAATAGGGTTAGAAAAAGTCAAGAATAGGAGTTGCAAAACCCAATCAAGTTTGTTTAACTAGCATTTCATTTAATGCAAGGGAGATCATGCAAAATAAGAAAGAATTCGGTGGGGAAATTTGCTTCTTCTAGGCTAAAACTGCTGCTGCTTCTTTGCCTATTAATACACACAACAATTAGCAACAAACAAAACATTTAAAGAACATAAGATCAACCCAAAACAACAACACAAACACACCAACACAGTAATACAAAACACATACAAACTTAGCTCTATTAAACAAGCTTCAATGAGACAGTACGAGCTTAGGAAAGGATCAAGCAAGGTAAGTGAAATTCATTTTAAGTTAGCTTAATTATTAAACATTAGCTTAAACAATGTTTCTATTAACATAGGTGTTATAAACCTTGAAGAAGGGTTAAACATCACCCTAACAGCTCCAAACAAGGTAAAATCTAACTCTAAAACTCCATTTATACATTATTATATGTATAAAAGTTAGGAAATCATATATTATGAGGATTATGAGATGTTATTTGTGTTGATAGATGAAGAACAATAGCTAAAGATCATAGAACAATGCTAAAAAATAGCTAAAACACTAAGTATAATACACATATGGTATAATGAAAGTGAAATTTGAACAAGGAAAAAAGAATAAGGTAATGAATAGTGTGTACGCCAGGTAAGGCTGGCAACGTACATGGGGTAAGCTGGCAGCCTTTGAGTCAGCTTACATTGGAATAACGCTACGTAAAATTTTGTTACTCGTAAAATTACATGAATGTCGACGGCGTACATTACCAAAGTTGGCAGCATAAGTAGAAAAGCTGGCGGCCTTCACACTAGCATTCCTTGGAACGAATATATGTAAAAAATTTTATGAAGGCCGGCAGCTTAAGATTCAACACCAGCAATATTGACTACCAGCGTACATGCAAATTTTGATCTAGAAGAATTCATCTCGTCCATAACAGTATAAATATATATATTATATATATATATAAAAACATGAAAACTAGTAAATAAATATAAGTGTTTTAAGATTAGTATGTTTAAATACTTGTTAAGTATTAAACTTAGATAACTATTACAAATAAGAAACACTTTTGTATATTAAAACGAAAAGCTTATGATAATTATTTTGTAAACAACAGAAAATAATATTCTAAGTAGATAAATAAAGTTGACAAACACCATAGATAATTCCAATGTTATTATATATAAGTAAGTATATAAGAATGGAAAATGTGAATAACTATAATTAAGAATAATGTGATTCCCATAAATAACAAATAATAACATGAAATGATATCAAGAGAAACACGATAAAAATAAATAATAAAAAATATATATTAGTTACCATAAGATAATCAAACTAAAAGAACGATATAAAAATAATAATGATGGTAATAATAATATATTGAATTATTGAATATAAGTTCTATAATTACCCGATAAAAATAAAATATTTTAAAGTTATTATTTTTTGGTAAATAATAACTTAGAAAATATAATATAAATCTAGAAAACATAAAAATTGGTTTAAGGCACTTAGACAACCAATATTTATTCGTCCAATAGGTGATACTGATCAGTTCGTGGATTTCCCTGAAGACTATTACGACTAATAATCATGAGCAGGTGAGTAACCCAGATCTATTCCATTGTTTGTGTTTGTAACTAGTAGTATATGTAATGCAAATATAATAATATAATTAATGTGGAAGCCTATTGAGCATGTGATATGAGTTGTTTGTTTGTGATGACAAACTAAGAAAATAAAAGTGATAATACAAGTTGCCTGATGACTTGAGCAATGCATGATATATGTTTGCGTATAATGTATGATCACCATAAACCTAATTAAGAAGCATTGGCTATATAATTAAAATGGTCATGCATTACACGGATTGCATTATTGCATATTTAAGTGTGATGGCTTGCTAAGTATTAGTATTTCGCTTTTTTTTATCTATGCTTGGTTTTTCTAAAATCATTAGTTCTACATAAGATTATCTTTGTTCATTTGGTTTCACAGGAACTAAGTGGCAACGAAGGGCACCGCTAGTGGTATTTCTTCGAAATTACTAATACTTGGAGAGTTTCTAATAATTGAAGCACAAATTGGTACTAACGTGACAAATTGTGAAATTGGTGAAATTTCTTTCAAATACTTTATTTAAATTGGTTGGATTTCAGACTAAATTGAAGTTGATTTTGGTAGAATATAATGTAATGATTAGGAGAAAAATGATCCTTCATGAAAGGAGTGGAGAAAATGTTTGTTTTGAGCTATAATTGGTTTAATTAGTTAACCGAGAAGTCTTAAATGAAAAATTTGATTGTGGGCTATTTTTGACAATATTGAATGGGAAATTAATGTTTGATGAAATTCAATTGAAGGAAAAATTAAATTAAGCACACAACCTATTATCTGGAAAATATATACCATAGTGAGAAATCATCAAATTTGTGGAATTAAAGACTAAATTTTTAGTGAGTTATTGTGTGGACACATTTGATTACCTCATTTGAGTATGGATTTGATGAAATGGGGAGTGAGGTAGTTAGTTACACGATAAGTGATGATAGTATGATGATAAATTTTCATATAATTAGACAATTGGTGAAATGGGGTTGTAATTGAATTTGATGAAATTGATTGGATATATGTATTTATGTGTGGCGTGTTTGGCTTGAAGGGGGAGATGTAACTTTAAAATTTAAAAATTTTGCTAATTATGGGAAAATAGATGTTTTTATGACAAATTATGAAGTTATAAGTTAATAGGGGAAGGTATATAGATGTAGGAGCTAGTAGCAATAGCATAGATGGTTAAATGATATGAAATTATGAATTTTAATAGAAAAATCTAATTTAATTGGAGTAAATTAAATGCCAAAAAAAGGTTGAAAATAGTAGATAATGACGTAAAACATTAGGGAAAATAGCGTTTTAGGAAAAAGAAATAAAGTTTTGAATATAGTTGGCTTATTTAGCAAACTAAGAAGCTCATAATGGAATAAATTATTGCGTGCTATTCTAAATCGTATCAAGTGGAAAATTAATGTTCCATGACAATTTAGTTGAAGGAGTAATTAAAAAGGTACAAGGCTTACTTGGTAAAAATATGGATGACATATTTTCGACCTGGATTTTTCGTTTTTGGTTTCATTTCTTTTAATCCGATCTGTATTAAACCCGAACCCATTTAATATAGACCCTCGACTAAGAATTAAAAGAAATTTAACTTTTTGAAACAATTTAGAGTGCTACCCGATTGGAACCGGGAAAAATTTATAAGTTAGGATTAATTGATTGGTTAATCCTTAGTTACTAGTCTATGAAAAATTTGATTTAAAACCAAACTTTATAAACCAGAAATTCTGGATTCGGGGGCTATCTGTTAAAACCATACGATTACCACTTAAAATTCATAATTTAAATTTTATCCTTTTAATGCTAAAAAAATAAATCAAATTCCATGAAATCCTAAATTTACAACTTTATATACAAATTGATGACAAGACCGTTTAATATTTATAATAACTTAATTAACTCAAAATTTACCAGATAACATGATGGAACAAGACATAGGTACCTACATCCGCTAATTGAGATTAAACGTTACGTAGTTCTTTTTATAAAAATTTAATCTATTGGTGATTTTTTAGGATTTAAAATTCTTTTAGCTTTAAATTTATTAAATTTTAATTTTTTTCCTTAAAATAGATTTTTGTATGAGACCCTATGAACTATTATATCCATTTTTTTCATATTTTAGAAAATAGATTTTTCTAAGTCTTAAAAAATATTATTATTTTTTTGTACTTTTTTTTTGCATTTCTATGTATTTATAAGTATTAATACATATATCTTATACATATATATATATTTATATACACATACTATATCTATATTTTGTATTTCTTATTTTTTTAACTAATAATAATAATAATATATCGCATTCTATATATACATATATATAAAGACTATAATAATAATAATAATCATCATCATTACTTACTGGATCGGGTCGAAGCTGCCAAAGTCGGGTCAGGCCGTAGCCGTCGGAGTGGTTGTCAAATCTTTGGGCTGCTTATAACTTAGATTTGAACTCTTTCTTGTGTTTTTTTTCTCTCTGTTTTGTGTTTTTTTCTATGTTGTTGTTCTGTTATTGATATGTGTCAGGTATTTATAGGCTCAATACTACTCACCTACTGCTCTACTGCTCTTGCTAGTAATGTGCCCTAGGCCATATGGATTTTATGTCATTTGGATATTTATTATCGTTATATTATAAGTCATTCTTTTTTATCAAGGCTTATTATTGGTCTTTTTACCTTGATAAAATAATTCCATGAGTAAATTTGTTATTCCTTATGTCGTTGAAGTATGTGACTTTAATAGTAAAACCATAAAAAAAAAATTTTATTCTAAATTATCCCTAATCGTTCATTATATGGAATAATAATGAATTAAGATTAGTATGTGGGCTGGATGATGGTCATGTTTTACTGATCATGGATATAAGATATCGTTCCAGCACAAAGATACATATAAGAGTACATTGTATTGGAATGACCAATTATGAGAATACTATATGGATCAATATGATAAGTATTTCTCACTACAGTGATTATAAGTCATTGACCTGATGACACTATGGATTCCTACATAGCAAACTCCATGTTTTAATTCAATTCTTTATCATCTTTAATTGGGTGATTATAAGACTGTTCTTGGATATAGAATAAGTTATGCGGAGGAATATGAGTGTTCGTGAAGGAAATTGTCCCTTTCATTAAATTGAGAAAGATATCTTTTAGGCCCCTTGTTGAGTAAGACTGGGATATTCATGGCCGTGCTCAAATGAATTGATAAAGAGTTATCAATGTCATTTGTTTGAGTAAGTCAAACTCTGATTCAAGAAATAGATGATTAAACAATATATGTGTGTGTTGATCCACACATTATGTTTGATCATAAGATATCACGTGACAAAGGGATTAAATAATTGATTGTTAATAGGTAGAGTCGGATCATTGACCTTCGCTTGATTTGAGTAGGCATAATATCTTGCTAAAGACCAATTATGTCTTGTAGGCCTTAAAATGTGTTTAAGGGCTGCTGCTAATATTAAGTGAACCTATAGGGTCACACACAAAGAATGAATGAATCGGATGATGGGTTATTTTGAATAACTATATTGGGAATAATTTATTATTTATTAATCTAAATTAGATTATGATTAATAAATAATAATTAAAATAAAAATCGTATTTTTATATGGTGCATGCCCTTGTTGAATAAAATTAATTAATTAATTAAACCCTAATAAGATTAGGGTGAATGATAACATCCTATAAATAGAACATGATGGTCCCCTCAAATGATGTATGACATGTGTTATCAACGTCTGAAACCCTAGAAAGAGAGAGAAAAATGGTGACTCTTGGAGACCCATTCTAAATCTTATCTAGAAACGTTCTAGATTGCGTTAGCACGCAAGAGGGAGGATCCAAATCATATTCATTCGCGTGTGAATACCGTAGAGGATGTTCGCGACATTGCAACGTCTATGGATCCTCGTCAAGAGATAATTTTGAAACTCATATAAAAGGTAAAATTTTGAATTACCTTTGATTTCTATTTAATTGAAATGCATGGATCTGTTTTGGGATTTAAGGTTTCAAAAAAAATATATATGTAATTCCACTGCGAAATCCATCGATTCGACCTCTAAATCCCAACAACTTTCTGACATATGCGCTTGCCTTATTTGGTAGCTGACTGACACATACGCTTACTTCATCTGGCAGCTGATTGACATATGCGCTTACCTCATTCGGCCACTGACATATGCGCTTACATCATCTGGCCAATGAGAGCGCGTGGAAAAAAATAAAGAGAAAAGGGTAATTTCTCTCCATGTAGAGTCGAATCCCAGGTCTCCCTTATACATGCTAGTGACTTATCTATACAGACTGTTGGCCTGTGCCTTGTTCTGGTTTGCACAGAAATTATATTTAAGACTTCAAAGTGCACTCAATTAAATAAGCTCATTTACATGTGGTATTTAATTAGTCTAAAATAAATTTATAATTAAAATTAGTATTATATCGAGCCTTAAAATATTTTTTTAAAAATTATTTTTTTCTTTTTTTTCCCTATTATTTATTGTGATGATTTTTTTTTTCTCTAAATTTTTTAATTTATGGGCTTAATATAATATTAATTTTTATTATAAATAAAAAGCTTTAAATAGAAAAAATAGGGTGTCTATAGTTGCCCCACTTTGTGGTGAGGTTTGATAAAACTTCATCACAAAGATAAAAAAGACCCCATTTTTGGCTTTTGAAAGCTCAGGGCAAACTGAAGGAGGATAATGAGCTCCTACATTTGATCCACTAGAGATTATGACCAGATGATAAAAGTCCTTTGACTATGCTTTCTCAATGACTTGGGACAACGCTTCATGAGCTGGCCTATGGTCTGATATTTGGGTAGGTGCTCCTTGAGTTAGCCTATGATTTGATCTGGAGAAGCGCTCCTTTAGCTAGCCTATGTTTTGTCTCAAATGCGCTTCTTAAGCTAGCATTTGGTTGAGATGCGATACAAGTGCACTCCTTGAGCTGGCACTTGACCTGGAGAGACGCTCCTTGAGCTGGCTCATGTTTCGTCTCAAACGTACTGCTTGAGCTGGCATTTGGCTTGTATTTGTACATAAGCTCTTAAGATTTTGTAAAGATAGGAATACCGAAGTTCCTAAGATTCTCAAAGGATAACTTTAGCTCCTGACTTAAGATGGCATAAAATTATAGAAATACTATGATTCTTGAAATTTTCAAAATGAAGCTCCTAACTTTTGTAAGATAGCTAAAGCTCTTACACTTAGAGGATGACCAAAGTTCCCAAACAAAGGAACACAGTGGTTGCTGAAATTCTCTGAGGACAAATGAAGCTCCTGAAGATCCTAACAATCTCCATAGGATAACTAAATTTACTAAAGGTCTCATAAGATAACTACAGTTCCGAAATCTTTATGGTACAAATGACGATCCTAATGTTTTCATAAGATAGCTAAAGTTCCTGAGAGTTCTATAAGACAACTTAAGCTCTTGAAATCTTTATGGGAATGCTAAGTTTCCTAAAGAATTCATAAGATAGATAAAATTTCTGAGAGTTTTATAAGATAACTTAAGCTCTTGAAATCTTTATGGGAATGCTAAGGTTCCTAAAGAATTCATAAGATAGCTAAAGTTCCTGAGAGTTCTATAAGATAACTTAAGGTCTTAAAATCTTTATGGGAATGCCAAAGTTCCTAAAGAATTCATAAGATAGCTAAAGTTCTTTTATAAGATAACTACACTCCCAAAAACTTTATGGGACAACCAGCAGTCCTAAATGCTTCATAAGATAACTGAAGTTTCTGAAAGCTTTATGAGATAACTATAATTCTTGAAAGTGTCATAAGATAACTAAAACTCTTGAAATTTTTATGGGAATGCTAAGGTTCTTAAAGATTTCATAAGATAGCTAAAGTTCCTGAAGCTGAATTGAAGGGAGGATGACTAAAGTTCCTAAGTATTGAGATTCTCTTTTTTCTTCCAAGAAAAGTTCATTTTTGAAAAATCTGAGCAAAGACTTTGAAAATCTCTTTTTTTTTTTAAGATTATTTTCAACTAAGACTTTACCCCCTTTTTTCTTTTTGGAAAAATCTAACAAGTGGAAATCCTACGGGATCCGTTACGCATCGGCTTGTCCTGTTGATCACTCATTTTAGTTCAGCCTTAAACTTGACTACTAAATCTCATTAAAAAACTTTTAAATATTGGGAGCAAAACTTTTCTTTTGAAGACTTTAATTTGTTTTTATTGGGACGTTGTCTTTCAACTTTGGGGCAAATAGTTCTTAAACTCAAGGCAAATACCTTTCAAACTGGGGCAAATGATTTGCCATACCCTTATGGATGATTTTTAAACCCAGGGATAATTATCTCATTTTGAATTGTCTAGTCCAAGAGGACTTCCTTACACTTCTTAGGTTTATTTTCACATATTTGACTTGGATTCCAAAGATTATAGTCCAGCTTGTAAGTGATACATATTGGTCAATCTATAAAGTCTTTTTTGGATCGAATATGGGCTTTTGGTTTTTGATTTCAATTGAAATGGATATTTTATAAAGGCTTTTTGAAATTTATCTTCAATACTCCTCGGGTTTATAAGTCAAGAACCCTTAAGGAAAACCGATAATGCGTTTATCCTTAGTTTCAAGAGCATTAATAAATCAAGTTCTATGATCCAAAGAGCCTCTAAAAGGGTGGTATTGTGGGTGGGTCTATGATATAAATATGTTGTAGACCTTAGATATTGAGTTTTGATAGGTTTTGCTAGTTTTAAGCTTTAAGCATGTGCTTCTAATCCTTAGGCATGATCACCTTGTTTGAATATTCTCCATTTTTCTTTTCTCTTCTCTCTTTATTTTTATTTTTTTTTCCTTTTCTAATCCCATTTTCTTTCTCCTTTTTCGCTCTCCTTCTTCTTCTTCTCTTCTTCTTTTTTTTTTTTGAAATCAAGGTGATTAGTGTTTCTTCAACTTTCATTGGATGGCTTATAACTCAAAGTGTATGGGTTGTGTATTGTTTTGAAATAGAGTCTCTTCTTCCTTTCAAAGGAAATGAATTATCTATATCAAATGATTACTCTTAAATTGATACAACTAGGGTAAGCACACATTAGTTAATCCTTATTTTTTCTCCTTATTAATGACCCTAACCTCTAAACTGCCCCATTATGGGGTGGTTCTTGACAGGGTTTACCTTTTAAAATACTTCCTTAATAGCTTGACTAGGTTGGCGAGGGATAAGTGTGTTAGGGATATTGAAATGAATGCCTAATGTCATTTGACCCAAGTATCAAATTCAAGAGAGACCTCTTTTAAGGAATGAGTCAATTTCCTTCCTTTAATATCACTCTGCTCTCAAGTGTTTAGGGTTAGTGTTTAGGATTTGTTTTGCCTCTTATCATTCTAGATTTTTTTTTATGAGATATTTTTCTTGGTTATCAATCATCCACTTTTCAATTGCCTCAAGATAATTTACTAAATGCCCCTTTTATTGGGTTTATATTTTAGAAACTAAACCCGATAAATGCCCCTAATTAATGACTTATCAAGTCCTCTTGGTTGCCTCCTATATCTAATCTCTTCTCATTTATAGTTCACCTTTAACTTAAATTGAGTGATCATTGGTCTCAAAATTTAAATGATCCTTGATTCTTAGCAAATTTCTCTTTTTATCTCTTTTTTTTTTAAATCATTTTTTTGAAAATCATTTTTTTATATATTAGAAAACTATATTTGGAATTAACTAAATATTAATTAATGAAAGGATAATGAATATTTACAAAGAAGTATTTCGAAAACCACATTTTAGAATAATTGTTTACAACCCTAAGTGGAAATTTATTTACAAAGATAATTCTTTTTTTTTCTTGAAAAATTCAAACCAAAACCTATTTTATAAATTAGCATTTTTTTTCTTTTTTATCTTTTTAATTAATTGTAAAAAAAAAATCAACAAATGGAGACTGACATTTACAAAATGATAGACTTAAGCTTAAAGGAGTGAAACACCCATGACAAAGAGATTATAATTGAAAAGGACCTATAACTATCTAGAAGATGAATTAATCTTACGGATGGTCAAATTATGTACAATCTACAGATATTTACAAGTCTATTATACATTTTTTAACAACTTTTACATACAAGTTTCGCATTTACTTTATTATGATCTATATAATCTAAAGAGTATTAACAAGTTTTTTTTTTAGAATTTTTTTATTTACAAAAAGTGGGGAAAATTTGATAATTATATTATATACAGATTTTTTATATCATAATGATGTACACTATTTTACATGAGTAAAAAAAATCTTTTACCCTTTTAAAATTTTTTTGAGCTATATACAATTGACTATAAATGCTAACAATAAGTTATTATTTACAAAGTATAAAGAATTATTCACATTACATATTATACATGCAATTCACATGGATGCAAATCTAGAGGTTAACAATTAATTAATAATAGGGCAATTATGAGATTTTCATTTCAGTTACAATCTTGTTTTAGAAAAAATGAGATAAATAATTTTCAATGAGAGAATTTTAAAAGAATTTGAAATTGTAACTCCTTAAGGTATGCCCCATTATTATTTAATCACCAACCCATATTCATGAATGTAATTTGGCGGGCTTTAGATGTTCCCTGGTTTAGTAGATCATAGATCAATACTAAATTGGAGCGGGAGGTCATTTCATGAACCAGAAGTAGAAAAACCACAACCCCCGGATCTTACTAGCGACCTCCTTACTTAGGATCATAAGACGGTCTGGTTCTGACTATATCTACCAAACATTTTTATAAGCTCCCTCCAAAATTATCATATGCCTCTATTATTTACAGAAGCTCATCTCTCTCTCTCTCTCTCTTTTTCTGCATCACTTAAACAAAATACTAGTACAACTATTTACAAATTAATGGCTATACAAATATACAAAAATGAGCATAAAAGGATAAAATTTAAATTCAAAATTTTAAGTAGCTAACTCTCTTAAAAACAAGCTTCCCTAGTGGAGTCGCTAAGCTGTTGAGCTTGGATTTTTCATTTCTGGTTTCATTTCTTTAATCTGATCCATATTAAACCCGAACCCATTTAATACAGACCTTCGATTGGAATCGAGAAAAAATTATAAATTAGGATTAATGGGTTGGTTAGTCCTAACTTAGCTACTAGTCTGTGAAAAATTTAATTTAAAATCAAACTTTATAAACCAGAAATTCTGGATTCGGGGGCTACCCTATTAAAACTATACGGTTACCACTTAAAATTCATAATTTAAATTTTATCCTTTTAATGCTCAAAAAATAAATAAATTCATGAATTCCTAAATTTACAACTTTATATACGAAATTGATGACAAAACTGTTTAATATTTACAATAACTTAATTAACTCAAAATTTACAAGATAATATGATGGAACAAAAAATATTTTTTTAGATTTTATGTCGCTTGTAGGTGCCTATGTACCTGCTCATCGGGATCAAACGTTACAAAGTTCTTTTTACAAAACTTTAATACGTTGGTGGTTTTTTAGGATTTAGAATTCTTTAGCTTTAAATTTATTAAATTTTAATTTTTTTCCTTAAAAACAGATTTTTGTATGAGACCCTATGAACTATCAGATCCATTTTTCCTTATTTTAGAAAATAGATTTTTCTAAGTCTTAAAAAAATATTATTTTTTTATTTTTTTGGACTTTTTTTTTTTTGCATTTCTATGTATTTATAAGTATTAATACATATATATTATGCATATATATATACACATACTATATCTATATTTTGTATTTTTCTTATTTTTTTAACTAACTAACAACAATAATAAATATCGCATTCTATATATACATATATATAAAGACTATAATAATAATAATAACAACAACAACAACAATAATCATCATCATCATCATTTTACCTGGATCGGGTCGGAGCTACCGGAGTTGGGTCAAGCGTGGTTGTCGGAGTGGTTGCCAACATCTTCGAGCTGCCTCTAACTTAGATTCGAACTCTTTCTTGTGTTTTTTTTCTCTCTGTTTTGTGTTTTTCTTCTGTGTTGTTGTTCTATTATTGATATGCGTCAAGTATTTATATGCTCAATACGCTTACTACCTGCTCACCTACTACTCACCCACTGCTCACTGACATATGCGCTTACCTCATTTGGCAGTTGACTGATATATGCGCTTACCTCATCCAGCCACTAACATATGCGCTTACATCATTTGGGCAATGAGAGCATGTGGAAAAAAAATAAGGAGAAAAAGGGTAATTTGCCTCCATGCAGAGTCGAACCCAAGTCTCCCTTATACATGTCGGTAACTTATCCACACAGGCTGTTGGCCCATGTCTTGTTCTAGTTTGCACAGAAATTATATTTAAGGCTTCAAAAGTGGGCTCAATTAAATAAGCTCATTTACATGGGGTATTTAATTGGGTCCAAAATAAATCTATAATTAAAATTAGTATTATATCAAGCCCAAAAATATTTTTTTTAAAAATTATTATTGTTTTTTCTTTTTTTTTCCTTATATATTTATTATGATGATTTTCTTTTTTTTCCCTAAATTTTTGGGCTTAATATAATATTAATTTTTTATTAAATTAAAACTTTGAATAGACAAAAATGGGGTGTCAACACATGTGCAATCATTGTAATTATGGGATAGGAGACTAAATGAGTTATAAAATGGAAAGAACCTAGTTAGCTAATAATAGATATGAAGTAGGAAATTGATTTAATGGGTGACATGTTAAACGTGCTAAGTGGTGATGTATTGACATTTAATTGGATTATAGGCATGTGAACTCTTGATTATAAAAGTAACACCTATAAGTGATCACCTAGTTATAAACTTGATTAGATGATATTAAATACTTGTTCGAAATTTTAAAAGATTGCATGTCTTACATGGTGGAGACATTTAAAAATATATGTTGAGATCCTAATTGTTATGTATCATGTATATATGAGGCTCCAGTTGCAAGTAAGGTATTATGACTATAAACTGATGACTTAAGATATGTTTTAGAGAAAGTGGAATTTAGGAAATAATCAATAGATGTAAAAATTCATATTACGTATTAATATGAATTTAGGGCTATTTTACCTAATTTTCCTCTTAATGGCAAGTGATAAAGGAACTAAATGTCAAGAAAACACTTAGAATTTTAGAAAAGGATATAGCAAGAAATCCTTACCATAAACATGTTAGGGACATTAATATTTGATATTGTAAATTTAGCTAAATGGATGATGGAAAAATGAGAAATAGATTGGTCTAGGGCATAAAGGTTCAATATGCAAATAATGATCTCAAAGACTAACTCTTAATTGAGTAAGAGTTGGTTACCCCAAAAAAATGAGACCATTATTCAATTGGTAAATTGAAATCCTAACTAACTTAAACCTACATAATAAAATAAGAAAAGCCAACCTTAAAACAAATGGCATGGTAACCTAGGTAATGATAATTATCCATAATGAGATTCAAGGTACACAAATGAGTTGGGTCTTCAATTAGGATTCATAGCCACATGAACCCTAACCTATGTAATTCGAGAAATAAAAATGAATAAGTAAGATAGTTTATTCATTTCAACATTTATGAACAATTAATATTTATCGAGTGTGAAAAAGAAGAAAGGGGTATCAAAACAACCGTTAGGTATGCAGTACATGCGTGTTGTTTGCTATAATAAAATCTAATAACTAGACTAATATTTAAACCCAACTTAATTGTTTGTTCGTTGCTGCTTGGCCACTTACTTCAGGAAGTGGCACCTTTGGATTGGGTTATGAGTTTAATCACAACTTTGGGAGGATGTGACAATTTAAGTGCTTAGGCCCCCACAAAGCGCTTAGTTAGGCTCAGCGGGTAGTCAATAAGAGAATTTTCGAGAATAGGTGGTCGGCAAAAAGTAGGTACGGAATTGCAACAAGTTATAGGGGGAATAGGACTTTGTATAAAGCATTGCAATGGACCGTGCTTATTGATAATAGTCTTGAAGAGATGAATCGGACGAGACTATTACTTTCTTTTTCTTTTCTTTTCTGATGAGTTTTAGAGGCTTATGAATCCCCTTTCCTCGATGCATGATTCAAGGAGGGATCCCTTCGATTCTACATTGTTTAGCAAGAGTTATGAGTACTCTTATGCTTGTTTGGTGTTTCTAGAATGCTAGAAATACTTGCTTGTGGACATTTAATTAAACAACTTAATTTGTGGATGTTGCATTATCGTCTCATTTTAATGTTTTAATCTCTATTTCAAGCAAGTCAATTTCAATTTTCAATGTTCCATTCAACTTGCACTTGTCATCATTCTTTTTCTTCAATTCTTCATTTTCTGTTTTCAAATATTCATTATCTTCACATAATTTTTCTTTTATTTTATATCTTAACCTCGTCAACATTTTAAAACTCATTTATCTCATATCCTACCCTTTTAATCATGGATTTTAGCAATATATGTTTCTTGCACAATTCAATCATTTCATTACATAATGATGTAGTCATTTTAATTAATTAAGTACATGTTCACAATGTACTAGGCATCAGGCAAGTGCACATATCTTGTGTATAGTATAGTACTAAACACAAAGGTCGTCCCTCAAGGGTCTTTAACTTCTAGTAATAATTATTTCCCTATTATCTAACTAATAATAATCAAGCTTTTCTATTCTAATAATTATATTTACTGCTCTATTAATTACTATTATTCTAATGATTACTCAAAATGTAAGATTAATTAGATCTCATCTCACCACTAACTCTACCATATAACTAATTAAATTCCTAAATAGATTATTTCAAACCCTTGAATTGTAGAGTCTCCTTTTATTGAATTTGCATCTTTCTCTAGATTACTAATTTTCTAATCCTAAGTTAATCTATTGAAATTTATCCCTAATCAATAACAATTTAGAACAACATTATAATTATGAACTCTTGCATAAAACTCAATTAACACAAAAGATCTTTGCTATTCTATCTCTAGAATGATACACAATTATTTTTAATAAAAGTAATTTTTCAATTAACGTATATGATATCATACATAAATCCATACACTGGTAATAGGAGTTTAAGGAAGAAGAACATGCATTTGAGTATAAGAGAACTGATAATAATGCATTAAACCTCAATCTTCATTACATGGCAAAGTTAAGGTTTATAGAGATCGAGATATAAATGATTACTCCTCCATAGATATGATAGTGAACACAAATAAGCCAAAGAATTAAAAAAACATGATTATAACCCTTTCAGTTGTGGAAATCTTACAAAGTCTTCAATCCAAGGCTTCTCGATGTAGTCTCAAGTGAACTCTATATTCGTTCTCTTTAAAACATAAGGTAAAAAGTAGTAGGGTTTCTTCGGAAGTGTGGTATTTATGCAATTTTCAAATGTATCATCATCACTAAACTTGGTGGAATCCTCATCACTTTATGTAGCCACCATTACTTCCCTTCTTTGCTTCCTACCAACCTTCTTGAGATTGGTACAATATAGTTGAATATGAACCGACTTATTACACTTGAAGCAAGTGATTACCCTTTTCTTCTCCATCTTAAATTGAGATGTGCCAACCTTATTTCTTTTCTTCAAGTCTTTGTTGAACTTTAAAAACTTTATAATTCTTGTAGTTTGTTCTAATTCATCATCTTCATCATCATCATCCTCATCGCTTTCATCACTTGAGTTAGAGCACGAAGATTTGAAAGTCATTGTTTTCATGTCGAAATCCTCTCATTCTCTCTTATCATTTCATGAGTCTTGAGAGTACTAAGGATGTCCTTTTTGGTCATCATACTTAGATCACGTGTCTCCTCAATAGCTATTCTCTTTGCCTCCCAATCATTTGATAGTGACTTAAACAATTTAGGCTTAACTTTCACATAAATGAAGTTCTTGCCGATAATACCTAAAAAGATTTATGAAGTTGATGAACCTATTATGCATATCATCTATAGATTCACTAGATTCTACTTTGAAGTTCTCAAATTGTTCACTTAAAGGCTTATCTTGATGTCTTTAACTCTTGTATTTCCTTTTATGTTTTCTCTAATTCATCCCACATTTCCTTAGCAGTTCTACATGTGCATATTTTACTAAAATCATTTTCACTTAATCCACAATATAAGACATTTATGGCAATCTCATTTAATTGAATTTTTTTCTCTTTCCGCTTTGATATAATTGCTTTCTTATTTCCTTCTATTATGATAGGTCTATCCCTGTATCCTACAAAGATATATTTTGTGCTTTTAAAAATATTTTAATTCTACATTTCCAATAGAGATAATTATTTCATGTTAATGGTGATGTTTTATATATAGCTTAGCCCTCTAATAAACCTAGTGTTTTCATAGACATAAACTTTAGTCTAATGTGTGATTAAGCAAATAAATTAGAGACAAGCTTTCATACCAATTGAAAAACAAATTTATATTAGGCTAATACTTAATAGAGGGGGTGAATTTAGTATTAAAGTGATTATAGAAATTTTTACAATCTAATTGGATATTCAAATCAAGTAACTAACGAATAATCAATTATAACAAAATTAAAGTGCTGAAAATAAAAGAGAAGGGATAAGAAGATCAAGCCTATGTTCAGCATGGAGTTTAGACTATCCTTACTCTCTACGATTACAAAAACCTCCAACCAAAGACTTCATGTAACACGTTTATTGATCACCACAAATTCAATGTTCCAATGACCTACACCAAGTATCATACACAAGAAAACACAAATGTAGTGCTTTTACAACAATTACAGATACAATTTTTCCTAGCATTACACTTTCACTCATACAAAATATGCAAATTTAAATACAATAGGATAGATACAAATGAACATTTAATAACTTTGTCTATAGCAATTGAAAGCTTAAGTAAATGTCTTAGATCTGCCCATAAACTTGTATTTATAGCACTTCAACAAATGTAAACATTATAAAGTCCCTTCAAAAGATCTTGTATTAAATGCTCTCCAACGGCTATAAATGTTATGAAGAATTCGAACTACTTTAACTTGATCTCGATTACTAGGCATGCTTTGCTTCCTTTGAGTATTATGAGTTTGAGTTCATCCGAACTACTTTGACTTAATCTGAGCTATTAGGCTAGGCTAAAACATATCAAGTAGTTTGAACTATTTCAAAATGATTTAAACACCTAGGTTAAAACACATCAAAAAGTATGAACTACTTCAAATTAATTTGGACCACTGAGTTGAAACACATCAAGTAATCCAAACTACTTCAAAATGATTTAGACTACTGGGTACATTACTCCAAAGATATCTTCATGTATTAGTTTGAGCTACTTTGAAGTAATCTAAGCCTATTGTGACTGTCTACACAAAAACAAGAGGAAAATTTGCTCAAATGCAGAATACTTCAACTTGATCCAAACCTATATGCATTAAACTCTACAAAACAATATATAACAAAAAAATAAGATGAGGATACCTTTATATATTTAATTTTATTGATGTGCATCTAGTTGCAACTTAAATATGTTAATTAATTATAACTTCTCTTATTGAATTATGTAGTGCATTTCATCATCAAAATCTAATCTAAACCTTTGCTTACCCTTTCTTGGGATGACTTATGAGAAAAATAACTTAAGGTGATTCCATGCTATATATGTAGCGGAGTAACATACCATTCCAATCGTATGCCAATTTATATTAAGTCATATAATATAGGTTTAAAAAAATAGCAAATTGAACCATATAGCTAAGTTTGATTTTGAAAAAAAAAATTGCTATTTTTGGTTTGATTCAGAGGTTATATAGCTAACAAAGAGAAAGAATCATTAAGTAGAGAATAACATATGGTTTTATCTCAAATACTTGTCACCATGTCAACGGCCTTTTTTTTATTTAGTAAAAAATATAACAATGAAATTATTTAATGGGTTTATGGTTCGGACATGATAATCCATATTTGTTTAATAATTGGGTTGACAAACGAGTTTAGGACTAAATTCAAACCCATGTACAGTTAAATTTGTGTTGATACCTGGTTTGACTTGTTTATTAGTTGTGTCAATTTCTACTTAAACCCTAATACAATTGTGTTGCCTTGTGTCTGATTTCATAAATTAGGTTTCAAATTGCCAGCATTACTAAATCAAATCTTTGATGTGCGATTTCTATTAGAAGCATAAATCTTTGCAATAATATAATGGTAATTATTTTTCTATAAATCTTATTATGGTAATTAATTGATTTGAGGGCTATAAAGAAAAAAGTAAAAGATTAGTTTAATCTCTTTCCAAAAAATAATTACTTGAATAGGACGTGGAGCAACTTAATTACAAAAATAGACTCCTAAAATTATATATTTAAGATATGATACATGTTGTGTAAATAAATCCCATGTAAAGAATGCGATTTGCGGAACTTTACCCAACGATATTGTATGTGTTACATGTGAGTCTGTTGAGCTAAATTGTTAGAAGAACCGCGCGTTGTACATGTAAGTAGTGATGTCGTATATCTTGCATGTTACAAATGTGAGTCTTATGTGTTTACTTTGAGCACATCTCACATTTTCCACTTGTGAGTCTTTTCAAAACTAAAATCTCCCTAACAACATATGATTTTAATGGTTTATTCTGGTAATTAAATTCAATGAAAGCCTATTTTAGTAAATATTTTACAAATAAATTCTAAATTAATAAAAAATTCTAAAGAGAAGAGAAATAAAAAAGAAACATAGTTGTATATTTATTTTATTCATTTTTTTAAGTAGTAAAAGGAGAATAAGCTGATGTTCCATAGCACCTATGAATACTAAAATAAAGACCTGGGATAAAGTAAATAAGTTTTTAAAGAGAAGGGGTTTCTAAAGAGTTGACATGGTACTAAGAATACTAAATTAGATCTAAATTGCAATTCAATTCATTATTTATTTTGTATGGTGAAGTAAAAACTGTAAGATCTAGTTAAAAAATTGATAAATTATAGGTACATCTCTTAAAATCTTTTAAAATCATACAAACTTTTTACTTTTTGAATTGTCAAATTACCTTTGGAAATATACCCCTTAAAACTTATTAGTTGTCTGAGAGTCCACATGTTAACTTCTTCAATGTTAGAAATTCCTGTAATTTTTTGTTTTATGAGAATTCAATTTCTATATATATATAAAGAATATCCAGATTTGAGTGCACGTGATATAAACGACAAAGCTAGCGATAATTGTGCTGATCTCTTTTGTCCATTTGTGTAAAGACATATTAATCTCAGCTGTCTCCTCTCCTCTCACCTTTCCTCCTCACTTTCATTTTCTCTTTTACGTCACTTTCCATCACACCACTAGACAGTAGACACGGCCTTTTCTCATTCACTGTATCCACTGGGGTCATTATAAAATTATAACCTACCGGTTTTTTAGTTCACCTTATCAGTATATAATTTATATTTAATTGATAAAATTTATTTATAAATAAAAATATTTATTTTTTATTTGTATCAATTTTAATAAATAATTTAATTAAATAAATATAAAACAAATGTTAAACCAATACCAAATTAAGCAAACACACCCGTAAACTTATATGTATGCTTATCAAACTTATTTTAATTGAAAAAGTATACAATTATTTATGTATAAACTCTTTGTAATGTTTGAGTCTAAGTATATTGGAGCTTAACGTTTATGATATTTGTATCCACAACGACAAGTTTATGAAATTAATCGTATTCATCTGGATTTAAACATGGTGAACAATTCAAAATGTCAATGTTATATATTAATAATGAGAGACTCTGTATTTTTTAAAATAAAGCAAGTCCAATCAAGTACACCATTTCAAGTTAAGTGGACCCTAAATTATAAACTCAATCCAGTTGTAACTTGCAAGGAATTTGACTTTGAAATTCTTTTAATCAAATCTAGTTTAAATTCAATAATATGATCTTACATGAAATACATAGACATGTACCCCTACTCTACCTTTAAATTTTGTTTTTTTTTTTTTTTTTTCCAAATACTTCAAGTCTACCTATAATATATGTAGAATAGAGGTATGCAAAAAAATCGATAAACTGAAAGACTGAACCAAAACCAAAAAACCAATCCGAAAAATATGTTAACTAATGGTTGATTTTGGTTTAGGATTACGATTTTATTTTTTTCGATTTTCGATTTCGTTTCAGTTTGTAACCATAAAAAAACCAATGGTAAATGGTTAACCGTTTTTAACGTTTATAAATATATGATATATATAATTTACATATACGTATAATGTACACATATTAATGTTCCTTGGATTTTGATTAAAGTACTATAGTCCTACGTTTGATGAGAGTTTGATAATTAATTTGATTTGATTTTTGTTGATGATGATACATCCAAAAGCTTATTTTTCCTCTTTTTGTTTTTTTTTCTTGTAAAATATATAATAATTTAAAGAAAAACTCTATAATAAATGCTATAAAATAAGATTTCTTGAAATTATTAATTTGATTTGTTGAAATCATTACGTTAAATGGTTAAAAAAATTGAATAAATTAACTGAACAAAATGGTCAACCGTTAAAGCGGTTAACTGTTTATAATAGACTAGTTGAGGATTGGGATGTTAAAAAATTAATCACTAAAATTAGATTTAAAAAAGAGAATCAGGAACCAATTAATCGATCCATGAACACTCCTTGCAAGAGCACAGAAGGTAAGAGGCCTGAAAGGGCAGGCTTCAAAAAATCTGAAATATACAACAATTATTTGATTACAGAAGGAATATACAAATGTTATTTTATAAATAGAAGAGGTCCATTTACGTTCGCTGACGATTTTGTCCTCATGGAAAATTTAGTTTTTTACTTTAATAAAATTATTATCATCAGTCCATCATTTACATGCTATTGCATATCTATTCATGTTACTATTTACTAATTTTTCTTCTTTTAATCTATTATAGAATCACATCTAGATCAATCACATTAAATTTTTAAAAGACCATGTTCATATTACTAGGTGATTTTGGTGTTTCTATTTAGTAATTGAATGCATTGTGTGCACATTGTATAATCAATTAACTGTATCCACAATTTCAATTAAATGGTGATGCTTGTATTTATATCAATATACACTTATATCTTAAAATCTTAATCCCCAAATTACTCGTTAACTGATTGTGTTTCAAGATAGAAAAAGTCCATACTTTTTAAACCTTTAGATTAAACTTGCTCAATGATTGAAAAATTTTTATATAAACATGCTATAACCATTATATCTCTGATATAAAAACATGCTTTCAATCTTTAACTTGTAAATTCTTGCAACAATAATACATTGAAAACTATAAAATATTTGTAAAGATATATAAGCTGAAGGCATGAAAAGGTCCAATAAAAATGTAATAACTCAAATATTCAACCACTCAATTTGGAAAAAAAAAAAAAACATCATTACATAATTCATTTAAACAAAAACTCATTAATATATTTAATGTAATTTTTACCTATAATTAGGGATTAGCAGGTACTAGATAGATAGAGTATGAAGCACTATCTATACTGTAATATACAAATAAATAAATCATAATAAAAGGTAGTAAGGTAATATAATGTTGTTTAAGAGTTTAATTTTGTCATTTCACAGACGGATTTGGACCTGAGAATTTGGCTCGCGAAGAATGAGAAGGGAAGATTTTAGGCTGGCTTAAAGCTATCAGCTTTGAATATAAGGTTGCCAGCAATAGCTTTGGAGCTTTGGATGGATTAAGAACAAAATCGTGAAGTTGGCTTGTATAGGTGAAAGCCGGCCAAAGGCCGTCGGCTTATATATGAAGGCCGCCAGCATTGGGAAAGAAGGCCGCCGACTTATGTGCTTCTATTCCTCGTTTTTTTTTTAAGCCGCGCCCTAAGCCGCAAGCTTGGTTCCAGCCTATAGGTTACATGAATTAAAATGTTCATCATGGACTTAGGGTTCCCTAATAAATATATAAACATCAAGGTTTTTAGTTTCTCTCCATAGTTCAACCTACGGCAAGATCTAGGTAAGGATTTTTTTCTCTTAAAACTCTTTTGGTTGAGTTACGAGTAGATGATTGTTTCCTAAAAGATTGTTTCATATTGTTTTGGAGGAATCAAGTTGCTGGAGTCGATTACGTTGGAGAACCAAAACCCTAAGTGTGATTGGAGATCTTAGTTCTATAATCAGGAAGATGTGAGATCCAAAGTTCTAAGTAAATATTGAATCTATACAATTTTGTTAATTCACAGATGGAATCTTTTATGATAGTTGTGCTTTTTCCCGATTGAGGACTTTAGGGTTTTTGAGGGATTTGGAGAAATTGGCGTTCCAGGGTTTCGTTTTGGTGGTCCTAGAGTACAAGTGTGTGGATCTAATATTATAACTCTTATGTATTGAAATTGTGGATTTAGCATTAGGGTTTAATATGAATGTGGAATTGGATTTTGAATTGATGTATGTTGTTACTCAGGTTTTGGTGAATTAGGGTCTATATTTATGGTAAAAGATTTGTGATATTGAAGTTGTGAAAGAGCTGAAAAAGGTACGACCTTACCTTATTTATGTGTGTAAGATTAGAAAACAAGTAGACTAAATTCTATCCGGATTATAATTGAAAATTGTGTCGTTTGTGCTTGGCTTTGGTTAGTGAAGACTATACAGAGTATGATACTAACGATGCGCCTTGATGATCCTTGTGTGGCACTATCCCTAGTGGAGTTGCACCTAGAAATGATTCTGGTAGATTAGAAGTTGTTCCGATCCATATGGCGGTATGCAACGATGTGTGGGGAGTACCCAACGTCAATACATATATGTATATAAACTATTTTATATAAAGATTGTGAATCGGGATCATGAGTTACTCTGGGTTTAGGACTAGATACATATGGTTCTAAATTATGCTGTTTGTTTCATTAATTAAGGATAATAATTTATGCATGTTGCATTAGCTTTAGGAATGTATATGAATTATGTTGACATGTGAATGCGTATTTGGTTGTGGTATGGCATACTGGGCGTTTTCGCTCGTTCTCTTAATTTTTTTTTTGTACAGGTGAAGATGATATTGTTTATGATCTATCTGGGTATGATCATCATGAGGATGGCGATAGTGGACTTGACTCTCTAGCTGAGGACTCGTAAATCTGGAGCATTGGATATAGTGGAGAGATGTGGAAGACTTTATGGAGTTATGTTGAATGTTATTAGTTGTTGGAAATCTTATGGGACTGGCTTGTCAAGTTTTCATTTGTTTTGATGTCATATAGTTTCGGATTTTGTTAGTTCATGATTTCAAAGAGATTATTTTTATGGGACGTTTTAAAGTAAACAAATTGTGAGTTTTGGTGATTATATGTGTTATAATTGGGGTATAATGATTCATAGCCTTGGCGTGTTCTTAATAAGAGAATGACACATGGCGAGTTGTAATACTTTTAATTTTGGACGTTACATGTATCCTACATTATAAGATACATGGTATTAAATTTCGTACGCAGAACCTATCCTATGTTACCTTGTACCCACCTTATTCTTTGTACCATATAAAACCTACAACGTATCCTATGAAAGTTTATAATATTTGATACAATTTCATATAATATATAAAGCTACTCTATTTTCGTGATTACAGTATGAATAACGTGTGGAAAGGATTTTTTTAAAGTAATTTGTTAATATTACAAGTTTTCCACTATATTAAACCTATTTATGTGTAAAATTTGAACCATGTAACAAATACCTGTAAAACCTATTTGTATGATATAAAACAACATGCTAGAACCTATAGCAAATTTCAAAATTTAAAACTTTTGAACTACTTATGTATTAATCAAGTCTTAGAAGATAAACATAGTTCTATATAATTTGGGAGTTCAAGTACATATATACAATCATGGTTCTTCTAAAATAAAAACAATAAGTTTTGCCTATTGATAGGTTTTGCTTGATCATAGATTAATAGGGTCCTCAAAATCCCCTAAGCACCTCAAACCACCTCAGCCCATGGGCTTCAGTCACTCACTAATCTAGGAAGTCAATCTAATTCCGTTGGTACACATAAGGGCCCGGATTGAGGTCATCCTCCTTTAAGTTCCTCCTTTGACGAGTTGTACATTCAATAACATTTCCCTAGTCCCTCATATCTCCTTGGAGGTACTCTAAAATTCCCCTGCTTATCATACCTCGCTGGGGATACTTCAAAGAAATTACTCTCCACTTGCTTGACTACACTCCTTGAATGATCACCACCACCACCTTGGATCCAGATTAGCTGCCAACAAGGGGATCCATGTTAAAGCTTATTTTCATCCCTTAGGAATGCACCAAGTGAATTGAGAATATTTTATGGGCCCCTATTTTAGCATCATTGTTGCCCATAAATATACCTTGAAGCCACAAGGCAATGGGGCTAATTGGTATTCGATCTTATTCATATTCTTAATCTACACACTTGCCTGCTCTCTTTAGACTCGCTACTAACTTAAGCATTAAAGTGATAATGCCAAATCATCCTTAGATGCACCACTAACCATGTTTTTAGGTTGCAAACCTTTGGATCTCTACCAGCAATTTTCCACATACAACACTTTCAAAACAAAATAGTACAAGTTCTTCATTAATAAAATTTTTTAGAAGGTAGTCTACAAATAATAATATTGAACAAAAGTGGTTGCAAAATAAAAAAAAATGGAGTATTATTATTTATGTCCTATTTATTGACATTATTTTATAATATTTATGTAAGGCCCCAGATTTACCCTTGTATTTAAAATAGGCAAACTCAGTTCCCCAACCACATATAATCTGCAGTATTATATGTAAGGTTGTAATCCAGGATCAATTTGGATAGTTATTTGCCTCAATGTTTTATAAGAATAACCTTTATTACTAATAGTATATAATACAACCATATATATACATACATACACACATACATTACAAACAAGGCTCGTAAACAAGCCATTTACAAAATACATCAAAAGATAACAAAAACCCTATTACCTAATACATAAGTTTTCAAAGTATATATGTAACTATTCTATTACATAAGGGTTCCATCAACGTCAAGGTCGTCTCTACTCCTCCCAATCATCTAAGAACTCCTCAAAATCCGATCCAAATCCCATACTCGTATAGAATTCGTCATTCATACCTGAAAAAGATAAAATATGAGCCAGAGGCCCAATACACAGTAACAAAAACAAATGCGTAATGGCTCACACGATCTTAACTATAATGCAATGTGACAACCATTCATTTATTAGATAGTCTTTAATTAGTCAAATATCACTGGAGTATTCAAACTCCGAACAATAAGGATATTTGGGGGTCCTGAGTAACGATCACAACGCTTAGGGGGTTGATATAAGCAGCTCGGATGCTTATATCTCCTAAATGATATATCCATAAAAGAGAAAATAACTTCATCCAAGGTTAACAGCCATTGCACAACTTCACTTATCTTAGTCCATAACATCACTTAGTCCAACTGTTCCCATAAACATTTGAACTAAATCATATTATTTCATTCTAAGCTTAAGCAAACGTTACGCCGATACCGTTTTCCCCATCAGTTACCCGCCGTACCACTTAGGAAAGTCTTATCAAAAGACAGGGTGGCCTAAGCGCCTAATCTACCGTGCCACCAATCTGAGCAAGGTGTTACTCCCCGAACCGGATGCCGATCTGCCATCTAGGCCAGATACGGATTTAAATAGCGTAAGAGACATCCAATTCAAACAAAGGTTTAAGTTTTTCTATATTAAAATTTATTAAAGATATGCCTATCCTAAGCAAAGAACAAACACGTTACTGCGTACCTGTACTAGCTCGAGAATCAATGGGAATAACCGAAAGGGGATCACTCACTGTAAAAAGAAATAATTACAAACTCACACTTAGTTCTAGTATAGATATTCATCAAATCTCAAGTATAATCATCCAAAGAAATTCAAATAAATCATTACAACATCATCACATAGCATTTAGATATCATATATTATCATACAATACTCAACAAATACTTAAACAATCATTTATCAAGCTTGGGAGAACTTTTAACAACCAATTATAAGTTTTAGACTTTGTTTGAAAAGTATATCAGTTGAAAAGAACTAAAATTTAAGCATTGTTACTCTTAAAATTTGTGAAAACTTAAAACATAAAAGTTTTAGATCTCTTTTTAATCTTTCCAACGCAATTTGAATCACCTCAATCGGAGGTCAGATGAAAAAGTTATGACTAATTTACAAAATTGCATCGCAACAAGGAAAAATATCCGAGAGCGAAACGCCCTAACAAACGGGGCCGTTTGGGAGACCGTTTGCACTCAGGGAAAATGAAATTTTGATCCGAGACCGCAACACCCTTGCAAACGGGGCTTTGGGAGGCCGTTTGCTCTCAGGGAAAATGAAGTTTTGATCTGCGAGCGCAACACCCTTGCAAACGGGGCCGTTTGGGAGGCCAATTGCTCCAAATGGGGCCGTTTGCACCAGCGTTTGACGTTTTACGAAATTTTTTCAAACTTTAACACTTTTAACTTACTTTTCTCAACTTCTAACATGTCCTAAACCTTATACAAACTTCATACAACACTTCTTATACATTTAACAACATAAAACAAGAGTGATCTCTACTCCTCAACTTCAAACAAGTTCAAACACTACTCTACATAAATCAAACACTTCTTCATCAACTTTCACCAACCCTAGTACACTTCAAACAATTCTAATACTTATCATACTTCAACATTTCAATTCCAAACCACATAAGGGCCTTCTACAGCCTATCTACAACAACTCAAGCATTCTAAAGCTTTCCTAACAACTCTACAACATTCCAACAAGAATTTAGCATACCAACTATTTATATTACACCACATATGCATATTTCATGAATTAAGAGGGAAATAAAGCATCTCAAACATCAAATAAACTTACCTCAATGTATCTATAAGGCTTGGGGAAGGATTTTTGGTGTGTTGAGTCCAAGAAAACTTGTTTTGGGTCTTGAAAATTTTTGGCCTTCTTGAGTTACGAATTTTCTTTTTTCCTTGCTCTGTTTTGAAGAGTCTAATGATACAATTAGACTTTTGTGTTTATCTTAATATTGTTGACTTTTAAGGAGGCAGATTTGGAGAAGGCTTGGGCCTTATTTGGGCTTGGAGTTGGACTTAATTTGGGCTTTAAAAAAAATCTGCTAAGGGTAGGATCTAAATTAGGCCTAAAACAAGTTTAAATCCAACACATATAATTCATTACAATAACAATTAACACTAACATGAATAAACTATCAACCTAGATATATTTACCATAGCATATTATCTAATCACATATGTTATAACACACCCAACATTACAAACACACTAATCCACTCAAACACATACACACATATAATTATCAAATTTAGCATGCATTAATATATATATTAAAATTATGGCTATTTCAATTTAATAAGGTAAATACATGGTAACCTATAACATGTACCCTCTATATATTAAAGTATGAGTTTCAGGGTGGGTATAAGGTATAAAGACATTATATCCATATCCTATACTATGAGAGCAGGTTTTGGAAAATATGTACTCGTACCCTACCACATGACCTTTAATCCATTTGGACCCCACTCAGTAGAGTAGTGTATGGGTGAATACCTTGTATGACAAGGTTACTTGCTCACCCTTTGTTGGCTTTCTATAGGGTTTTAGGATTTATAAAGATTAAATCATTTACAGCAGAATTAAAAAAAAAAAAAACCTAATCCAGTATCCATGTGTTTTGATTAGATCAAAATAAAACAAATTGTTTGAATTTATACATTAATCTTGAAGCTTGGAATCAATTAGCAGAACGAATCTGTAGGTATCGTTAATTCGCAATCCCCTCTACGGTATCCGCACAAATGAACACTCTTTCAAAAAGATCCCTCACCTGCTAGTGTTATCTAGAACAATTTTGGATCTGATCGAAAAAATTTTACTCACAACTCTCGTGCTTCTCTCTTTTAGGGTTTACAGAATTTCTCTACAGGTCTAATGTTGACAACACATGTTATTAACCCTAAATGAAACCTCTTATGTTTTATTTATAATAATGTCAATATGAATAATGACATTAGTATCCCCAATCTTACTAGGGATAAATTAATTAAAAATTAATTTATTAACATAAGAATTCCTAGTCTAATTAGGAATTATTATTATTCTTAATAAATTATATTTATTTATTATTCTTAAAAAATTAAGATTAATAATAAATAAAATTATTATTCCTGCTAGACTTATTTAAATTTAGTCCATGATCCTTTTTATTCATTCTTTTGTGTGTGATCCTGTAGATTCACTTAACGTTGGCTGTTAACTTAAAACCATTTTGGTCAACAAAACATAAGCGGCTTCGAGTAAGACATTATGTTTACCTAAATTAGGCGAAGATCGGTAATCCAATTTTTACCTAATCCATAACTTATATCATTATCCTTTTGTCACATGATATCTAGATTGAATATAAGTCATGGATAGAGTAATCCTTATATCGTTCAATCTTATTATATCTCGATCTCCAAGTGAATTGAAAAAACAAATAAAATTGATCACAATATCAATTCATTTGAGTACGACCATGTATTTCTCAGTTTCACTTATCGAAAGACCCAGAGATATCTCTCCCATAACGAGAGGAATAAATCCCATCTTAATCACTCAACGTCCTCTACATGATTTACACTATGGTTAATCTCTACCTTTATAATTATCCAGTTGAAGACAACGTTTGATTTAATTGAATCATAATATTCCTCATGTTGGAACCTGTGGTGATTTCAGGTCTAAAGATACACCGACATTGTTATTGTGAGAATCACTTATAATACTAATCCATGTAGTGATCTCATAGCAGGCCACTTAAGTACATAGTCCTCTATTATGTGCTTATGAGTTTGATTTATATCCTCATACAAATAGGCATCTCATGACTATCAAACAAAAACTCATACTAGATTTAGTTCATTATCATTTCTACAATAATGAGCATCTCGGGACATATAGAATAATTAAATTATTCATGAATCCTATTATAAAGTAAACAAGCAAACAATATAATATAAATACCTCTATATCAGTAATATATATATATATATATATATAATGACAATATCCAGTAATTGGCCTAGGGCGCAATCACTAACACACCTACCAATAAAATTATTAGATGGTTTTACTAATGAGGCGATGGAGTTCGTGAGGTGTGCTTATGTACTATGATTTTTTTCTAAAGCATTGTAAAGTAAAATCTGAAAAGAAATAGAAAAAAAAATCAATATTGTAACTTTTCACAAAACTTGAGTTAGAGTAGGCGAAAGCATCAATCATAAAGGAATAACAACAAGTGGTAAGACTGATAACATTGAAGTAGCATGGCATGATTGGAAAGGAAGAGAAGGGAGAATACAAAGATCGACACTGGATTAGAGAGTAAAGTCATAGATTATACAACATAAAATTATTCAATAAATATTGGAAATCTTAATTTTATATGGTCCATGAATAAGACATGATCACATCTTAGAAACTTGTTCATAAAACAAACTTATGGATAAATTTAAGTACTAGACCCAAACCCTTACATGTATATAATGTTAGATTATTTTCATAGAAAAAGATAAGAGAAAGGCAAAGTAAGAAAGAAAATCCCAAGTGCTTTGGCTTTCTTTGTCTTCTTTGTGGATAAATAAAAGGGGCATGGATCAAGTTAAGTTTCCGATCTCATTCATGTTTGTATAAAACAAAAAATTGAATGTTTTAATTGAGTTATAATGATTCTATTTTTGTGATTAAAGCCTAATCTCATTTGAATCAAGTTTTATTTTGTGTAAACCCTTATCATGTTGCATACCTATATTTTGTTTTTTAATGGATAGATGTTTTGTACCATGGCTAAAATTCACCAGCACACACGCGCATGCATGAAAAAAAAGTCTATGTTTTTATGCTTATACAAACAAGTGGCTTACATCATCATTATCATCATCTTTTGACAAATAGTTAACTCATAATACTCTATGTTATGTTTCGTTCATTTATCTGTTAAATATGTCACATGTAAGGCAAGTGTACAATAAAAATATGACAAAAACTCTTCTTCTTCTTCTTCTTCTTTTCAAGTAAAACACATCTTTCTTCTTTGAAAAAATGGGAAAAACAAGTTACAAATAACCACAAATCTCACTAAAATCACATGTAAAAAAAAATAGTCTTATTAAATTGAGTGGTAAAGATTCAATTAATGTGATTAGGCTAATCTCATTTGTATCAAGTTTTATTTGTGCAAAACCTTATTATGTTGCATATCTATATTTTGTTTTTAATGGACAAATGTTTTTTATTGTGGCTAAATCACTCACACACACACACACAAAAGAAAAAAAAGTTTATGTTTGCTAGTGATGTGCTCTAGACCATATGGATTTTATGTCATTTGAATATTTATTATCTTTGTAATACGAGTCATTTCATTTATCAAAGTTATTATTTGTCTTTTTACTTTGATAAAATGATTCCATGAATAAATTTGTTATTTCTTATGTCAATAAAGTATGTGACTTTAATAGTAAAACCATAAGGCAAGAAATAAATTTATTCTAAATTATTCTCAGTAGTTCATTATATGGAATAATAATGAACTAAGACAAGTATGTTGGTTGAATGATGGTCACGTTTTACAAATCATAGATATGAGATATTGATTTAGCACATAGATACATATAAGAGTATATAGATCAATATGATAAGTATTTCTCATCACGGTTTTGTTTTAGTCCTTTGACTTGATGACCCCATGGATTCCTATATAGCAAGTTCCGTGTTTTGATTCAATTCTTCGTCAACACTAATTAGGTGATTATAAGACTGTACATGGACGTGGAATCAGCTATGTAGAGGAATGTATGTGTTTGTGAAGGCAATTTGTTCCTCTCATTAATTTGAGAGAGATCTTTTGTGTCCCTTGATGAGTAAGACTGAGAAATGCATTGTCATGTTCGAATGAATTGATAAGGAGTTATCATTGCAAGCCTATTTTATGAGACCCTAAAACCCAACAATGGTATTAGAGCTCCTTATGCTTTATGATTAAACTGAAATTGGTTTTTATGTTGCATGTGATGTGATAAACTGTGTATTTCGTTTTTATTGAATTTGCATTCTGTATGTATGACATATTATCATGACTTGCATGTATATATGTGATATTCATGAACTACAAGAATTTGAATTATATATTGCATGTGATACCATGGATTCCTTTTAAATTAAAATTCAATTAGATCGGATTTGTAAGGATACTGTGGATTAAAATTTAATGTTATTCATAAAAGGTTTATAGAATAATTTCGTGATTAATAAGATTAGCAGAATTAGTATAATTATATGTTAAGGTGATGTTTGTAAATTGGATTGACATAGGTTAGGAATCTAGGGGTTATTAGATTGAGATGACACAATTAAAATTAGGGTTTTGAATAAAAACCCTATTTGTTGTGTGTGACACAATGTGATATATTAATACGTAGATGTTGATGTTATAATAGATTATTGTTTCGATAAAAGATTATATATATATATATATATTTAGAATCTTACCAATGTATGACACTAACTATAATACACAAACATGTTGATGATTGTGTAAGAATACACATTGTCTTACCATAATATGCCTTGGATATAATAAATTTAGGACGGTCTAATCATGTCGATATATATAGACATATAGATTCTTATAAATTTTAAGAATGTTCATACCAAAAGCTATGTACATGCCTTTTTATGGAACATGTCTTTTATAAAACATACCTTTTAAGGATGTTGATATATAGACATTGATTAAATTTGCTTTATATAAAACATATCTTTTAAGGATGTCAATATGTAGGCACTAATTAAAATTTGCTTAATATAGAACATGTTTTTTATTCATATATTTTGTGTTATGAAAATGTTATATGCATGCCTTATGTTGAATGTATGGTGCATAACTTGACCTTTTAAGTTTCATATATTTTTGGAAGGTTTGTTCTTGGTTTTGGTTTATTTCGACCTGCGTGTTGATAATTTGTTTTCGGCTTGCATGCTCCATTTATTTTAACAAGTAATAGTACTAGGATAGAATATAGGTTGTTGTTCTAATGTTCAACATGAAGACCGTTTGTAGCAATCGGGAAGATCGATATTGATGGATACAAACTAAGGAGATGATAGATTGCCTGTTGATCTATACAGGTAAACCTTGTTTATGGGCCATCATATGACACTTTTATCTTATGTTTTATTTATATATATATGAGATGTGGCATGTGAAATGTATGTGATGCATGTGCTGATCAAAGTCAGTCCATCATGACCCTAAATAGAAGCCTAGTAAATTTGTTCTAAAGTCGTCATATATGTGTACCCATAAATGAAAACCGCCTTAGAAGTCCGAGATTATAGACTCTACTACAAATCATAAGGATAAAGAATCGGATACCTTACCAAAAATAAGATAAGATAATTCTATCTTTTAACTGCAAAGAAATTACTAAAGAGTAATGTAAGGAAGTTAAGAAAAAGAAACAAATTAAGTTTTAAGTCTTTTTTCTCTTAACAAAGTTTAGTTATCGATATTCTAATCCTCAAATTATCTCGACTTGATCTTTGATACGCTTTGTGCTCAGTTCCTATCCTAGTTCCATTTATAATTTGTCTGCAAAAACAAACTGTTGAGGGGTAAGCTACATCCAACTTAGTGAGAATATTTTCAAAATACTTACTTGCATAAGCAATCAAACAAGTTATTGTTAGGTAGACATATGAAGTGCAATATCCATATGAGTAAACAATACATATGAATAACTGGAAATCATATATTTGAATGGATTTATGTCCTCGATTCGGGGTTAGGGTTTTAGGCCTATATGACCATAGTTTTTTAAAAAATGTTTTTGTAGACTTTTGGGCTACTACATGCCACAAAAATTTGTAGATTTTCTAGCTACTACTGACCACTACTACTATTCTCTTGTCCCACGAAGGTATAATAGCGAATGCAATGTGACCCACTTTATGATATACATGATCCAATTATTAAATTGGTTCTTAACATATATATAAAATATCTTTAGGGTGATTAGATAGATATACACAGACATTTTAACATGGCATAAAGATAATAATTTATTTATCAACAATTCGAGTTCCATTATACTTAACTTATTTTTAACAACCACTATGGTCGCAATAATTTCTCATATAAGTTCCCACATACATATTTTATTTTTATCTTTTTTCTATTTCTAGTGCTTTTTAAACCATAAGCACAAGCATAAGTACGTCAAACAAGGAAACAAACTCACTCGTTTTTAGTGCAATTCTTAATCTAAGTGATCTAGTGAAAGGTACATCAAATTATTTATCAAATAAATAAAAGAAGTACCTGGAACGAGTATTTCATATTGGTTTTACTCAAATTTCTAACTCTATTAATACTATTCACATCATTTTTCTTGGTTACAAAAAAACCAACTTAAAATAATAAGTTACTCATTTTAGTTCGGAATTTCGCATATTAGTCATTTTCTGCCTACTTCGAATGCTCTATCCACTTCTAATGTTATTTTTAACATTTAAGGTTCAGAATCGGATGGTACAAAGTGCACCCAATCTATTCTAGACCTTGTTTCTTTTTAATTTTTGAAGTTTTACTTCATTTAAACTACCTAGGCGAAGTATAAAAATATCTACCTTTAGAAATCATATAGTAGTGATAATAACTTATATCACATGCATAATTTTAGTGATGTTTCTCAAAATAGGAAATTTATTAAAACAACTTTCATGGAAGATAGGAAAGTTAGGTTTTTGGAAAAATCATTTTTTGATATTTATAAAATTTAAACTCTTGATTTTTGTCAATATGAATACTTAACTAAAAATCAAAATTTTATATTTATTTTGAGTTCATGGATATTTCATTTTTATAATAAAATCCTTTTAGCCAACTATTTTCACCACATAGATTTTTATATGTTTATGAGAAAAACTCTAAGTTGTATTTTCTTTGAATTTTTTTTTTATTGGTATCAAGAAAAATTTAGATAATCACTAGTTTTAAATTTCCTTTCTCGGTGAAAAAGGTTTTCATGTATATTTAAGAAAAGAATTTCAAGTTGTAAAATTTTTCCCCAAGCATTACATGGGTCACGACATTTAAAAAAAAAAAGGTCATTTTGTTTCAAAATTTGCTTTCACTTGAATGAGTCCCAAGATTTTGAAAATAAATTTAGAAATTATTTGCATAACAAAAAATTGCCAACATTTACGTTTTTGCGGAAAATTCGTTTTGGTGTTTTGAAAAATATAGATGAGTTATCAACATTCATGTTTTTGGGAAATTTATTCTTTCGTGGCAACAACATCTTCTATGGGCATATATGTGCATGAGCTTAAAATAAAAATCAAATCAATAGTATGGACTTATACCAAGAATATAATAATTAAAAATAAATAATCAAGAATATAAAATGTATTAAAACAAAAGCATGTGACTCTTAGCTTGTTATCAAAACTTCCCAAGACTTGAAATATTCAAGTAACCATATGAAACAAAATAAAACAAGCATAAAGAAATGAAATATGAAAGCCTTATATTTTTATCAAGCCTTTTCCAGTCTTCTTTGGATTTGAATATGGACAAGTCTATGACTAGAAATTGACTTATCTTATAAGCAAATAAATAGATAGAGTGCATAAATCAATAAGTGTATGAAATAAATAAAGTTAAGTTAGCAAGAAATAGGCTCGTAAATTATAAGTATATATATATATATTAATATATAGAAAGTTAAGTTAGTAGCATAAAAAAAATGAACATATTATGAACATAAACATTGTTATATGAATAATATGTTATCTTGCATTTCTATTACCTAGATGCATTATGGAAATTTTTTTATGGAAATGTTTAAGTACATATACATACATGTATATATCACATGTCATAATATATATGGAGGGTATTTAGTGTTTACCTAGAGAAAAGATGGAGGGAAAAATTTGTGAGAGCACACTAAGGGGAGGGGGATAGCTCCCAGCAAAGAGAGGGAGAGAGGTGATGAAGAAAGCTTGAGAGAAAAATCTACAAGAATTTTAATAAGGTAAATGAAAAGTGTGAAAATGAGAAGGGGATATGATTGTATTTATAGAGAAAAAAATGGGTGGATTAAAGTATGAAAAAAATAAAAAAGAAAAAGAAATTTGAGAGAAGAAAAGGGGGCGGCCGCTGTGAAAGAAAGGATAGAGGGAAATAAAAATTTATATAAGTAGAAAAAGTGTAATGAAGTATAATAGAACTTAAACAAAAAATTAGTAAAAAGTAGTGTTGATAATGTAAATAAAAAATAAGTGTAAAAATGTAAGAATAGGTGTAATAAAAAAGTAAAAAGAAGTAAATAGTAATGAATAGTATATGACAAGTAATAAATAGTAATAAGTTTTTTCTTGGTGGTTAAAGGTAGTAGTTAGCTAGGTTGGAAAGAGCTCATTATTGGAAATAACTCTCATCTTGTTATTTTATTAGACATTAATATTTTTTAAACTAATTTTTTATAATTAAATTAATGATAATATTTTTGGCAGCATCTAAACTCCAATTCCTTACTATTTATCCAATATTATATGGACCAATATAATATCTCTTTATTTCCAATAATACATATTCAAATCCCCTTCCCTTTTCAATTGAAAAAAAAAGTGTTAGATTGAATTTTTTCCTTTCCTTTCCTTTTCTTAAGGTGAAACAAAGCATTTTGTGTGTATATACACATGGGTATGCATTACTAAGCAATAAGAATACGGATACAATCAAGGTGGGTTTGGGACGGATCATTTGAAACCCGAACCCAACCCGATTTTTAATGGAATGTCCTAGAACTCGAGTGAAAACCTATCAGATTTTTTTTTATCATTTCCAAAACCCAACTGGACAGGTTTTTAAGGAATCCATAACCGGATCCGACCCCATAGTAAAAGATTTAATTTTTTTTTTCTTTAAAAGCAAAAGAATGAATTTTGTTTGAAGTTATTAATTATGCAAACACTTAGAAAGTATGAATTTTAGATAATAATATCATAAAATGATGCAAATACTTCATTTCCATTTATTTTCATATAAATAAAATATAAATGAGATCATTGCCTTAATAACTTAATATTTTTAATTTATGCTGGATCGAGTTTTTCCAACGGGTTATATATAAATCTAAAATCCAATCCAATAACTTATCAGATTTTTTATAATCCAAAATCCATCCTAAAACCCTATAAAATTCGATCTTATAAAATTTTTAGCTGATTGACCGATTGGGTATCTGATAAATAACCTGCCTTGTTGCACCCTTAAATATGAAGGCTTTGTTTTTTTTTTTTTTTTTTAACTTTTAAAGAAAACACAGCCGGCTGTACGATATAAACACCAACACCATCATTATCATTGGTATATTCTTCCACAATCACATTCCATCACACTCTTTCCTTTCTTTCTTAATCTGTCTACAGAGGATCTCCATCGACGAAGATCCACCTCGAGGTAGAGAGAGAGAGAGAGAGAGTAAGATAGTAAGAGAGTGTGTAAAAAAAGGCAAGTTATACAATATCATTTAAAAGGCAAAAAAAAAGAAAAGTCCAATCCGATCACGTTTTTCTCTCTCTCTCTGTCTCTCTTGTAATTTTTTTTTTTTATATGAGTTCGACCTAATTCAATTCCTGCCTTCTTGGTTTATTATATTTTGATTCTGTTTTTATGCACCGTTACAGATCTCATTCTCATTCTCGAATCACACCATTCGTGAGTGAGTGAGTGAGTGAGTGAGTGATTGGAAACCGGAGATGTCGAAAGCAGGAGCATTGGATCTGGCCACTGGAGTCGGTGGAAAGATCGAGAAAGCCCAAGTTCTATCTGCCGTTGAGAAGTAATATTTCCTCTTCCATTCCATTTCCACTGCCATCACCAATTTTAAAAATTTTTATTTATATTTTTTTAATTACTATTCTTTTTTTTTGGTGGATATATGATTAGTTTTCTTGTTCATGCAAAGTTGATGCTGCATGTGTTTTCTTAGATTGTGTGATGTTACCCACACCTACACCTATTCCTACACCTACCGTTGTCAGTGCTTTAAGGAACTGAAGACTTAAAATAGATTCGTATTATTTTCATTCCATTTGATGTACTGATAATTTAAATTTTAAATCTGATGGATGACATAGATATCGATGGTGTGGCCGACTTACGGCTCATAAATGCTCAGATAGCACGCTGTTTTTTATATTATATATATATAATATATAAGACTCTTGTTGTTATCGTGTGAAAGAAGAATTTTATTTAACAAAAAGAAAAAAAATTATTTTCAAAGTTTCTTCTTTCATCCTCTTAACGTCATCTGGTGTTATTTTCCTTTCTATTATTAATTACTATTTTTTTTTTATGTTTTGTTTATTATACTCGATACTGACATCGAATGCTCGAATTAGATGTGGATTGTTATCCTTTTTAGTGAATGGAACCGAAGCATATACTTTGGACATTTTTTGTTACGTTTAGAATCTTACAAGTTAATGTCAGGATAATTGCTGGTGTCATTTCTGTTTTGCTTATTCTGACGATGAGGATGGCATTTGTCTCCCTGTCTGCTGTCAGCTGTCATAACTTGAAGAGCCCTGAGCTGACCTGCCAGCAACCAAAAGTTTACCTGGTGTCGATTTCTGTTTTTGTTTTTCTCTTGCCTGAATTTCCTTCATTACACAACCCTTCGTGTGTTCGTTCTTCTGGGATTTTTAGATTACTTAAAGATCATGCACAAGGGGTTTAGCTATCAAATGAGGATTGGATGCATCCGAGACGAAGGTCTAATGGATTGTGCAAGTCCATGCAAAAGAATATGCAGGAATTGACACAATTAATGAATAATGCACGGCAAAGATGTATATTTGTAGTCTTGATTTTGATGTTTCAATGGTGTCTTGACCAAAATACACTTTAATTGAATAGCAAGTGGAACAAATTTCTGTGAGTATGTATTACTGATTAAAATTAGCAACTGGAACAAACTTTTACGAGCATAATTTTTCAGCCCCTATGTGTTGACTATCATTGGTTGAAATACCATTGAGACATTGATGACAATTCTGAAATCAAGAGCCTTGAGAAATATCTAAAATGCAATTACTTGAAAGAGGTGAATGTATATCAAAAACTTTGAAAGAATACAATCATTGATTGGATAAGTAATTGTCGAATAAAAAAGTAGAAAAGTTACAGTATCATGACGAAGCATATCAAACCCTTGAAATTTGTGTGGTGAAGTGTCTAGGATTGTGTACATTTTAACAGCAACTCAAAGGATGTCAAAAGTCGAAATCAGAATAAGTGGGTTTTCCATGTATGTTGACGACAAGGAAGAAACAATCCTATAAAAGTTTGAAGAGGAATGCTGTATAAATTGAATTGAGAATGTAATTTTTTTATTTGGTGTCGCAGTTGGACTATTTGAGTATGCCATGACGGGACAGTGGGAGAGTCATGATTGATACTACAACAGTGCTTTCATTTCTGATTAACTGCTGTATTTCTGTCCCCTTATATTCTTTGTCAATGATAAGCACCGAGGTACATGACATTTGGTATTGGATATGTTTTCAATTGAATGATTCAGGTATGAGAAGTATCATGTTTGCTATGGTGGGGAAGAAGAAGATAGGAAAGCTAATTACAGTGACATGGTACCAGGGAGTTATTTGCTGTTGAGAAAATTTTCATAGTTCACTACATAAAATTGAGATAGATTAGTTGCAAGTAACTTTGAAATTTAAAATATCATTGGATCTTCCATCTTTATGCGCTTACACGTCAGAGTTAGCTTTCTGGTTTAATGCTGAAAGAACTAATGCACAGGTTTATTGCTATATTCATAATTGCAGGTTAATAAATATTATGATCTTGTCACTAGCTTTTATGAATTTGGCTGGGGGGAGTCTTTCCATTTCGCACCTAGGTACCCGTCTTTTCACTCCTTGTTCCCCGTATGCACAGTGATATGAGTTTTGTGCTTTATGGATGCAACCATGCTAAAGGTGTTATTATCTGCATATGACATGCAGATGGAAAGGGGAGTCTCTTCGAGAGAGCATCAAAAGACATGAGCACTTTCTTGCTTTACAGCTAGGCTTAAAACCAGGATATCAGGTTTACTTCCTTCAGTGCTACACTGATGATTTATCAAGAGAATCTTGACATACTGCATTTAATTATTAGGTAACACTTATTTTCCCTTCCTCTCCTTTTAGGTGTTGGATGTTGGATGTGGGATTGGTGGACCCTTGAGGGAGATTTCTCGTTTCAGGTGAACCATTTTTGACCCTAAGAAATAAGAGTGATAAAAGCAAAAAATCAAAACAACAGTACCATGAATGAATTGTTGAAACTGTACTCATTAGCTGAGGAATGGTCTTATAAATGTTTTTCACATTGGCAAATGATAGACTCAATAAACATTTAGCAAATTAGGATCATTGGCTACCAGAAAAGAGCTCCTCTGCAGACCTACTTCAGCAAACATCCCCTTTCTCAAAAGTTGTGTTCTACTACTTACATGAGTGTCATATATGGTTGTCCTTTAGAATCATCAGCAAACCTGGGAAATATCACGAGCATAAGGCATGGAAACATTGCAGAGCACGAGATTTTACTCAACTGGTCTTATGTTCCTCAATTGTAATTTTTTTTTTTTTTAGTTCTTTCTATTTCATTTCTTCTTTGCCATCTCAAACCATTCTTTTCTATGAGAGAAAAGCTTAAGCTTTGAAATCATGAACAATACCCATTTTTAGGGCCATCCACTTTTTCTTATAATAGGAAATAATTCCTTAGTAAGGAGATAATGCAAAATGTTATGATGCATCCTCTATGTTTCTCTGTCGAAAGTAAGTTTGTGGGGCTTACACTAATTTTGTTGGCTTACTTGTAAACAGTTCTGCCTCTGTTACGGGATTGAATAACAATGAATACCAGATAACAAGGGGAAAGGTTCACATGCTTTCTCTCTGCCCCTTTTTCTTACACTGCTCTTTATTTTTGAAGTGCATTCTTTTCTTATGCTGGCACATTTGTTTCTTTTACAGGAATTGAACCGCATTGCTGGATTCGATAAGACATGTAGCTTTGTAAAGGTTGGTCAAATAAACATTTTTTTTTAAAAATTATGTGAAGTTTACATTGATGTGTTGGCCTCTGCACCCTTTTTACATGCTTTACTACTCACACTGTTTAAGGTTTATATTATTTTTACTGGATTAATATGTGAGCTATCATTTATACCAATGTAGGCTGACTTCATGAAGATGCCATTTTCTGATAACACCTTTGATGCAGTGTATGCAATTGAAGCCACCTGCCATGCTCCTGATGCTGTATGCATACAACTCACTTTTCTTGTGATGAACTTTTAACAATTTCTGATTATAAGCTACTGTCGTTAGCAACTTTCCTTTGCCTTTTCTGCTTCATAAGTTAATTAAACTGGAGCTGCATTTAATCTTGACAGTATGGATGCTACAAAGAGATTACAGAGTACTGAAGCCTGGCCAATATTTTGCTGCATATGAGTGGTGTATGACCAGTTCTTTTGATCCCAGTAATCCCGAGCACCAGAAAATTAAGGTTCTAGGAATTCCAGATATTTGGATGGTTGTAGATAGAATTAATAATGTAACAAGTTCATTATTAGCAAGTCTGACAGTAGGGCTTAATGCAGGCAGAAATTGAGATTGGAGATGGTCTTCCAGACATTAGATTGACCATGCATTGCCTTGAAGCTCTGAAAAAAGCAGGTTTCGAGGTAAGTTATTTTAGAAGTCATTTCCTATAAAGGCAGCGAGTTCTATGTCTTGAAAGGAAATTGATCTAATCTATAATCTCTTCATCTCCTTGTGAAGGTCATATGGGAGAAAGATATCGCCATTGATTCACCTCTCCCTTGGTACATGCCTTTGGATAAAAATCACTTCTCCTTGAGTAGCTTCCGCCTAACTGCTCTAGGACGTTTCATTACCAGAAACATGGTAACTGGATGGTTTGATTTAATATTCCATATTTATAGAACTGATGTTTGTAGACCTTTTTTATGAAAATTATTGACAAGTAGTTGTATTAGCACGGTCTATTGTCCTGGTGGCTTATTACTAGATTTTAACTCTATTTTGTAGGTGAAGACTTTGGAGTACATAGGACTTGCACCCAAGGGAAGTCAAAGAGTTCAGGACTTTTTAGAAAAGGCTGCAGAGGGGCTCGTTGAGGGTGGAAGGTGAGATTTTCATATCATTTCGTATGGGTGCTTGCTTTGCATCTTATGAAATGGAAGCTGTCCTTGTCATCATTATTGCATATTTGAAGCTTGCAGTGGAATAAGTGAACAGATTTTTGAGTTTTGACTCTATTTTTACTCAGCATCATTCATGTTAAAATTGTCTTTCAGGAGGGAGATTTTCACGCCAATGTACTTCTTCTTAGCTCGCAAGCCCATCTGTGCGAGCGAGTGATGGGTTACTGCATATTGTCTTATTCAAACAATAGTTTGGAAATCTTGACCTGAATCTGTACTAAATATGGCGATGCTAATTATGCTGGCTGCTGTGGTAGATTTCTGTGCTGGTCCAACTTAGGTTCTTTTTGGTGTAAAACTGAAGAGCAGGCTTGGTTTACTTCATTTCTGATGGAACTATGGCGAATCTGTGTTTTCTCTCATTGTAGTGTTTGTTGTTTCCATGTTATTATGCTAATGGTTGAATTATGCATGCTGACTTGTTAGGGGCTTAGCTGTATTCTATGATTGAACTTCTTTTGTCAAATGCTCTCTCAAATCATGCAGGCTTTGGTGTTATTAACTGCTCGTTTACTTCGCTGTAATTAATTTCATTACAGTTTTATTCTTACGAATAGCTATTATGCCGTTTAGTTTATCGAATAGCGATTCACAATGAATCTCTATTTGTAAAAACATTGAATATCCATTATTTATTCAAATCTATGAATACCAATTCAATGTTGGAACTGTTTTTTTTTTTAAATATACTATTTAAATAAAAATAAATAAAGAAAAATCCTATTACATCTCTATTCCATTCTTTCGTAATAGAAATTCTATTATAGTTTTATTCATTTAACGAAGTGAACGAGCTGTAATGATTTATATATTTAAGGGTAATCTTTACATTCTTCTTGATTTAAAAGAGGAACATAGGTGTAATTTGAGCTACTTTTTGGACATATGACACTTGTGAGACTCATGAACTAGTTTGGTATGTTTGCAAATGTGGTGGTGTTCCAGTTGAGGGTTGAACTAAAGACCTTATTGAGTTTTTGGCCTTTTGTTTTTCTGTTTTGAGGTTGAATGTTTTGAACTGGTTTTCTGGAAGTACTTAAGTCTGTGGGAATCTTTGTCTTATGACTTGCCCAATTGAATTGCCTTGAGAATCGAAGCAATGTCGGGATGGGAAATTTAAGAGTCCGATGTAATTGGTAGTTTTTCGCAATGGAAAAAACTTTGGTTCTTTCATCACATTTGTTATGAGTAAAATTTTGCAACCAGCAAATTTCATTGTAGTTAATTGGTAATCTTTAATGGTAAGCAGTTATGAAGGGATCGACAGTGTCCCCAAAAAAATATAATGGAAGATAAGAAAATTGGTTTCTTTTCCTTGTTTTTTTTTTATACAAGAAAGAGAGTTCTTTTCTAAATTCTTCATCTATTATCTTTATTTGCCATCATAAAACTAGAATTAAAAATGATTGAAAAAAATTTGTTTTATGGTTAGTTCTCTCTCTATATTGGGTGGTTGGGGGAATCTTCCTATAGTATTAATGTTGAATATTTTGGACGCCAAAGAAAGAAGTATAATATGTCATGTGCTTTGGGGAGTGATGGATATAATAATGTATTTAAAATTTTTTTTCGCTGATATTCGTATCTTGGCCAGGTAATGGATGCCACACAATTAGGCTTTGACTGGCTGGCCGTTTGTTGTTTAATTTTTATCGATATATATATGTTATTGGCCAAGTGGGCGTTAAACCTATTTGAAAAAGGGCAGGCCAGTTGGCACTTGCTTTAAGAAAAGGTGGGGGAGGCGATAGGGTTTCGTACAAGGATGTGCTATGTTGATGTATAAATATGAATAGTTTTTTGTAAAATGTATACAATTATTGCATTCGAAATGCATAATTGTCAGATCTTGTCATTTACCCTCGAGCCTTGGAGGTGCATGTGCACGTGAAGGATTACTGCCTTTTAGCTTAACATCAGTCAGTCATTTAGGTATGTTTGTTTTGTTAGCATAGATGATTTGAAGACTTATTTAAATAGAATTTTTTTTTAATAAATAGATAAATAAAAAATTAATATTTTATTTATAAACAAATCAGATATAGATTTGATACATATAAGATATGAATGTTGTAGATGTACACATTTGATTACAAAGGCCTTGAGCCTAATTCTTATTTGGATTTTAACTCTTTGGACTAATGTGACAGGGCTTAAAGAGTTAGGCCCAATTCAATTGGGATGATCATGGGAGTTTTGGCATGGTAGGCTTGGAGTAGGGTCCGTTGGAATTGGCCTGCCCAATTCCAATCTTTCTCAAATTGGCTCACACACATTATAATGAAGGCCTTATGGGCCTGGGTCCATAAGGGAGCCCACCCACACCCATATCTATAATGAGAGGGACTCATCCTAGCCGTCGGTCGTCTGTCTCATCTGATGGACGATATCGACAGCTAGATTCTCTATAAATACCTTAGTCCTTATCTCATTTGGTGAGGGTGAAATCTTGGACGAACGCCGTCGTGTTGCCGGATTTCCGTCTTGGTGAATCAAACACTTAATTTACTCAAGAACGTACCCACACACATAGTACTCAGTGAGGTTGATGCTATTTAGCTCCCTTACCTGTCACACGTGTGTTAGAGCCTACTAAGATTGCCTACTCCTCCTCCCTACACGATTCTCTCTTGATCATCCTATCACGTGTTGTTTCCCTAGGTCACGCCTAACGCGATAGTCACGCGACACGCACGTGATCGTTGCATCCGGATTCATACCCACACTAGATACAGATACAGATAAAAAACAAACTATCCAAACATACTCTTAATTTTGGCTCAACATATCTTTTTATATTTTACTTTCTCAAACATGCTTAAGTTATCCTGAATTTCTTCTAAACCTACTGCCGGTAACTGTTTTAAATTTTAAAGGAGCCTGAGGTCACTGAATTTAATTTGAAAGTGGATGAATACTAATACAAACAAACAAAACGACCACGACCACCGAACCACATACATGCACCGTGCACGCAGGTCCATGATTCCATTCGAAAAGCCTAAGCTAGGATAAGGACGACGGTGCCTATAATTGAATAATATCATTGGGCATCTCTATTACTTGGTCAAAACAAACCTTTCAAATTTATGTATTTGATTTTTTTTCTTCAAACTTATAATTAATATATAATTGCTACTATTTTTTCCTAAAGCCTCATTGGCCATTGCCTCATACATTATGCAAATTTGGCAGGCAGAGTAAGGCTGCCTTAGAATAAATTTATGAAAAGGAATCGTCACCAATATGCAATTAGAGCCATTGAAAGTTGATGGAGGTGGTTGGATGTTGGACTTGAACTGGAACCAGCATTTTAGCTGTTTGAGTTCTGACCAATCACCACAACCACAATTACTCCTAGCCTAGGTCTAGGTCCTCACCCCTGTATTGTTTAATATGCGATGCTTGGAATATGTTTTTATGATGTTCTCACTTTTCATAGCCATAGCTATAGTGCCAGTTTTTTTTTTTTTTTTCACGTTTTCTTTCATATTGGTCGGAGATCCCTTTTTCTCTCTCTTTTATTATTTTTTAAAATATTGTTGTGAATTTCTTATAGTGCTGCCTCTGAAATCAAGTTATTGAAAGATTGTCTCGGTTATTGGTAGACGTTAAATGAAACTTCCAGTAAATGGAAACGTGGTCGCCGGCGGTCAACCCGGGGGCCCAGGCGCGGGTGGGTTGTTGTGGGGTCTGCTGGAGATTTTCCAAGATGCTAAGTTGAAACTTGGATGGCACAGGAGACAAGATCGCTGGCACTTAGAGATTTTCGCTAGCATAGATTGTAAGATTCTTTTTTTTTCTCGTTCTATTCGCACTACGTTTAAAATTTTATATAATCATATGATTGGGATTCAAATTAGCTTAAATGGCACTTTAAGTTGTCGTTTATTTGTTTAATTATTAAAATAAATTTATATATTAACATAACAGGTATTTTAATGATATAATGATAAATAGAGTGCCAATCTAAGGCATTTTATAGTTTTAGAACGTCCCATTGAAAAAAAAAAAAAAAGGTCTGATATAAAAAAGAGAAAGATGTGTACTTCGATATAATGCCATGAGATCGACATCTCAATCACTAGACACCCTATATTTGCTATCACAAATGGGCATTTATTATATGTTGTCCTGTTTTGGTGTCTTCATCCAAAACTTGATTTAGTACTACCGCTTCCTTAGCTAAATTTTAGGAAAAAAAAGGGACAAAAAAAAAAAAAAGGTAAAAAGAATGAAAAGATAATAATCAAAAGATATATGATTTATAGCCTACGCTTAGAATTGCGGTAAGCAAATAAGAGGAAATTCAGAGAGTTATTTTCATTTTTTTTCCTTTTCTGGATTATATTGAAAATGAAGAGAAATAAATGCCATTTCATAATATTATTTCTACATACTTTGATACTTTTATCAATAAAATGAATGGAGTTATAATGATGTATCATCTAATTTCTTAACGAAAAAGATCGAAGCATTACTCTCTCTTTATATATTAAATTAGGGGAAAAAAAAATCAAATCTCCTCTAAAATCCAAACATGTGAGATAACAAATTTTTTTTCTTTTTCTTTTTCTTTTTTTTTTTCTTTTTCCTTTTCCCCCCTCCTTTCCTTATTTTTAGCTTTGTGTCACATACCAAGAATATTGCCTTTAATCTGCAGAGCCGTGTTTCGTCATACGCATTATTATAACATGAACATATCTAGGATTTTCCGAAGAAAATCTATATGATTCCACAAATCAACCAATTACGAGTTGAATAAGTCAAGCCTATACCTACAAAACATACCTATGACATACCCACATCACATGTAATTTTTATTAGAGATCAGAGTACCCCTGAAACATTAATCAAAACGATTCAAACTAGCAAAATAATTTAAAAATCATTTCATCGAGATAAAAGAGTAAACATCGTCACGACACAATCACATCACATGTAATTTTTTTTTTTTTTTTTTAAAACTTGATGAACAACATAACAATAACCATGGCTAAATAGAACAAAGCATAATGTCGGTTGAGTCAACGCCATCACCACGACGACCCATCATCATCATCTGAGCCCGAGTTTGAGCCGCTGCTGTATTGATATCACAAGGAGCGCCGCCTTTATCACCGTCATGGAGGTGGAGGTGGAGGTCGAGGTGGTGGGCATTAATATTATAATCACCACCGTCAGGGTTGGCCGGAGGGTGATAATACAAGCGAGCAGTTTGGGGGCAATGGGAATGAAACCTTGCAGCTATCCTGACTCCAAGATCCAACATCTCCGCGTACTTTGCCATTAGTTATTATTAATATGATGTGATGATGCACCAACTGAGATCAAACTAAACGCAATAACAAAAACATATAAAATTGTCCAAATCTCCTCTCTTGTATCAGATTTAATTGAAAGGATGTGTTAAAAGTATAAAAAACTTTATATTCCTTCCTTGTAATCAAAACAAGAGAGGAGAGGATAAGAAAAATTAAGGGGGAAAAAAAAGAAGGAAAAGTTTCGGTTAAGGCTAGAACACGTCCCACATGTAAAAGCCCATGAAATGGGAGAGTTTGATTCCAAGGGAATGGCGTCTCTTGTATTTATACAACAGAGGCAGATTCATGGGGATGCTTTCTTGGCGTGTGTTTGTTCACAAGGTGTTTCCTTTCCATTTTATTATTTTGCTGACCTACCCTTCTATTTCTAGTTTATTATTTGCTTTCCCATCCCCAGAATTCACACACGCTTTTTTTTTCTCGGTTGTTGAACCCAGAAATTTATTCATAAATCAAAAATATCATATACACCACTCTCTCTCTCTCTCTCTCTCTATACATATACATATATGATACAGCGGTGGTGTGATTGTTAGTTGTAGGGTCAAGTCTAATTTATGCTACACTGGATGTATGGAAATAGGTATAGTCAAGTTAAATTTAATTTTTATCTCTGTACATTCCATGACCCATGATGTCTGTGTAAAACTTAAAACAGTGATTCAATAAAATTTAAAATGTAAAAAAAAAATAATAATAAATCATGAAAATTAAAAAGAATTATATTTAAATTGCTTTAATTTTTGGCATTCTTTTACAATTTAGTATCATTTTAGTAATTTTTTGCCAAGTATCTATCAATATACATACATCATATCCATCATCGTGTAAAAAAAAAAAAAAAATCATGGATTAATATAAAGGAAAAATATTAACAGTGCTTAATAACAAAAATTAAAATTTTTATAAACGTGCATTTTGAAAAACTTACTGACCAATCTTTCTTTTTCTTCTTTTTTTTTTTTTTATTTTTATTTTTCCCCACTGTAGCTAGATATAGAAAATAATTGAATTTTATTTTTCTTTTTAATTAGACTTCGTTAACTAGTACAGACATTCATTAACATCAGCAAAATAAATAAATTTAAACTGCAAATCAGATAATATCACCACAAAATGAAAGATGGGGACATTTATAGATTAGATCTTCTCTTCACCAACATATAAAATAAAACAATTGGAATTAGGCGATCTTTATGTTTTCATACAAACATGCGGTTCACGTTCAATGTCACCAAGATTTAAAATGATTTATCTCTTGTCTTGTCTCGTCTCGTCTCTTTCATTCCATTCCATGTGATGGTTCTGTAATTTTACTCCGCAGAACCCCCAGAACAAACGATTACATGCCAAGTAGGATTAAGATATAATGTAACATGTGATCGTGAATAGATAGTAAAGGAATCTCTCAAATCAACCTTATCACCTAAAACATGAAAAAAATAATAATAAAAAGGATATAGATCGAAACTGAAAAAATGAAAAAAAAAGAAGAAACTTTAGAACTTTCACATAAAACAATAATACTCTTCCACTATAACCGAGTGGTCGAGATTCTTTTTTTTTTTAAATATATATTATGTGTGTAATTAAAAATAAATAAATAAATATATATAATTTAAATCATAATCTCTTTATTCGTCGCTTATCTTTTACCATATAATTTTATATGTATATATATAATTGGCGTGGTATGCGGGTCAATTCATAAGATATTTGGTTTGGTTTAGGTGCCAAAGGGGAAATAGATGAAAGAGAAAGGACCAGAATGAAATGCCATTAGTAGACCTCCATCCCAACTCCCACAACAAGAGGAGTTAGGAAACGCGTCTGACATTTGAACTCTAATTCCCATGCGTACGTTATGTTATGTTGTTCGCCGCGTTATGAGTTGTGACATGACATTTGGGCTAGGTTTTTGATGTCTCAACGTCACAATGACTATATTGCCCCTCATGTTTAGCTACATTTACCAAGAAATATATACGTGTGTGTGCGTGTGTGTTAGAATAACAATAACTCATTTACCACCTGCAGCTTCGTTGTAACATCAGCGGCGAGTTTAAAAAGAGATATATTTAAAATTAGTATTTGCTTCAGCACCATATCAAGTTTCCTAAACCTGTAAAAAATTTTGTAAGAATCTTTTTTTTTTTTTTTTTTCACTATATCCATAACCCATCTCGATAAAAGATTTGCAAATCCATAACCCCTCTTATAATAATCAAACATATTTTCATAATAAGGATACTGGTATTTGATTTCTACTTTTTCAAAAGTATAAATGATAACTAATAATCTAGTAATATGAGCAAAGGTCTCTTAAGTGAAATATGTTAGGTTCTAATCTTTCTCTTCATTATAATCACTGGAAAAAAAAAAAAGTAATAACGGTATAACAATTATAAAATAATTATTAGAATACAAATTAAGAAAATTTTAATGATCATATTAACAATGGAAAATCCCAAAAAAAAAAAAAGAAAAGAAAAGAAAAGAAGAAGATGACACAAATGACATTTGTTATGTGTGATTTCCACAACCAAATTTAAAATAGCATTTACATTTTTAAATTTATGTACCAACCATAAATGGCATTTATAAAATTTAAAATCGCATTTATTACATGCCATTTTATATTTATATTTATGTAATTATTCTTATACAATTAATTTTTATTTAAATAAATTTGTAATGCATTGATAATTAGTATTAGGAAAAGAAAAGGTCATAAATTATAAATATAGTTGCTCCTTCTACATAATACCTACTCTATCCCAAATATTAAATGGCAAGTTTCCAGTTATTCTTATTTGAAGTCTTCCGAAACTTCATTCCCCTGCCAAAAACTGGTTCAGTGGTTCTTGGTTCTTTTGACTTTACGATAAACATTTTAATTTACAAAAGTGAATTTTCAAAGGTCAATATATAATTAAAAAATAATAAACTTTTGGGGTTAAGGAAAAAAAATATATATCTAAATAACACTACAAAAAAAACTGTGAGATGATAAATAATCTAAAGAATAAGCAACTCGTCACTTTAAAAGTAAGTTTATGTTATGTTAAATTTATCTTTTCAACAGACATGTTTATTAAAATTATCTTATACTCATTAGCTAAAAAGAAGAATTAATGAATGAACTCATCTCTTGAAAAAATAAATTTATTATAAATATATTTGGGAAGTGTAGTACTTTTATACAGCTAATGTTGACTTATATATAACTTATTCTCTTAACACATGTACTTAATTAGTTACAAATACAATAGGACTTCTAGCATATGAATAGCTCTTGTTCAAACTTCTTATTACTTACTTCAATAATAATGAACTTTCAAAACCTTTCGTGCATACTTTTATAGAATCTATTACAATTTCTTTTTTGTCATACATGAATTAGACATTTTCTCATGGTATCAGAGTGGCAACGGTAACATCTTACCTTTTCCTTCTTGTTCTCTGCTTCTTTATCAAGTTTCATCCTTTTTCTCTATTTACTGTTCATATGTTTTCTTGTTTAATTGTTGATTCTATTCATAATGGGAGATCATATGAATATTGATCCTTTTTACCTTTCTAGTTCGGATTGTCCCGACATGATCATAGGAAATATTGTTTTTAATGGCTCGAATTATTTAGCTTGGAGTAAATTTGTTCGTATAGCCTTAAAGGCAAAATTGAAATTAAGTTTTCTTGATGGAACCGTTCCTAATCTTGAAGAATCTTTAAATGGCTTGATAATTTGGGATAGATGTGATAACATGGTTAAATGTTGGCTATTAAATACCATGGTACTAGAATTGTTACAATCTTTTTTTCACTCAAACAGCTAGAGAACTATGGCATGAAATGGCAGAGCAGTATGGATAAATTAATAAACCTTTAGTGTTCCAGATTCAACATGAAATTTCAAATTTGCACCAAGAAAATCAGTTAGTGATAGAGTATTATAATAAGCTAAAAAGGTGTTGCAATGAATTACAAGCAATGTATCCATATCCTATGTGCACATGCAACAGATTGGATTATTGCACATGTGCTCTCAAAGAAAGAGTTTGAATCACATACTAAGTTGATGCAGTTCTTGATGGGATTATCTGATGTATATGGGGGAGTTAGAAATCAGATACTTTCGGTTGATCCTTTACCCACTGTTAACAAAGCTTTCTATCTTTTATACAAGTGGAAAAACAAAAGCAAGTGTCAATTTGTTGATTGGTGATACCGAATCTTCTGCTTTTGTGATTAAGAAGCAAAATTTTAAAGGATCTGGTGAAAGAAAGGATTTAAAAAAAGCGGAAAATTGTGTTGCAAGCATTGTAATACAAATGGGCGTTCTATAGAGAATTGCTTTAAATTAATTGGTTAATTGGAGTGGCATAAGAAACAAGGTACTTGATTGAACTTGGTGACAAGTAATCAATGATCAGGATCGTTTTTTGATAAATATGGGATGTTAGGGTTTTGTCTAGATAAACCTCTTGATTCGATTGTAGAATCAAAATCTTTTGAATAATTTGATTCACGTTTAGTTGATATCGTTTGCAATTAGGTCATGTGCATGATGAAGAAGCATAGATAATGTGCAGATCATGGAAATACAGATGTTGTTGTGATGAATTATGCTAGTATGTGTCAAAACTCAATCTATTTGGCTGTTTTAAATAAAGATTTTAGAACCTGGATTGTAGATTCAAGAGCTAATGATCATATTCCCCCTTTTTGATCCTTTTTCCCATTTACTAAATAGGTTGATCAACCTATTTTAATGAATTTGCTTGATAGTACAAAAACAAAAGTACATGTAACTAGTTTGATCCATTTATCTGATAATCTCACTCTTCAAAATGTTCTTTTTATACCTCCTTTTCAACAAAATTTGCTTTTTCTTTCTAAGTTGCTAAAACCTTCATCTTCATATGAGCTTCACTCGAAATGTTTGCACATTTCAGGGCTTGGCAAATAATAAATCAGTTGCTATAGCAGTGTAATGCTTTAGGTTGTATGTACTATCTTCGCTTGTAGTTCTTCTCTTAATTCCATTGTTCAAGATACAAATTCACATTCTTTCCCTTGTAATGTTCTATCCACTTCATCTTTGTCTTTGCTTTTGTTTCATTCTTTCTTAGGACATATTTCTATGTCTAAACTTGCACATTTACCTTGTTGTAAACAGTTTAGCCTTAAATCTTTTCCACGTGAGACTTTTTCATTGGCCAAAATACATTGACTTCCTTTTACATGAAATGAACATACATCTAAGGTTCTTTTTGAGCTATTGCACATTGATTTATGGGTCCATATCATATTGCTACTCAGATGGGAGAACATTATTTTATAACTGTTGTAGATGATTATTCAAGAGCAACCTGGACATATTTATTAAAATTTAAGTCACAAGTTTATAGCACTTTGTCAATGTTTTTAGCTTATATGAAGAATCATTTTGGAGTTTGTCCAAAATATGTGTGAAGTGATAATGGCTTAGAGTTTTCATCCAAAAATGTTCACAATTATTTGTATAGGATCGTTCATAAGAAAGCTATTCCTTATACTCCTCAACAAAATGAAAGACTAGAAAGGAAACATCATCATCTAATTGAAACAACAAAAGCTATTCATTTACATGATGGATTTCCAAAAAGGTTTTAGGGTGATTGTGTACTTGCTACAACCTATTTGATCAATAGGATGCCTTTATTTGTTATAGATTGGAAGAGGCCTTTCGAACTTGTCTAGGGCAAGTCTCCTCAATATGATCACTTAAGGGTTGTTGGATGCTTGTGTTACATCCCCCGTTTTGGTTCCTCTTTTGATAAGTTTGATGCGAGGGGTCTCAAATGAGTATTTTTGGGATATGTAAATGATCATAAAGGTTATAAGGTATTCAATATGGATGATCATAAGGTTTATGTTAGTAGAGATATTCTATTTAACAGGGATTTTTTTTTCCTTTTTTACTTGCAAAAGATGTATGTTCATTTCTGTGTTCCTCAAATTTTCATTCTTCTTTGCCTCCCGTTGATTTTTCTTTTGAATTTTGGTCTTCTTTATTATCCCATGAGTCTTTTGTTTCCTTTGATTTTGTTCCTTCTACTATTGCTTCCTCTACTCGTGTTCCTTCTACTATTGTTCAAAGGTCTACATCTGTCATTAAAACTCCAGCATGGTTAACTGATTTTGTGCATTCACTCAATTTAGCATCTATTATTGTTGCTTCTACTGATTTTTCATATGCTATCTCTGTTAAATACCCCTTTTTCACATCCCCTTTCTTTACATGCTATAAACCTGAATTTTTGTCTTCATTGGGTTATGTGTTTACACATAAAGAACCAAATTCTTAGTTTGAAGCATCTCAAAATAAACTTTGGGTTGATGCTATGCCCAAAGAATTGGCAGCTTTGGAAACTAATAAAACTTAGGAATTAACTTCTTTGCCTCTTGGAAAACTTGCTATTAGATGTTGTTTGGTTTATAAAATATGCCGATGGTAGCATTGAATTTTACAAAGCACATTTGGTTGCAAAGGGTTATACTCAATTTGCAAGTGAGGATTATCATAATAACTTTTCTCCTATTGCTAATATTGGAACTATGTGTTTAGTAATTGTTATTATAGCTATGAAATGTTGGTCTTTGAATCAAGTTGATAGGAATAAGGCATTTTTTTATGGTTATTTGAATGAAGAAATTTACATGTTGCCTCCTTTAGGTTATCATAAGGAAAAAGATGGTCATGTTTGTAAGTTATTGAAGTTTTTGTATGGCTTAAAACAAGCCTCACGTTAGTGGAATAAAGAAATAACTAATTTTTTTTATTCAAGAAGGTTTTAAACAATCTCCACAGGATCATTCCCTTTTTCATTGGAAGAATGGATCGTGCATTGACATCATTTTACTTTATGTAGATGTGCTTATTTCTAGCAATGATGAGACATTTATCTCTACCATTAAGCAACAATTACGTGCTAAATTCAAGATTAAAGATTTAGGGTTCATAGTTTTTTTCTTAGCATGGAGATTTTCCAAACACAACATTGTATTTTCTTACATAAGAGAAAGTTTATTGTTGATCTCTTGATTGATGCTAGTTTGTTGGCGTGTCAACCTATTAAGGTTCCCTTGCCATAAGGACTTTCTCTATTTCATGATGTAGCACTTGTTCCTGAAGATCTTAGCTTTTATTGTTGCGCAGTTGGAAAGTTGCTCTCTCTATCTTTGTCCCAGCCTGATATTACATTTACTGTCCATAAGCTTAGTCGGTTTGTGGCTTCTCCTCGTGTTCATCATCTTTGTGCTGTTTTTCATCTCCTTAAGTACTTGAAAGGTGCTGTCAACTTTAGTCTTTACTTTTTTGCATCTTCCTCTTTGAACTTGAATGCCTTTTCTACTTCGAATTGGGGGGCTAGCTTGCTCGATAGAAAGCCAATTACTAGTTATTATATTTTGCTTGGTGATTCTCTTGTTTCTTGGAAGACCAATAAATAAACTACTATCTCTACTTCATCTACAATGGTTGAATATCGAAGTATGACTTCTACTACTAAGGAACTCTTGTGACTTTCTTATTTATTAAATGATCTTGGAATTTCTATTACACAGCCTGTCACTTTGTTTTGTAACAACAAGTTGGCTAACCTTTTTGAAATACCCTATACCTTCATCTTAAATTAAAAAATGAGTTTAGATAGATTAAATGAATTATAAGATAATTAGACAAGTTGATATAATTATAATAGTAATAAATTAAGTTGAAATTGAGATTTTGGATTCCTAAATCTTTAAACATGTCATCACAATGTTCAGAGGATTCCTAAACCCTCAATTTGTAGCTTAAATTCCAATTCTTAAATCCTTATAAAATTTAAGTTCATTTGCCTTTATAAAACTATCAGTTCTTAAACCCGAACTCGAATTAAATATCTTTTTATCTAAATTAAATTCCTAAATTAAGTTCTTATTTTAAGTTCTTAATTTCTAACCTAATGGTTCTGAAATCATTTTCTAAATACTTCTAGAATTAAATATATTGATCTGAAAGTTCTAAATCTAATATCTTTATCCTAAAAATATCTTAATTTTCAATCCTTTCCCTTTATCTTTTTATTTTCCCACCTGCCTCTCTTTTTCATTCTTTTCTCTCTCTTTTCTTTTTCCTTCTCTCCCGCATCCTTCTCCTTCCTCTTCTTATCCTTTTGTTTTTCTTTTTCTTTCTCAAATTTATCTACTCAAATCTTAAATTTAAACAAGATAAAAGAGGAAATTGAAGTGGGAAACAAGATTGGAGAAGCAAATCAAGTAGAAGTAGCTCCAACAACAAAAAAAGAAGAGGAGTTTCATGTCTTCCAAAAGCTAAGTATATGATTTATTTTGTTTTGTTTGTAGTTTATGAGTTTATATATTGCTTTGATGTTGGAAATGAGTTGAAGTGCTATTTATATTTGTATTTGTTGGTTTGAAGTTTGATATGAGTTCGGGTTGTGATGAAGAAGATGATCAATAGTGAATTGGGATGGTTGGGTTGTGTTTGATGTTATTGGATGAAGTTTCAAGTGTTAGAAGTTGTTATAGGTGTTTATTTGATGTTAGAATTAGTGTAGGAGGTATATGAGTTGATGAAAATGTGTAAAAATGAGTTTACAAAACAAAGGATATTCGTAACAACTATCAGGGGAGCAATCATGGGCGTGATAAAGGAACTGAAACACTCTGATCATGCATTTTTCAAACATCATGGGCATGATAGAGTCATGATACACTATGATCATGCGTTTTTCTCAAATGACAGGCGTGATAGGTCCGCTGCAGCTTGACATGTTTTCATAATTTGATCATAACCATTTCATACGATATTGGATTGAGGTGATTCAAATTGCGTTGGAAAGCTCAAAAAGAGATTTGCAACTTTTATGTTTTAAGTTTTTACAAATTCCAAAATTATAAATGCTTAAATTTTACTTCTTTCTAGCTGCTATATTTCTATAAAATAGAGTTTAAAACTTGTTTTTGTTTATTAAATATGTGTTTGCTTAGGAAGTGGATCTTTTTGACCTAAAATGAGATAGATATATGATAATTGATGTGTTATGTTAATTGAGTGATATAATTAAGCGTGAATTAAATGGATTTATAGATTTAATAAATAATTGGATTAAATATAGAAGTTAGTTATAAAATGAACTTAGCTAACGAGCTTAGGTTCAACTTGATTAAATAGACTTGAATGAATTAGATTGGTTTAATTTAACCATCTTTGACTTAGTTTTTGAATTAAATGATTAAGGTTAATTAATTTGGCTAAAGTTAAGCTAGAACGAGCTTAGTAGTTAATAATTAGCTTAGATGAATGAATTAGGATGATCTTTGAATAACATGGGGAATATGTTATTTCAACTGTGTGTTTACTTGGAAAATGAATGTTTTTGATATATGAATTCTTTATAGATGCTTTTGTAATAAAACACTATAAACATAGAGAAAAGAAATATTTTGACAAACAAAGGAGAACTGTCCGTATTTTGGCGTGATGATCTTCGTAGCCATAGCAGGATTCCTAATTAGTGTTTGATCAAATAGGGTGTTAATAAAAGAAGTTCGAGATGAGTGGATAATTGATATAATTTCATATATGAGTTTGATATAAGTGGATTATTGATTTAAGTTCTTATATGAATTTAATTCTTGAACAGATGTTTACCCCTGAATCAACCCTCGATCTATCTATTGAGATAGCTTCTGTCCTATCTTATGCCTTTGTTTGGATTTCATATATAAGGTATGCAGTAACTTGCATGTTGGATGCTAGGATAGGCATCTAAAATGGATTAAGAACTTAAACACGGCTTAGTTAAATTGATGAGTATTGATTGTGTTTTCCGTCATTGAGATCCGATTCTTGCCCTAGAGTAGAAGATCGGTATCCGGTTTGGAGAGTGGCAAACTTGTCATGATGCAGTGGCATGTTAGAATAGGCGCTTAGGCCACTTGTCATGATGTAATGACTTCCATATAGTGGGTCAGCAGGTAATCGATAGAGAATGTGGTAACGGTTCAATATTTACTTATTCTTAAGAGGAAATAATATGATTTAATTCAATATTTATGGGAGCATGTGAATTAATTTATATTATAGATTAAATTAAGTAAAGTTGAGTAATTGCAATTAACCCTAAATGAGATTACTAATCTTTTCGGTTAGATTTAGGAGATCGGTATCCGAGCTACCTATATCAATCCCCTGAGCAGTTTCTATTACTCATAACCCCTAGATTCCCATTGGCTTGTTCTGGAGTGTGAGTGCTCCAGTGTTGATTTGTTTATTTTAATAGAAAGATAATAACTTATTGATGGATGCATTGTATTTAGTTAAGACATGTGTCACACTGCATGTGCTTGTGTTACTGTGTACTGAGCTTCCGCTCATCGTTGTTATTGTTGTTCTTTTCCAAGTATTGATTTAATGATGGTGACGATTATTGTTGTTGTTGTTGATAATGATAATGTTGACGATGATGATGAGATGATGAGGATGTTGATGATTTGACGATCATGAAGATGATGATGTTGATGATGGAGTTGTTGTTGATGATGATTGATGTGATGATGCTTGGCTCGGGTTTTGGGCAATGTTTGATGACTGATGCCGGTTAGGGCCATGGATATCATTTGTATTTGTTTTATTTATGTTTTAAGAGCAGGATTTAATCTTTAGAAATTGTGTTTTCTTAAAGGGCTTGTTAGTGCCCATATTCTTGTAAATAATTATCTACCTCCTAAGAGTAGATTGTAAAATATTTTATTAAAGTTTAGTTTCTTAGAAAGTTAGTATGCTCTATAGAGAGTGAAGTTTTATAAATTGTTTTTAGAAAATTAATTTTCCGCTGCTAAATCTAGTTAATTGAATATTTGTCTAAACGATTTCATAATCTAAAATGGAGTAGCAATGTTCACCATAAACAAAATCTTTTAAAGGAAGCCTGAGTGTGTAATACTTCAGAGTATTATACGTGGCGGTAACGCCTTAATTGATTTAATGTTTGATACAATAGTTAAGGCGTTACACTTTTAGTGGATCATCCTTGTCTTCATAGTCGGATGAATTGTAACCTTTTAAATTACTATTTAGGTAAGACACATCATAAAGCTATTGAGAAAGAATTGTTGGATAGAGATTTAATATGAAAATAATTGTAGGCAAAGTTGGTACAAGCACAAATAAGAACTAAAGCTAAATGTGACAAGAGCCATCGTGACTACACTTTCAAGAGGGAGATTGGGTGCTACTTAAATTACAGCCTTCCCATCAATCTATGGTTGCACAACATCATAATAAAAAACTTGTACTAAGATTCTACAAGCATTTCCAAATTCAACCCAAAATAGGTACTGTGGCTTATTGCTTACACTTAGCTCCATAAGTCAAAGTTCACCTTGTCTTCCATGTGTCAAATTTAAAGAAATTCAAAGGGAGAGATACCATTCAACTTATTTAGCTACATGTGCTAGATACTTGCAAGGTCCACTCTAGACCAGAAGTACTTTTTCAATGGCAATGTTATTATCCAGCTAATGCTTCATGGAAGATGCACAAGATATTGTCCAGTGTTATCCTCATTTTGCGCATGAGGTCATCTGCTTTCTAGAGGGGGGAAATAATGTTGCATAGTCCAATCACGAAATGCCTCCATTTAAATATGTTAATAAAAATAATAATAATAATAATAAGAAGAAGAAGAAGAAGAAGAAGAAGTGAAGCTGATGTGTATCGTGTCCTTTGTGTATTGTTGTTTATGTCTTTTATATGTTTCTATATTGTCTGTTGGGGTTCAATTTTGCAGTGTTTGTAGGAAGTGTGGTGTGTTAATAAGCCATGTGGCATATAGATAAGTTGTGGGTATTTGTGACATTAGTTATGTGTATCCAGTTATAATAATAAGAGAAAATAGGGGAAAAAGGCAGTTACGTAGCTGCCATTGTACTATTGTATATTGATTGAATGCAAGAAAGAAAAGGTAAATTCCATTTTCCTCAATATTGTTTGTCTTATTTTCATGAGATCATTGGATTCTCTCTAATGAGACTAAACCACAATTACAAAATAGGTAGAAATGGAAGAACATCTAGCCAATCCTATAAGACATTCTTATTCATGAACTAAGTACAAATGAATTGTATTTTACAATTTAGTCTGACGTGGTTGTTAATTCGATTTGGTTTGATTTGATGAACATCGCTAGGCTTCTAGCAATTCCAATTCCAACTTAAAACATTTCCAAATGTATGGAAAAGAGAATAGAACATGGAATAGCGATTCTTATTTGAATTATCTCACATGCCAAAAGTGTTATAGGTAGAGGATAAAAGAAGTATCAAATTAGGAGATGGAAAGAAATATCTTGTTCCTTCATTTAGTTGAAACTAGGAAAAAAAATGTACATAAATACATCATTTCCTTTATTTATGGAAAATTATGTTGTGATAAAGTGATTTTAATTCTACCAATGATCTTTTTTTATAGAAAATAAATGAGATTTAAATTGAAAATATTTTTCACTTTTTTTTTCCTTATTACCTTCTATTGAAAGCTTTTATTTAAAAGGAAAAACACAGATATAATCATTCGCCTTTGAGTGGTTTTCCATTTAACTCCTTAACCTCGTTAACCTTGTTTTCTCCTACTTAGTTTACAATGTTTTAAATTTTTCTGCTGGAATAATTCTATTAACTCTATCAAGAATTTCTTTTGAGAGTGGATACGTATCACTGTTGACTCATACTTATTAGTTTAATAAAATAATATTATTAAAAATATTGGATTAAAAAAATTACATGATCATAAATAAAATTATAAGATAATAAAAAAATGAATTGCCATACACGCTATCAATTATGTCCTAATTATAATGTCCAAGCCATAACAAAAGTGTGGTGTGTAGCATCTAACTTCATGGATGGCTGATGCGATCCACCTACAATGGTGAATTGCAGCTATTAGTTCAATGTGGGCGAGATTCCATGAATATCAAAATGCATAAGATTTAAATGGATATAGACATGCAATTATATTTCCAGATGTAAGATTAAACGTTGGAATTAAATCCCTAGGAATAGAGAAGAGTCCCTATGGAACAGAACTTTGATTTGTGGCAACTAGAGAAAAAAAAAAAAAAAAAAAAGGAGGCACTAACGTAAAGGAACTTAAAAAAAAATCTGCATCTTGGCTTGTACTGGTCATCGCAGTATTGTTGTGTGACACCGACATCATAATTTAATTATTTACAGAATTAGGTAAGGAACATTTTCATTTTCAAACCTCATTATTTCAGAATTGGTTTACGTTTACCTTCTAGATTCAATCCCATTGGCCATTGTAGTGAAGAGGAAAAAGCTTGCGAGCAACCACAAACGACAATATCGTTCACATAAAGATTAAGACATTGTGGTACGGTACTTTGGACTACATGGATACACCTCCACCAGTTATATATGAATTAAGGAAGCAGCGTTACTTGTATTCATCGCATGAAAAGTAAACAATTTCTTGTACATATTGTGGATTTATTCAACGTTAAGCTTGCCTCTTAAAATCAAAATTCTTTGCTTTTATGTTCTACTAAGTCTCCACGTCTCGTGTTTGACAAATTATATGTCTATATATATTTTCTTTTGACCGGCTCCCCTTCTCGACTAATATCTATAGAATACATCATATATTTAACTATGGTAAGGTGGATGTGAGTTATGCTAGTAATATTAAAGTGTCAGAGTTGGTTTTCATGTGAATATTTTTAAAAACTAGTTTTATACAATTAAATTTCTTCATTTACCCAATAAATTTAAAGTATGCTTCTTATCTACAAATAGTTGATTATAGAGTATGCTTCTTATCTACAAATAGTTGATTATAGATAACTAAATGTGACTTTTGACTTAGGTTTGATAATCACTTGAATTATTTGATTAAGAAAGATTTAATATGATGTGTTTAAGGTAGTGTTAAACCAATCACAAAAAATTAGTCTTGAATATCTTAATTGATATGATTATAATATTTCTTTCGTTTATTAGTGTGAATACATTTACACCATATATATTTTCCCAAATTATCATTGTCATATGATGTATATAAATTTAGCTATTTTCAATAAAGAAATGTAGAACCTTTCACTTGTTATATCGTCTATTTTCCAATGTTGTCAGAACTGGACCAGGGTTTGATCCGGACAGATTAGGGGGTCAGGGGTCAAGGGATCGGACCGGGTTCAACCGGGGGTCAAACTGGGGTCATGAAAAAATAAAAATATAAGGGATAATTTAATTATAAAAGACCAATATGTGTGTAATCACTCAATTAAATCTATATTTGGATCAAATTCATTAATTAATTATTAAATAAATATGATTTAATGATTATATTTTATAAATTTATAATAAAGTATGAATAAATATTTCAATTTCTAATTTTTTATTTTTATTTTTTTGGATCTGGGTTAACCGGTCCGAGTCGATCGGTTCAACCTGGTTCGATTGCCCGGGTCGATCGGGATCTCGCCGATTCGTTGCAAAAACCAGTTTTAGGCGAGACCCGACCCAGCATTAGTATCGGTTTCGATCGAACCAGGTTGAACCCACCGGTCCGGGCCGGTTTTGACAACCATCCTATTTTCTATATGGTATCAAAGCCTTAAGGGCATGCCTTTCTTTTTTTAAGTTCAATCTCTCGTAAAATTTCAACCATGGCAGAAACTGATGTCACGGTTATGACTGACAATTCTAAAACATCTTGCCCTTCAAATTCATATGTCAATCTCTCTTAACCCCAAGTTATCTCTATCAATACTATAGCTTTAATTCCACATAAGCTATCCAAAAGTGGAAATTATTCGATGTGGTGTTTTGAGATGACAAATCTCTTTCTTGGCTATGATCTTATGAAATTTATAGATATATCTTACCCTTTCCCTCCTCAAGATGATCCAAAATATAAAATCTAGATTTGTCAAGATCATCTTATCCTTCTCACAATCCAAACTGTAGTATCTGGTGCTGCTACTTTGATTGTTTCTCATTGCAAAAATTCACAAGAAGCTCAGAATACACTCCAATACTCGGATGGTTAGCCTACTTGATTCCCTTACCAAAGTCAAATAATCTGGAAAAAGCATATATGAGTTTATGCAATCTGTTAAAAATATTGTGGATGATCTTGTAATGATAGGCCATGAATTGAGTGATGGTGAGATTGTTGTGCATACTCTTAATGGTCTCGGTAATGACTACAAGGAAATCAAGGCTGCCTTAAGACCTATAGAAACTCCTTCTAGTTTTGAAGAGTTATTGGAAAAATTGCTTGATTATGAGGCTAGTCTTAAACACAATGAACCAATAAATGAGGAGATCAATATCACATTATACTCAGAGGAACACAAAAGGGAAAGGTGGTAACCAGAATATTTAGTATGGATGTCAAAGCTATAATATTGGCAACCAAGGTTCCATAAATCGAAATCAAAATCTGAGAATTGCTGATCAATATTATCAGCCTAATCAAAGGAACCATGGAAGTTTGTATACTTTTAATAGCTATGGACAAAACCTCTCTCCATAACATCAAAACTTTTATCAAAATAAAAAATGGCAATCCAACATTCAAGGAGGACAATCTTGGCCTGTAGGTCAATTATGTGATAAGGTTGGACATGTTGCAAAATTTTGTCCATCTCGCTCTTTACCATATACTAATACTTTGTCTCAAGCAAATGTTGAAACACATGACAACTCAAGAAATCTGTCAGGATGGCTTGTTGACTCTGGAGCCTCTCTCTAAGATTTTTTGAATTTATCAATTCATTCAGAATGTGGTGGTAATGATGATGTCATATATAGTTGGCGATGGTAAAAGCATCCCTATAACTCATACTAGATTTACCACTTTGCACTCCAATAATTCTCATTTTCAACCTAATAATATTTTGTGTGCTTCTAAGATCAAGAAAAATTTAATATTCGTTTCTCAATTTTGTTCGCAAAATAACACATCCATCGAATGCTTTCCTAATTTTTTCCTTGTGAAGGATCTAACTATGAGGACATCCTTGGTGCAAAGCTAGAATAAGGGACATGTGTACGAATGGATGAATTCAAAACACCAACCTCACAATTCCCAGCAACTAGCTCTTACTTTCACCTCTCTTATCTTATCTTCTGCAACACTCTTTTCTTGGCATTGTCGACTTAGTCACCCTTCATCTAGAACTCTCCATCAAATCATTGCTGCTAGGGCTGCAAATGAGCCAATTTGAGTTGAGTCTTTAAAGGCTCGTACTTGGCTTGTTTAAAATGTAGCAAGCTCGAGCTCGAGCCGAGCTTTTATCGAGCTTGAAATTTAAGTTCTAGCTCAACTTATTTAGATAGCCCGTTTTCTATTTTTCAAAATCTAAAATATAATATATAAATGTTGCAATAATATATATATATACTTTATTATCGGATATAAATTATTTTTTATTTTGTAGTTATATATAATATATCATGCATAAAAAAAAATCATAAGTTTATTAATGAGCTTATTAACTAGCCAAGTTGTGAGCTTGGTCACAAGCTTAAACGAGTTTGTTCACGAGCCTAAATCAAAGCTTGAGCTTGGCTCCTTTGGATAATCAAGTTTCACTTTAGGCTAGGGTTTGGCTCGTTTACTAATCGAGCTTGAGCCAAGGTAAGCCTGAAGTGAGCCTAGGTTGAATGGCTCGCGAATAACTCAGCTCGTTTGCAATCTTAATTTTTGCTCACAAGTTGCCTCTATCCAAGGCCAATACTATCTTTTCATATTATAGCTCTTGTTTTTGTAATAAAAGTCATAAATTAACTTTTTGAATGTCTTCTTTATATTGTTCTTTAGAAATTGTTTTTATGGATGTTTGGGGACCAACCCCTCTTATTTCTTTTGATAATTTTTTATTCTATGTCATCTTTGTGGATTATTTTACGAAGTATACTTGGCTTGATCCACTCGAACATAAGTCAGATGTGGTCACTATTTTTGAACAATTTAAATCTTTGGTTGAACGTTACTTCACCACTAGCATAAAATAATATATACGGATGGTAGTGGTGAAGCCACAAGTTTGGGCCATTTTCATTCTCACATTGGCATCCGGCATCTTAAATCTCCCCCTCATACTTCTGGATATGTTGAAACAGATAAACGCAAACATCACCATATAGTTGAAACAACCCTGACCCTTCTCCACCATGCATCGTTACCACTCAAATATTGGTCTTTAGCTTTTCAAACTGTTGTGTACCTCATTAATCAAATGTCATGACCAACTATTCATAAAAAATCTCCATTTTTCCATCTCCTTAACACTCATCCAAATTACTCTACTTTAAAAACATTTGGTTCCCTCTACTATCTTTGGCTTAGACCCTATATGGCACATAAACTCAACTCCAAGTCTCAACCATGTGTTTTTGTTGGTTACTCTACTACCCACCATGCTTATCTCTACCTTGAACCCATCATTAACAAAATAACTTCTTGGCATGTCCACTTCGTGGAGAATGTGTTCCCATTTCACACTTAAATCTCTTCTAACTGATCCACACCCACATCAAATCTAAGTGATTGGTTTCCTAACTCTAACATTTCCCTTTCTCACATACCAACTCTTATAAATCTAGACACCTTGCTTAATCGCACAATTATTACATTACCCTCACCATCTTCTACCACTTTAGCTGGTTCCTATTCACAAGGTAACACATTTCCATCCTCTTATACTCCAACCACTTCATCCTCTCAAACAAGTGAAAAAACAACCTTAGCTTTGACTTTTTCAAATACTAGTTCATCATCTCAATCCAAGAATGCCTCTTCTCTATCAATAGTTGATAACTCGGTCTCTCCTTCAACCTCTCCCCCTATTTCACCACTTGCATCTCACCTTTGTAACACCAGATTGTGTAATAATATTACCAAACCTAATCAAATTCTTGACTTTCACATAACTTCAACCTTGTCTCTTATTGAGCCAATTGCAAACAAGCAAGCTCAAAAAGGTCCCACTTGGCGCCAAGCCCTAAGCGATGAATTTAATGCTTTCTTAATTAACAAAACTTGAACTTTAGTCCTTCGGAGACCAACACAAAACGTTATTGGTTATAAATGGGTATACAAACTTTAAAAAAATCCAAATGGGTCCATTGCTTTGGCTAAGGCCAGATTAGTTACTAAGGAGTTTCACCATTAATTGAGAATTGATTTCTTTGAGACTTATAGCCTAGTGATTAAGCCTGCCATAGTTTGTGTACTACTTGCTCTAGTTGTAACTAATGGTTAGCCTCTTGCTAACGTGATGTGAAAGATGTTTTTTTGCAGGGCTCTTTGACTAATGAAGTATTCATGGACTAACCTCCTAGTTTTGAGGATGTCAATTATCCAGACCATGTGTGCAAATTACATAAAGTCATCTACGAACTCCGTCAGGCTCCACGAGCTTGGTATCATGAACTCCGTACCTTTTTACTTTCTATGGGCTTCTCCAACTCACACTCTAATAGTTTTCTATTTATAATTCCTACTGTAGGCTCAATCATTTATCTTTTTGTGTATGTTGATGATATTATCATCACCGGATCCTCGACTTCAGACATAACCAATTTCATTTTAGTCCTTGCTCGTTGTTTTTCCTTCCAAGGATCTTGGCACTTTGTCCTATTTTCTTCGGGTTGAAGCTCGGTTTTATTTCCATGGTTTATTTCTCTCACAAAAAAAAAAAAAAAATACATCCATGATCTTCTCCAACGAGTTAACATGCTTGGTGCTAAACCTGTTTCCACTCCTCCAGCTTCAATAGAGAATCTTAAACTTTCGGATGGCAGGCCTCCTTATGATGCCACTCTCTATTGCCAAGTTTTTTGCTCACTACAGTACCTTTCCCTTACTTAACCTGATGTATCCTTTACAAGCTATCTCTAAGGATGCAACTAGAGCTGGGCATAAGAGCTGTAACCCGCGGGCCGGCCCGTTTACTCGCTCAAAAAAGCAGGCTGTGAGGCAAAGCGGGTTGGCCCATGACCGGCTGGGTTGGCCCGTGGGCCAGGAGTTTAAAAAAAAAAAGAAGAAAAGAGAGGAAAAATGTTAGAAAAAACATAATACAATAACTTGTTTGTGATTATTTAGAAATATATTATAGAAGAAAATAAATTAATACATGAATCATAAACATTATAACATTTTTTTAAAGTATATATTTATTGATTTAAACATAATATAATATCTAATAAATTATTTTAAAAACTTGTTTTCATTTATAAGTAATCAAAATGGTAACAAAATTAATTTTTAATATATATAAAACCTTAAAATATTTAAATACTCTAATTTTTACATAATCTAACATAAAAAATACAAAAAATTGAAAATTATAAAATTTTCATTTGGCTTATGAGCCGGGCCAAAATAATCCATCCCGTTTAACTCGCGGGCTAATGCGGGCTGGGCCGTTTGCACACCTTTAGATGCAACCAATGCGGGTTTGGGACGAGTCATTAGAAACCTAACCCGACCTAATTCTAAATGGGGTGTCCTGGAACTTGAGAAAAACACAAAAAACCCCATAAGGTTTTTCTTATCATTCCTAAAACCCAAACCTATATGGTTTTAAGAAACCCATTTACCGACCCGACTATCCTCTATATTTTAACTAACAGGAATATGATTTTCTATAGGTGGGATGATGGAATTTAACCCTTTTCTATGAATGTTTATGCACATAAAGAGGCTTGTACATGGTTTGAAACCAAAATAGAGCCTATAAAGAGGGGTCATAAACTCTATAAATACTCTACAAATACTCAAATCCTCTCTTATTTGAATGGTAAAAAATTCAAGAGAAATGCTATTGTTTCATTGGACTACCTTCTTTAAATATTAAGCAAGTGTTTATTGTGAAGAAAATAATGTTTTCTACAATAAATGATGGAATTTGATACTTGAATAGCTCCTTACCTTTCACACATGTATAGCAGTGTGCTTGAGCCTCCAAGATTGATTACTCTTCCTCTTCTTTCTTTCTTACCTAATTTTTCTTACATGCCATCTCACACAACTTCATAGAGTTCACCTTTAGTATGAGATATATGTTGCATACATATGACCATTTACATTGACTCTATATGTCTACAAAGGTTTATTTGGTTAACTAGTAACTTTTCTTTTCCTCAAATTTGTAGTTTTGCCTTCCTATATGTTATGTTTTGTCACATTAGCTAAGGAGACCGAATTCCAGTAGATGAATGTGTAAACATTAGAGAGGCTTCTAACTTTTATAGTCCGTTTTCTTGGAAGAATGGAATAGAGGGGAAACTGAAAAGTTATATCTTGGAAATGACATTACCAGTAATAGACTAGGAATCATGTATTACCTTGTTTACTTCATCTTAAGTTTTATTACCAGAAATACATATTTTAGCATTTACTTTAATTTATTGA